>VCAZ01000125.1:1112500-1372827 GCA_005784505.1 Bagarius yarrelli
GCCCAATCATGTATATTCAGCATTTGCGGATGCGTTCAGGTCGTTTGCAGATTGAATATGGTGCTGCTGTGTGTGCATCCGCCACTGGCTACAAGGTCACTCGGCTATTGATAAATCACACAGCTGTGATTCCCCCCTGACAGCTCAAACTAACATCAAGCTGGATGGGAGAGAACAAAAGACCATCAAGCAGCCCTTTTCTTGACACTTTTATTCAATCATGGCCAGATTGCTTACGACAGCAGCAGCAGCTGTTTTGTCTTCATCTTTCCCCATTTGATAAAGCGTGTCAAGTCATATTTTTGTAAGCACTTCGCTTCACCCCTACTGTGTGAAAGCAGCTCCTGTTCAGCATATGCATTCCACATGAAGGGATCATCAAATGGGTCAGGGTTTAATGACAAGCCTTTCAAGGTCATCTAGCATCTTAGAGGAAACCACAACAAAGCAACAAAGCTGAGGGTCAAAGATAAGAGCATGCTAGGAGATGTCTCCGATAAAAACCCGAGAATTAAACAATGAGAGTGTGGCGTGACTTTGATTGTGTTGTTTAGTGGAGGCAGTTTGTGAGTGTTATTTTGGGAGCTTCATTTCGCACAAGGCCGATGTTAACCTTGTCCCCACAGGATAGAGGTTACTGATATGAGTAATGCTGCACATGCCCATTGTTTATTTAAGAGCTCCCAGGAATGGGATTTCCATTTGCTCCTTTAAAAGCTCGATTTAGATTACATTTGCAGCAGTTGTTTTCCGAGGCGTGTGTGATCACAATTACAGATGATCAAATGTTTGGTGATCTTATGATGCGGCCTGCAGGCAGAACGTTGCTGGTGTCCTGTAATAAGAAATGCTCTCTTTCTCACTACTCGGTTGATTATTCTGTTTCTCATTCCAGGCAGTGTTGCTGACAGACAAAAATCTGCACGTTTTTCCCCCCTATATGTATAGACAAACAGATGGAGAAACTGATGGCCAGTGTTGCACTTTTTATCCATATCATTGCCCATATGTCCTAAAAGGTTAATGTGCATTTCCTTAGCCCAAATGCTTTTAAGCTAAAAGTAGTCTTAAGAAAGATTAAGTGGTCAAACAGCAAAGATTCTTTATTAGAGAGATTTATTTATTCTCATATCTCACATTTCATATTTCATTAAGTCAAGTCACCTTTATTTATTTTTAACAATAGAGATTATGTCAAAGTAGCCCCACAGAATCAAATCAAATAAGACAATACAGTAAACACTCACTGAAACAATAAGCTCAGTTCAATTATTATCTGTAAATTTAGTGTCCCAAACTAGGAAAGCCAGAGGCGACAGCGGCAAGGACCCAAAACTCCATCGGTGACAGAATGGAGAAACCAGTCTCAGTCGGGGGGCCAGACAAGCCAGCAGGTTATTCTATGCTGCAGCAAAGTTTTCGTGGTCTGTTCTGATCCACCAACTGGGCTGGATACAGACTGGATCTGATGGCTACTGTGAGCTCATAATACAAAAGAAACAGATAGTGTAGATTCTGTTCTACTTCAATAGAGAAATATAATGTGTGGTGATTCCGGTTCTGGTTGACCTGATTGTTGCAGCCTGAAAACCCCTTTAATGGATTTAGATAATGAAAGTGTGTAAGTGTAAAAGTTTATCTGCCTCCCAAACAGAGTTGGGTTAATTATTCCAGAATTTGGGCACTACATAATAAAGGGATCTGCATTCTTATTGTGATAAACATTCAAAATTTCCTATATTTATGAAATGGTCTTAAAACAGACTTTAGTGTATAATAATTCTGAGTCAGTGTCAAAACACAGTGTTAAAACACATCTGGATCAATTGTTGATTTTTACATTTTCCAAGAAATATTTTTTCAGACAATAAATAAAATGTCAGCGATGCTAAGCATTTTTTTCTTTCTATGAAAAAAACAATTAAATTTAACACCTTAAAAAAAGACGCATTAACAAACAGTCTGGAATACATACAGTTCATGTCAAAATAAGGACAACTTGTTTGTTGAAATGACTCCTCTGAATGCAGCGCACAGAAAACAGATGCGTCAGCCATATGCTTCCCTCCGGAGAACGAGGGTTTCAAACAGGCCACCTTGCTCAGGTTAAGTGATGAATTCTACCTACAGCTTTATCACCACATGTCTGTGTGATATACTTTCACTTCTGGAAGCGAGTGAGATTGATTTACTGGTTGTTTTAAAACACTTATTAAAGTGGTGGGACACATTTTTCTAAATATTACACCAACAGAAATTCAGCACGGAATTTAATTTCTAATTGTTTCAGCTGTTTAACCTGAACCAATAAAATATAGTATAGTATAGTTTTCTTTGTCATTTAATCCGAAGTTGTGTAGAGTGATGACACTAGGGGTCATGTTTGGGAGCCCGAAGTACCTCTGATTTGTTTCGCAAAGGCCAATAAAATTGGACACGCAGAATTTGCATAGCTGGTCACACCCCAGTCTTCCAGGTATAAATAAACCAGCTGCGATTCTGTTTATGGTTCTGTTTTTCGTAGCCTAATGAGCGTCTTCAAGAAGCAGCAAGAGAAGAAGCTTAAATCCGATAACTACTACTACTTGTTGCTGGATAAGAAGCACAGCATCCGAAAACCACAGAGTGTGCCTAGAAAGTGTCCTGGCAGACCTTACAAGCTTTTCCCCTTCAGCAGGGGAATCCTGACTTGCCCTTATTGTGTCCGGTACGGGCCCTTTGGGCATACGTGAACCGCCTCAGATGCTTTAATCAGTTCTTCGTCTGCTATGGAGGGAGGCGGATAGGGGATGCCGTCTCCAAGCAGAGGATCTCCCACTGGATAGTGGAAGCGATCCTCAACCACCGCATCAGCCCTGGCGAATAGGGCCTCACTAGCAGACATATGTAGAGCTGCTGGTCGGGCTATTTCCAATACATTCGTCAGGTTCTAAAACCTACAAATGGATAATGTGTACTCTAGAGTCTAGAGCTTTACGTTCCAGTTTAGAATGAAGTTGTTTAGTGTTGAGATCAAGACTCTTTACAGGACATTCGAGTTCTAAATTCTAGAGCACAATTCTAAACTAGTAAAAAAATGTATAGTAAAAAGAAATCCTAAAGCTACATCATGCAAATTTGTGAATCAGGTATGGGTATAAAGGGCAGACATTTAAAAAATCGTTTAACATATAGGGTAGGGATGTTCTCTTTTATTTTATAATAATTCTGATAATAAACACTAAACAGCTCATATAGAATTATGCAGTGAGTAAGACAACGGCTTATAATATACTGTAACTGGCTCATTCATTTTAACATGCTAATCTTCGATTTTCTATTCTATAATATACATAAAAACACTTCTTTCATTGAATTCATTTCCTGCTCTGTATCTGTTTTTAATGGGTTTCTAAGCTATGTTTTGCTTATTCTGAGCTGGAACACGGCGTCTAGTGTTTATTTCCAAAGCATTAATTCAGAAATCACCCTCATACCATTTAATCCTTTAATGCTTAGGGAAAAAAATATCACTTCCTGGGACTGTATGATTGAAAATTTAACCAACACAACGCTTAAAATGAATACTTTTATTTGATTTTCTTCAAATGCTACAAATGATTAAGCTTTCAACAAACTAGTGGACAAGTAAACATCACTAGTAAGAATATGTAAAGAATTTAAAGCTAATTGGTGGAGTTTTTCCTTAAAAAAATGTGGATCTAAATATATATGATCTCTACTTTGGGACTAAGAATACAAAGCAGTTGATCAATTGCCGTTGTAAAGGTGACGCTTTGTCTGAGATGCAAGCAATTTACCTAAGGGATTAATTAAATTATATAGATCTCTTTTAACTCATTGTATTCCAAGCATTTTCATCGCTATGGCCATTTATGTAAATTTCAGAGCGCCACAGTAATTATACACCGAATCGGTTTTATTAGTGTTATTTTATTATACTGGACACGATAAATAACTCGGTGATATATAAAATCCTCTTTATCATAATTGCGGTTATTATTAATATTATTCGCAGCATTGACAAGCTGTGGTGTTCACATCCATTTTCACTGTCAAGAACGGCTCTATGTAATTGTCAGTGTGCTCATTAAGGGACACATTTATATTGGCTCAATGACATCTTGCATTTCACAGATGACTGTGAGAACATTTCAGATAAATTATATTTTTACGTGACTGTGCTTAGCATTATCAGCTCTGAATGGGTTTTCCACAGCGGATTTTTCCGTCCTACCTTATCGTACGGCAGCAGCTTTTCTGAGCGTGGAAGTTATTTCCCTTTGAGAGAAACCTGCACAGCACCCTGAAACGTCTCCTAGTGCTATTCAGAGTGTGCAACATTAAAAGGCAGAACTTTTAAGACATACAAAAAACAGTTACATTTCTAAAATTTGGTAGACACCCTTATCCAGAGCGACTCACTGTACGGTTACAATGCATGTTCTTGTTACACGTTTTATGTTTCATTTAGTTTCATGTTTATGTTTTTGTTTATGTTTTATGTTTATATTGTGTTTCATGTTTTATATTTTGCTTTATTTTTCATGTTTATGTTTTCTGTTCATTTATGTTTTGAGTTCTTGTTCATGCCTTTTTTTTTATCCCCTGTCTTCTTCCCTGTCATGTGGTCTTTGTTCCTCATGTGTTATTGTCACGTGAGCCCCTTGTCCAAATGTCTTGTTACCATTGGCTAGGCTTGTGGATTTATAGCCTTTGTGTTTTGTGTGTTCCGTGAATTTCGGTTGGGTCCCAGTACCGTTGTTGTGAGTCTGTCAAGCTAAGTCAAGTTAAGTGTATTCTAGTCAAGTTCATGTTGGTTGTTTTGTTTATTGCTTGGTCAAGTGTTTATGAATTGAACAAGCTAAACTATGCTAAGTTAAGTTAGTCAAGTCAAGTTTAGTTTGTTTTGTCACTATTGTAAATAAACTGCACATTTGGGTTCTAATATTACTTGCGTCAGTGGAGTTCATTACACTTAAATGTATTTCATTTATACAACTGAGCGATTGTGGGTTAAGGGCCTTGCTCAGGGGCCCAACAAGGGAATCGAACCCTAATCTTTTAGATAGCAGTCCAACACCTTAACCGCTAGGCTACCACTTCCTCTAACTTGCCTGTATTGTGTTGAAGTAACAGATTCACAGACTGAATTTGTTTCATACAAGTGACGCTAAATCAGACCAGGTTTGATAATAAGCACCAGCTCTTTAATGCTTTATCATCATCAGTCACTCACTAAAGAGAAGTTTCGTTCCTTTAATTACGACTAAATAGACCGAGCTTTCAAAGTCCACCTAATCCTTGATTTAAGACCGTATTAATCACTTCAGCCATGACTTAGATCAGCGTTGAAAAACACTAAACAAAAACCCATAAAATGATTACCAGTGCTGCTTGAAATGACAAGTATTATCAACAAAAATTAATCAGGCGCATCTTTTCATGAACTCAATTAATAATGTGCAACAACAGGGCCTTTTTTTTCCTCGGGATGAAAATTAATTAGCAGTGGGAAGGTCACTCTAAGACGCTGACATCACTCATCAGAATGGTGTGACACTTCTAATTATTTGTCTTCCAGGCTTGGCTGATCAAAAATTATTGCAATACCTGAGCAACATTTCGAAAAAAAGCTGTGTTTTTAAGCGCATTTAATTAGATCTAGCTATATGATTAATGCCATGTAAGCAGTCCAGATCAGCCTCTCGTCAGGTCCGGAGGAGTTTGCTGGCTACTGTTCTGTGAAAGACATTTTATTGACACTTTCCAGCTGTTAAGTATCTAATTCACTCACTTTAAAGCAATTAAACAGCTATTTACTGAAAGCGTACTTGTTGATGGTAGTAAAGATGTCAGAAATCTCCAACAGTTTGCTACCTAATATCAATGTAAAACTAGTAAATATGAGGGTTGTGATGATTTACTTTCATGATAAAAATTGCAATAGTTGAAACAGAATAAAATTCCTTTTTTAAAGATTGTTTTGGGACATTTTGCCTGTATTGACAGGATAGAGAGAGATGAAAAAGGGAACGAGGGAAAAGAGATGGAATGGGACATAAACCAGAAGTGAACCTTGATCACCGCTGTGCATGTGGGTGCCGGTGCCTTAACCCACTACACCACGGCATTGGGCAGAATAGTATACTTTTATTGTGCAGATGTGCAACAAAATTGAGGATAGGCTAATCGACAAACAAGAACACATAATAGACAAATCAAACAAAATATACTGAGAAAGCAAAGCCTCTGAGTGGGTGAACACCGCCATCTTGAAATCTGTTGTTTTAGTAAATAGAAGCAAATCCTAAATAACGAAAAACAAAAAACTGTGACTGGATAGATAGATTAGAGGTCGGACAACATTGATTGTTTAGAACCGAAACCAATCTTCTACAGCTTTATGTAACTGATACCTGACACCAATGCACCAATTTATTTATTTATTTATTTATTAGTTTTGTTTTTTTTTACACAATGTGTTATGATTCTGGACTAGGAGTCAGATGCAAATGTATATAAAAGCCTTAATAACTTACACAGAACGCAACAAAGCAACAGGTTAAGGGTACGAAGAACGTTACATGTCGTTATTGCTAAGCAACCTGCTAGCTAGCGGCAACAGCCTAAAGCTTTTATAGCATTCTCAATTCATGCCAGTGAGCAACACAAATAGACAACATCCTGTTGCCCTCTGGTGGTTTAACTGGGCAATATTCCAAATAACCGGAACACAATTATAACAACAGCACTAAACTGAACAAGCACTTTTATTCTTAACATCCTCAATACTGTCATAACAAAGACTTTTCTTTTCTACCTTATTAAACAATTTAAATAATTATATAAAATATTTAAAACCATATTTATATCTACAGCATTTGGCAGGCGCCTTATCCAGTGCGACTTACATTTAACTCTTCTCTTCAACTTAGGGGTTGAATATTGGGGGTTAAGGGCCTTGCTCAGGGGCCCAGCAGGTTGTACTTTAAACTCTTCTCTTCAACTTAGGGTTGAATATTGGGGGTTAAGGGCCTGGCTCATGGGGCCCAGCAGGGGTAACTTGGTGGTGCTGGGAATCGAACCCTGATCTTCCAATTAGCAGTCCAACACATATGAATGAACAAAAAAACCCCTCTGCTACTTTAGTGTGGTTTAGTATTTATAATTGAGGTTGTAAGGTAGTACATTCTTTACTAATATGTTAAATAAAGCATATCAGTTAAAGCTAAAGCTAATCAAGTTATTTTATCGGTATGAGCTGCATTGTGTTAATGGTGTTTGCATACAGTTCTCGGCCACAAAACAGCTCCATTTATTGATGAAGCCGATATTACAAAACCGATATCTAATAATGAAAAAAGATTAAATATCTAAAACGATTGGTAGAAATGATTATCGGTCAACTGATTTCAAATTTCAGCTTAAGCTTATGTTTCCATTGTGCTTTATTACTCTTGTACCACACTGAATTTATTTAAATCTCTATTTTTAATTAATAAAGAAAATTTAAAAAAAACTCATCCTATTTGTTTTTTTTCATTTAAAGAAACATTTATTATGATGAAATATTTATGAAACAAAGATACTTCCTGTTGTCACTTATGTCTTTGTCATTCTTCAAGTCTTGTTCTTTTAAGTTAATGAAACATAAAATGCAGCATGCAGCTTGTCATGTTAATCGGAAACCACAAAATCAGCTGCTCTTTTAAGTTTACTAGGTATGAATTTTTAATAAAGGCTTTTCTATGACACAAACACCCCAAATTCTGAAACTGTAATGTAATAAACATATAATAAAAACACACAATCTTAAACAAACACTTTTACTTGGGATAATCAAACCTCACCCTCTAAATGATATGTAAAGTAACAACATTTAAAACCTATAATAAAAACACACACACTAATTATCAAACACACACACACACACACACACACGAATAAACACACAAACCATCATATGCACCCACACAGAAGCAAATCAACATTCACATAAATTAACACCGATGAATGCACGCCGACAAATTAAAACACAAATCCACTCTATCTTTCTCTCTCTCTCTCTCTCTCTCTCTCTCTCTCTCTCTCTCTCTCTCTCTCTCTCTCTCTCTCTCTCTCTCTCTCTCTCTCTCTCACACACACACACACACACACACAATCCAAATCCTAGCTAAATATAACCTGTAGACTAGGACCTGTAATTTAAAGTAATTAACACTTGAGAATTGTAATAAATATATACACACACAAGCACATAACTTAACACCCTCATTCAAACAAATTACCACTTCCACCAAACACACAAATCAAAACACAAGTCTACCTACACACACACACACACACACATACACACACATACAGGTGACGGTCTGTGGACAGGTTATGTTGTAGATGTGAGGGTGAGTTACTGGAAAAGCAGCCCAGGATTCATCCGGACTGATTACCAGCATAATGTGCGGGCCGGCTGTTTGTTTTTCTCTCTGCCTATTTTAACACATACGCAACACAAAATGTGCTAAAATAGTGACAACACAAAATGTGTGTTGTTAATTATCACATCTTTTATATCCTCCAGCTCTGTAAAACTTAATTTTTCAGAAGACTTTAAATATTTTATAATAACAAATGTACTGTAGTGTCTCATTTATCACTAAGGAACATCATTTGCTATGTGTGGGCTTTAATTCTGTAACGCCATCGCCTTTCCATTGCAAACAGAAAAATCCCAGCCAGGTCAGTTATTAATAGCTACTTCTTTAACACGATTGTTTTTGTTTTTTTAAAGGCAGATGTTTGGGCAGACAATAGAATAATCTCCAGATGCTGAAATGAAAAAGGTGGTAATAGATTATTCTCACCTTTCCTGTGTCTTATCTCCTCTGTCTAGAGAACGAGAAAAGCACCATGGGAAACGCATCACTGTTAAATTTAAATACTTCTAGTACAGATTGGATTCACGCTGTCTTTTTCTAAATGAATAAGGCTGCATTTACACTGCATGTATCGAGTGACCCAATTCAGATTTTTTCCTCGTGTAAGCAAGAAAAAAAGCACATGAATTCGGATATTTTCTGATCGTTTTCAGGCCACATTTATGTGTAAAAATAAATCAGATAGGAATCGGATACGTACATAAGCGTTTGTCATGTAATCAGACAGATTGGAATTTCACCTGTGAACATGAAAGTCATAAGTCACACACATGACGTCAACTAGACACAAATATAGTGATTAGGGGATTAGTGATATAATGATCAGGGGTGCTGGAAATCAAATCCACAATCTTCTGGTTAGCAGTCAAACACTTTAACCATGTCGCTACCACTTCCCCATTACATATATATATATATATATATATGTATCTTGCCACTGCCAGGCCCCTGAGCAAGGCCCTTAACCCCCTAATTGCTTAGTGGTTTAAATAACATAAATGTTATTTGCTCTGGATAAGGGTGTCAGCCAGAAATGTGAATATAAATATATCTTCCCCATCATTATTTCAACTATTAAATAGGATTATTATTAATATTGATCATCGTGCCAATTTTGTTTTCGTTTCCAGTCTTTACATCTGTGGTACCTGTTATTGTTTTGCCATGTACAGTGTAAAATTAATACCAGGTCAGTTTTAATGGTAGCTGTATGTGGGTTCCCAAAAGAAAACGCATACAGTCACAAAATCAGAATTGGGCATCAAGACCTGCAGTGTAAATGTAGCCTAAAAGTGGGTTCTCATGTTCTATTTTGTGTTTCAATGTAAGCTAAATAAATAACACCTCATTGAGCAACGTCAAGCAAATTAAATGGGACCGGATACTAACTCCTTAAAATATCACAGCCAATGTCAAAAGCTTGGAATAAGAAAAAATACGTAAAGCGTTATAAGCGGGTGAAAGTCCATATGCAGGTTATATATACGTGAAAGCGCTGCAGTGCTAGACTTCCCGCGTGTGTTGTGTGAAGTACATAATATAACATAACTACATCAATTCACATTACCTGCAAATTAGTAAAGTTTCGCTTTCTGGCACATAGTACATTTGATCTAAATAGGCTTTAAATGCCATTTCTGTTCCTATTAACCCACAGATCTCTGTGGCAGATATTTCCATGAGGGCATGTGTGAGGAAAAAAAAGCAGGAGGCTAATGGCTTAGTTGTGACAGCGCTTTTCATGATGATTTATGATTCTGTGTTTAACTTGATTACTCCACTGCTGACTCTGAATACTATTTCAATTAGTGCACTGAAGGTCACATCACAAAATCCCTCCATAATCTATTCCTATTAACACTAATGCGCAGAGTCTCCATATCTGTTCACCCTTGTTGATTCGAATCATCCCCTCTCCTAATGGCCGGCTTGTTTACTAGTTTACTGGTTTAGACATATCCGAGATGGTAATTTTCAACCCTTAGCATATCATTAACATCCTTAGGTTTGACACATTGCTGGAAGGGACATCTCAATAGAGCCTCTTGCATTTCCACAGCTTTTAGGTTTATCAAATTTGTCGCAGATTTAGTGATATTTATGCTTGATGAATTTGATTTATAAATGCCCACTGGCAAAGTAATAAAAGGAATATTTCCATAGCTGTGTGTAATAAAGAAACACTCTGTAGAAATATACATCAGAGGGATTGGGAGCGTCAGATAGTTTAACTCCGTGGCGCTGTTCAGTCCTGCTATTGCATTACAGCTGTGACAAACCTTTTAATATATGTTTCTCATGCAGAACATAGGTCACTATCCATTCCAAATGTGTTGATTAAAATATAATATGTGTAGCATCCTGGGAATTTGAGACATCACTACAGCTAATTTCTGGAAAACAAATGCCACTAGAGAAAGTTTTTTTTAAATGTTTAAATGACAGAAATAAAAAAAAACTCAGTAAATTATTCCGTTATTATTTCCCCTATGATGTTAGTAAAAGTTCAGTGGTGTGAAGAGACAGTGATGAGACTATGTTTAGGCCCCACTAGCCTTCCTTTTTACCTCAGGGACTGATGTGGATGATGCTGTTAATCAAACAGAATTCATTTCTTATTATAAACATAATACTTTGCAATTTGCCAGTCATATTGTATAGAGATTAGAATAAACCGCTACAGTTATTAATTTGATGGCCAGAGATCTGATATCAGGGTAGAACAATTTATTCAGGCATTTTTTACAAACTACTGAGCAGTGCATCAGCATTGTAAATTCTACCAGACAGGTCTGATTTGGTTGACAAAAAACAATCAGAACCTCTAGTTTATCTGGGGGTTAGCTTACAGCAAGGACATGCGGTCACTCTAATATTTATTAAAAGGAAATAATATTTAATATTTAATAATTGATAATAATTAAATTATATAACATAAATTCCCATCACCTTATATTCACTGTTCTGAGCAATGAATTTTATTTCTGTATTGTTAAACAACATAAAGACTATAAATACAGTGATGTGAGGCAGTGACTAGTCTCTCGTAGAGGACCTTTACACTGATTGACGAAGATTAGCTGCTTTGAATGGCTGAGGCCCGGCTAAGTGGACATATGACTGACAGGTAATGCAACCAATTGCGGTTTATTTTGTACAGCATCATGTTTATAAGCGTGGTAATGTCCCCACTGTAACACACTGTTACGCAACTGGTAAAACGAAAAAATCCAGCATTATTTCAATCTTGATCAATGCTCATCGCCACCAAAATAAACACAATAGCTTTCTTTTTGGGTTGGACCTTTAAACAAATCGATAAACACTTCTCCCGGAAATCCTGTACATTTTATCCAATCAGAGGATGACTTTGAAACTCCTGAAATTTGGCATATGAATCAAAAGTTCAGCCAGCGGTCCGTGGGCGGAAAGTCTGAGGCTAAGACTTTTATACTTTTAAACTTTTTAAGAAGTTTATACTTGTTCTATAGAGATGGCGAGCACATATACGCTAGCTTGAAAAAATGTATTTAAAAAAAATAGAAGATTGTCTAATAAAAATTTCACAAAGCTGGACATCAGTGTAAAAAAGTGGATAACAAATAATAGTTATATATTTTTGCTCTGGAATTTATGCTTTTTGTATTACTTGTGGAACTGCATTGGCAAATTAAATCTTTGAGCCACTAATAATTAAACTTTCTCCATTAAATTTGTACTTGAGATAAACATGGACACATGATCAGTAAATGCAAAATGATGAAGCTACTCAGTTAAATACTATTTACGACTAAGGGCCCTTGAAATTGTAGTAATTTTCCTCTCCTAAGCAGTCCTGCTTGTGGTCCGTGCCCCCAAAAATGTTTTTTAATAAATGTAATATATATCAAGAATAATTTAAATAAATGTATCAGTAAACATTTCATGATAATAGAAATAAGAACTACAATGAATTAAATGAAAATAAACCCATTTTTCTGACTGGTTGCGTTGTGTCTCATGCATCTTAAGCATATTGATGTGTACACAGAGTAAAACCTCCAGCTTTTTAAAGGGTAAGTTATGCAGTTATTTATTTCATTTATGTAAGCTTAAATGTAATTATTGGCTATTAAAACACTATCACAGCATATAATTGTTGATCTATTTAGTTTTTGTCTCATTTGTCATTCATTTCATTGTAAATCTTTAAATGAATTTGTATTTGTAAATCTGACAAATAAAAAGGTTTGAAATTCAGTCTTCAGTACCAGCCACCAGTTGATGGTTTGATGGCTTGATGGTCCTAGACTCTTCTCAACACAAAATTCACTAAACAGGTTTTCGATACCTGACTCTCACACCTATATGTGATTCTACCCCTGAACTTTTTCCCCAATTTGGATGCTCATAGTAATATAGGATAAAGAATGAATTGCACAAAATCAAGTGTCCTGCATAGATCCCTGACCTGAACACGACCTTTAGTATGAACGAAAAAGCCTCCTCACATCACAACAGTGTTTGATTAAGCACTAATTTCCATAGCCATGATCCATAATAAATCCTTTTCAGAAAAGTGGATCTTATAGTAATCTCAAAGTAATAAGATGTTTACATTTAATGCATTTGGCAGACACCCGTATCCAGTAGTGGCAACTTGGTGGAGCTGGGAATCAAACCCTGATCTTACAATTAGCAGCCAGCATTCTAACCGCTAGGCTACCACTTCCCGAATGAAATTAGTTATTTTACATGTCCCATCTTAGAAAGCTGGGGTCAGAGCACAAAGTCAGCTATGATACAGCGCCCCTAAAACAGGTAGGTGGTCTTCGTCAAGGACCCAACAGGCAGGCTGGCGGCGATGAGGCTTGGACCTAAGTCTCTCTGGTCTTTCAACCAACAAATGTAGCAAATTAACTTTTTGAGCCACAACTGCCCCATTTTTGTTTAAAATCAGACCATATATTATATAATAAAGTAAATGCAGTCAATTCAAATGTTTGGCAAAAAGTTTTTTTTTTTGCACAAAAAAAATCCCCAATGCTTGTAACCTGCTATCACTGTGTTGTTGCCCTGTCATATTCTAGTTGCGTGTCATTGAAAAAAAAAACACATTTTAGAAACAAGCTAAGGGTAAAAGTGCTGACATTGACACAAGATGATGGGCTCTATCAAGGTAGAGGTGAAGCACTTTGCCATGCTGACATCAATTTTCAAGATGATTTAACTCTATACTTTTCTAGAGACAGAGAGAAATTTCAGAAGCCTGATTTACCTCTGCTGACAGACACACTGCTCCCGAAACAATGTTTCCAAGGCTACTGGTGAATGACGAGTGGTCACGTCTGCGCAGCTGGCCCCATTGCCTTGATTTATGGATAGGGCATCCAATAAAAATGGCAATCAAATCAGCCCAGCCACTTTACAGGTAGAGCGCTGTCTGATTGAGTTGTCGGAGGCATAGCTACAGTTCCGAATGATTATTCAGGAAGACTAGAAAGAGGCCCATTCTTTCAGTCAACAAGGACACCATACATCTCCTGCTGTGTTCATGCTCGGCTGTGATACAGATCCAAAATAACTGCGCACCTACAGCTTGCATTCCCGGACTGAAGGTTATTTGTTGTCTGAAGGACTCCACTTGTCAAGATATGATGAATGCCATGTACACAGACAAAGTAGCATCAAAACCCGGATTAGCCAGAAAACTCACTGATCTGTGAATAACCTAAAAAAGAAGAGCAGAAGATTAGCAATGATGCTTTTAAGAATGATCCATCAAACTCAACTATCAGAGGAGCCGGAATGAATCATCCGCCTTTGGGTTTTAAAACCTGCTCGCCTTCGTAGAGACGC
Organism: Bagarius yarrelli; assembly: GCA_005784505.1. NCBI lineage: Eukaryota > Metazoa > Chordata > Actinopteri > Siluriformes > Sisoridae > Bagarius > Bagarius yarrelli. The sequence goes on from VCAZ01000125.1 coordinate 1,126,777, forward strand.
TGTCATGTAGTCGGCGAGAATCTCAGGGAGAATATTATTAAATCAGTACTATTAATTTCCTCGCAGATCATTTCTTATCTGCCCTTCCAAATGAATTATTCACACAAGGATGTCTCCGATTGCTGGATTAATCTTGGGCCTTTATATTCAGCTCTGTTGACCATAAAGCCTAAAGCAATGTCAGTGATTCGGGCCTTTATTTGAAAGAATGGTTAATGGAGAAGATACTCTCCCGGGAGTGTGTGACTTGTTTTCACTCGCACACATTACAGGGTTAGTACTGACCGTGTGTTCTCTTTATAGTGAGATGTGTAGATGGTGGAATAAATAAAGGGCACAGCTTATTTGCTAAAGAGCAGACTTCTTTAGCTCTATCTTTCCACCAATGCGAATTTCCTTCTCATTCGGCATTAACGACTACACCAGGGTGTCGGTACTAGTGTCTTATTGTAAATGTTGCCTAGGATTGCTACAGTTGTTGGAATGATTCCAGAGCAGCGACAAAGCTTAAGAAAGGCATATGGAAAGGCTTTTTGCGGCGTGTGCCACTGACAGCATCCTCTCAGCCCTTTTTTTCACTGTGTTTTTAGTAGCCCTGTATCAGGAAGTGTGCTGGATCAAAGTCAGGGCAGCTGGTTTAACAGTTAGCGTGTGATAAGTCAAATGTAATCACCCACATTGTTACACTGCGAATGACTTGTCCTACTGTCTGACAGGAAAAAAGCAGGAAGACAAAAGTGGAGCTGATAGACGGAGTTGCTTGAGTAATAAAAAAAAGGCAGTGGGAAGGCCTCCAACTTCAGAACAGAACAATTGAATGGAGACGCTTTTGTGATGGCAACACAATCACCTCTGAGAAATTATAGTCTTGTAGGCATAACTGGTAGAGACAAGTCTTTTCGGATGTAAATCAAACTAGTGAGACTATAAACATGGCAATTACCGCTATGCTTGGGTACAACGTCTGTTTTCTCTCTAGGGAATACTTTCTGTTTTAGTGTTTTTTTTGTAGAAATGTCTCGCACTCCCTTTATTTTTTTTTTGTAGAATTACGGCGTAACGTTGTGCCATATAACACAGCACCACATATACACATAGTATTTGTAATTATTAAATGATCACCTAGGAACAAAAAAATAAACAAACAGCGGCATGTACAGAATAAAACGTTTTGCTACTGTGTAAATTTTTTTTTTCAAAAAAGCAAAAGATACGAAAGGTTTAAGGAGCAGAGCAGGTCAGTTAGACTAACATGCATGAAACAGGAAATAACTATTCATTGATTTTTGTTTGCGGAAAGATCAATTTTATTCTTCCTTTGTTTTCAAAGTACAATGTGCTTAAGCTCAGTACAGCTGGATGTATCCTGTACACCCGAGCAGAAGGGGGGCTATTAATCAAATTGCGGTAGTGCGAGCGCATTGTGTTGTCTTTCTGGACAATAGAGACAAGCTAAAAAACTCCAGGTTAAAAAGCCAGGGCACATGGTATTTTTTCAAGAAAAAAAAATTAAACGTTTGATATGTTAGACGAAAGTAAATATGAACAGACTTGTGTTTCTCTCCTGAGATAATTATAAGTAGAGAAACTAGAAGAGCCATCAATAAATTGTGAGCAAATTGCGAGGAAGGTCATGTTTTAGAATTTTTTTTGCCCCATTTTTTTTTCTTAGAAAAACTAATTATGCAGGTATGCTTTGCATTCTTTCAGGGAAATGTATTTGTTTGGAGCTTACACAGCGGTGCAAAGTGTGTTTTGGAAATACTGTTGGTACGAGCTGCACTTTGATAACAGTTATACCCTTTAAAAAAAAAAAATAAAAAAAAAACTTGTCCTGCCAGATGTATGAATAAATCACATATTTATCGCCGATAGTAACTAAAGCTTAAAGCATAAATAATCCGGGTAATATGCTTGTTTCAGTAAAAACCTCTGCATTTTTTGCCACGTAATTATTTTTTATGTTAATCTTTTCTTTATGGGTAGAATAGTGAATCTGTGGCCGGTGGACTGTTTTCCTCCCTCTGGCACACTGATAGCAAGTAAAAGTGATGTCTTAAGCTTTATCGCTCCACCTGCCTATTTAAGATTCATAGAAAAGGCTATCTGCTCCAATCAATACCTTCTTGAAATTTAAGTTGCATAATGCATCTTTCTCACCGGCGTGATTTAAAACATCAGCACAAAGTATTCTTAATTTTATTGCCTGCTGTAAATTAAAATTAATGATGCTGACATCCACAATTAACAATGAAAAATGCAGATTCCTATAATTACTTTAGCCATAATATTGTTTTCAACAAAGGCTCAAGGTGCAGGCGTTCGGCTCCTCAGCGTTTAACACAACACGAGAAGACAGCTTCATTACATTTTCTTCGCTATATGAAACAAAAATAGCGTGGTAAAAAAAAAAGGCAAACAAAAATTGCGTAGTCATTTGGGAATGTCTTGCCATGCATAATTAAGTAAATTTGATTGGAATTAGACATGACTTCTTTGGTTGGGATTTAATGAATGCAAATCAGGCATCACCATCCCTAAGATTAATTTCAGCCAATTAAAAAACAAAGCTTACTACAGTGTAAAAAAAAAGTGTAAAAGTGTTCAAAGCTGGGCAGCAAAGCAGTTTTTTTCTTTCGTCTCATCCTTATAACTTTCACTCAGGAGATTCGTCCTTCGGGTTTGATCATTAGCATAGAGTTACAGAAAAACCATCTGAATCTAAATAGTTTCGTAAAACCCGAAACGCTGTCATGTACAACTTTGTTTGTGTTCTTGTTATACTCTTGCGCTCGTCACATCTGTACATCTATCCTGTACTCTTTATTCTGGACTTTGCAAAGATTCCCTATTTTGATAAGCTGTTTTTTAAGGACAGTTTTATTTAGTTAAGCAAATTATCTGTGTTTGGTATAATAAGCAAACGAACGTACGCATAAGAATGGAAGTATAAATGACTGAACAAACAAACAAATGACTGAATCCAGAAATAAAATAAACCAAATAAATAATGAAAGTAAGTAGACATATATTTATAAAGCATTCAAATTTCTGGCATTTGGCAGACGCCCTTTTCCAGCGCGACTTACATTTATCTTATTTATACAGCTGCACATTTGGGGGGTTAAGGAAAAAAATCCACAGTCTTCCTGTTAGCAGTCCAACACCTTAACCACTGCACTTCCACTTGGAAAGTTAAAAAAGTAGCCTGCATTGTTTAGGAATTTTACTTGATAACAGTGTGTGTATTTTCTAATATTTTGAAATTTTAACGAGAAAATAACAAAAAGATCATAAAATATTGAAAGAATTAATTGGAGGGGGTTTTATGTGATGCATTTAAATGTTTGAAACTAAATAAGTTTAATTATTTATTTATTTATCCAGCCATCTATTCATCCATCCATTCATTTATTAAGTATCTCCCAGAAGAAAACACATTCGACTGTTCAGGGCACAATGACACACAAAAACACACACAATCACACACTATAGACAATTTGGAGATCTCAGGCAGCCATCCACCAGATATGGTTGAACTGTAAGAGGAAACTGGAATTAATAAAAACAAAAGCAAAAGCCAAGGAGTCAAACCTTCAGAATGCTTCACAAAGCGACCCAACCCAACCCTGGACCACCCCTGGACATAAATAGTAACCACCAATAATTCTTATTAAGTAAGATGTTGAGGTTTTCTTTGGAGACTTCAGACAGAATTAGGAAAAAGTTCATCATGGGGGGCAGCTCATGTTAGATGTTTTGGGAAAAAAGTCAGGGAAGCCAGATTGAGGTGGTTTGGACATGTACAGAGGAGGGATAGTAAATATATATTGGTAGGAGGATGTTAGAAATGAAGCTACCAGGCAGAAGGCAAAGAGGAAGAATAGGGTTAGGTGGAGACAGATGATTTGCTGTGGCGACCCCTAAAAAGGAACAGCTGAAAAAAAAGAAGAAGTAATTCATTATCAACTAGTAATTAAGACAATTTTATCAAATTGATACAAGCATTTCATAATGTTTTGCTATTGCGTCTGTTTTCAGGTAGAAGCTGATATTGTAGTCTGCATTATGGTACATAATATTTCTGGGTTCTTGCCAATTTACAGATATTAATTAAACTAAACCGAGTGTTTTTGGGGTGTTTACTGTGTTGTCTTATTTGATTGGAATCCGTAAAGCTGCTTTGACACAATCTCTATTGGTCTATTGATTTAATATAAAAATATAACATTTTTCTGTATGTCTTTTTTTAAGAATAAAGTTTAAGAAGAAATAAAATATTTGGTAAATAGTAACTAAGTAATTGGGAAGAAATTAAACAGAAGCGCGTCCCAAAATTCTGTTGAACTAATTTTCTGGAACATGCAGGTGCAGATCTAGTGTCCAAACAGGTTTGAGTAAATATAGCTTCTGTTTACAGTATGTGTTCTTTTCATATGCTGTTCATCAGGGATTTTAACTTATCTACACACACTACAAAAACCCCTTCTAACACTAGCCAGTGATGATAAAACCAAACATTTTTAGCACCGACTCTATTTCTATATCACTTTCTATTTATGAATAAGGATGATGGGAATAAGATACTTTGTTCCATCTCTTCAGTAAATCTGGGCAAGTAAACTTTGATTATTCGGACGTTAGGCAGACGTTAATGCTAATGATGTGGGACTAGCAGGCACCTTCAGTGCTTAAAGCTGCAGAATACTAATCTCTACACACACGCACACACACACAATGGTTTGTGAGAGCATGTCCATCGATTTGATCCCTCACATCAAAAGACAAACACTGATGCGAGTCAGCAGTTCCTCTGTCAATGTCACTACTTTATGTGATTCTTTCCACGCGAATCTTTATGGCACTGGGGGATCAAGCATTAGGCAATCAGAACTATCGGCATTTCTTTAAAGGAGATTCATTGGTGCAGCGGATACACGACACACACATGCCGATGCATATGGAGATGGTCTTTCTGCTTAAGCAGCAACAATTTCATTGTCTTCACATAAAATGGTTTAGAAATAAATGTTTGTATTTTCAGGCTCAGCCTCCAGCAGCGAAAGGGGAATAAGTTGAATACATGCAAAAACGGAGAGCAAAAAAAAAATCTTACTCCGTGGCAAAGTTCAAAGCTCCAGGAGGAGCCTTTATGTGAGCCTTAATCATGGTAAAACACAGCCTGGTATGCCAAGCGCGTCGTTTTCCCCCTGCTACGCTGGGTGATACGGAGAATTAATATTTGGCCTCTGATGCATTCTTTTTGAAGGAATAAAGAAAGTAAAGAGAAGCATTATCTATTCAAGTAGCAGAGGGAATAGTGTGTGCCAAGCTCCCTCTGTTTGAGCTGTTGTGTCTCATTTTGTCTAGAGAAGATCAGAGAGCTGAGAACTCCACTGCTGAGTGGATGGAGCAAAATGAGCCCCTGTTCCAAGTCTTGAATCCTCAGGGAGAGTTTTGTATGGGAAACAACGCTATTGGGCTTATTTGCATCACGCTGCTGGATAAATATAATGCAAGGTGATATGCACAAAGGCAAACGCACAGACAATAGTTCTTTTGTTCCGTGGCAATGCCGAGTGTAAAAAAAAATCTGTAAATAATAGGATACTACTAAAGCATTACATAAAGCTTTTAATATACAGCATGACTCTCTTGTATGCTGGAGTTAGTTAGAATCTTCTACACTTTAAACAGTTTTTTTTTTTTTAAATAGCTAAAAAGCACTTTGGACTTTCTGGCCACTTTAATCCTGTTTTGTGTACCATATTTACTGTACTTATTTGGAGCCAATTACACCACAGTATACAGTTAAAACACATTTATTTTCTGTATCTCTTGGGAATTGGATCCTATTAGGCAAAGGTTAATGGTAGGCCCTGTCCCAATATGCACACTAGGCCCAAGGTCTTCCAACAAGTGTGCAGTTTTAGAAAGTGCAGACTTTATTTAATAAGTGCGCAAAGAAACTAGTTCGCTGACATGCAGAACTGAGACGGTTTAAGGCATGTCATCTATCTGGGTCAAATGTCATCGGTAAGTCATCATCATGAGACCCCCTAGACAAAAATGGCAGTGCCGGTAGTCGTGCAATACTGAATGCAATATTGCTGCAAAAAATGGTGCTTACATTAATAAACTTTTACTTACACATAACTTTCCTATCCTTGTTCAAATTGTCACACTCTTCTTAAAAGTCTGCTTAACCGCTTTGCATTTTTTTTTCTGGGTGGGGTGTTGAAGCTCACCAAGTGCGGGTATTGGTACAGGGCATTTGAGACAGTTGGCCTCGTGTTTCCTGTATGTACCACAAACGTTACATCACTTGAACAGTCCTTAAAGCATTCGACTGAATTTTTTTTACAAAACTTTGGTATTTATACAAATTTTAGCCACTTGCACAATTGCAGCTTTTCCAGTGGTTAAGAATTTCAGCAAACGTTCCTCTTTTTGTTACATGAGCCCTTTATTCCTGCAGATCAAGGTACAACCCATGTTTATGGTAAATTTACTGAAAAGTTATTCAGCAGGTTTATTTCGGGAACCACTTCGAAAAGGATCATTTGCAAAGTCTTTGAGGAGCGGCACAATCAGCAAGCGAATTGAATTAATCTTCCTGAATTGTGAGGGAGTACTTAAAGGAAGTGTGTCTTCAGCGTGTTGGATGGCGTGGGTGCAGAGATGCAACAATGTGATGGGAAACCCGTGGGACAGCCAACAGGACAATGCTGCCTCTTGGGAGGATTTTATGCTGCTGAACGGAATTTGAATACATTAATAAAAATGCGGCAGCGGCAGAGAAAACGGCACAGGCTGCTTTTTTTTTCTATGTATGCACAGGAAAATATATGATACAGTAAACTAAAAATTTTAATTTAAAGTAGGACTCTTGACTAAAGAGGTTTTTAAATAGTACTTTAAATTATTGTATTTAAAATTCATCAAACGTCTCTTTTGCACAAATGTTTTTATCGCAATTATTTACTCTAAGGTCAACTGGGAAACCAAAAAATGTTCTTCTAAAGCATCCCTGCCAAAACATTATTTTGGTTCTTCCTGATCTGTTACTATTTTCACATTTTTTTTCTTCCTATAATCAAAGTGCAGATGCCTGCAACGTGAGAATCCACCACACAGTCGGCTTTTCCAGAAGACACCGCCCCTATTTTCTCCTTGCCTTCTTTTCCTGTTTGGTCTATTCTTTTCAGTTCAGTTTCTTATCTTTTCATCATTCGTTGCTTGCAGTTGATCCCAAACTTGGCTGTGTCTCATGTGCTCTGGCACACGTTTTCATCCATAAAAGACATTTTCTGTTCTCTTTAACTCGAGAATCATACTGAGAAAGAAATGCAGAAAGTAATGTCTTGGCACTCGTCTTTATGTATCCTGTCATTAAACCTGGATGTTTTCTTGACATTGTGTTGAGGAACAACTTACATTCCTGTATTTTCACTGCATTTTCTGTAATAGGGAATAACCAGAGTGGGGAAAGAATAGAATAGGTGTGCAAATGTAAAGACAAAAAAAATATTTAGCATTTTGAAATTTCTGCATTACAGCAAAAGGGTTTAATGAGTGAAATGTTTGTTATGTTAAAATTCCATTCCTTGCATTTTTGTTTCCTTGCAAACTCTGTAACACTTGGTTCATTATAAAGGCTCCATGTTCAATCCCTGTAGAGGTCACTGTTGTACGATGCAGCAGCCCAGTCTTCTTCTGATAACTTTTAGCATTGACGTTCTTCTTTAAATTAAAACATATTTAATTATACCAATGAATCCGAACAATATCAAGTATGCCTCTTTTTAGAAGTAAAAAAAAAAACTGTATAAAGAGATAGTTTCCTTGTTTTTGTTTAAGAGCCCAGTCAGAATGAGAACTTTAAACTGTCAGGCTTGTGTTTGAAGAAATAATCACTATGTGTGAAAGGAAGCGGAGGTTAAAATAGCGCTCAGACATGAGAGTTTTTCATTTGTTTATGTCATTTAACTCTAAAATCCATACGCTCTCTTCCCGGAACATATATGAATCAACACTAAATCATACTCATCACCAGAAATACGCATCCAGATGGCAGCCTCTTAACAAAGTCTGGATTAATTTGAAGCTGCGAAATCACAGCGTGGACTTCTCTTAAGGACTGAGACTATAACACGGCTAATCACTCATAAAGATGTGGCTGAGTATATTTACTGAGTGAAAATAAACAGTAAATTAGGGTGTGGTGTTGGCACGCATTTTGGCCCTTGTTTTAAGCCACTTTGATATATAGTCCCATATGTATGCATATGGGATGGTAAAATACAGATGGCCTGGCCTGCATAAGCCCTTACTTAGGATTCTGTTTGAGCGTTAAAATCAATTCCAAGTAAATAACACGGAAAGGTTTGGGTAAGCACTTTTGCACTGTTAATTTGTGCTTGTTAAATTAGCCTCAGTGTTGCAGTGATGGGACAATAAAGGGTGGAAGAAGACTCTGTACATTGAACCGTACATCTTTTATGACAGAGACTATAGTCTTCTGGTTTTTTTTATTCTATTTTCTTTATTTTATTGAGGTATCAGGTTGTAATTTTTCCTAAAAATATACATTTAAATTATTATTTTATAATATGCTCTGCCTTTATGTTTTCTACGGAAATGTTCTATATACTTAAATTCTTCTTCTTCTTCTCCTTATTAATAGTATTAGTATGTACATTTTTAAAAACTAAAAATATTTTTAAAAACATTTGTTGATTTTAATCGTAATAATTAATTATTAATTTAAATTTTTAGATGTTTCTACTGCTCAGTGTAATCACCATTTTAGAAAATCTTTTAAAAATAAAGAAAAATATTGATATTGATAGATATATAAAGAATGAAATTTTCTTTGTAATAGGCCATGTCTGCAGTTATTATTATTATTATTATTATTATTATTATTATTATTATTTAATATTAGTGCTATTATTATAAAAAATATTTTACAAAAATAGTTGATTGTAATCGTATTATTTAATTTTTTAATTTTACTTTTTAAATGTATCTCGTACTCCATGTCTGCAGTTATTATTATTATTATTATTATTATTATTATATGTATTATTATTATTATTATTATTATTATTCAGACCCGGTTGAAGGGTGGGCGGACAGATATCCCAGGTGGTCAATTTTTAGGGGTGGGGTTAAGGAGATAGATTCCCAATTAATTTAACTAATAAAATGATGAAATAGCAAAAATATTGTTGCGCTAATGTAATTACTTGGGTTTGGTTAAGAAGATATATTATATTAATACAATATAAACACAATTATTTCTTTAAAGCGTTAAATGAAGGGTTATTTTCAACCTTGATAATGGCTAATGACTGGGGACCAATAAGCACAAATTTAGACAATATTATTATCTTTTTAAAGTTGCAGTAAAGTTTGGGCAACTTAAAATTAAATATAATAGTTGAAAAAGAAAAATTGAGTAAATTTTTTTTTTTTTTCAGAAAAAATTTGTGGAACTAGTGTAGACCACGCCGTTACTTACAACCAATCAAAAATGGAATACAGTTTTTTTTTTGCATTGTGATTAGTCAGGGCTTTATACACCCCTTCTTTAAACTTCTCAACACAGAGCACACCTCAGACTGCTTTTATCAGTTAACAAATTGTAAGAAATGTAAAACATATTTGCATACCAGTTGCCTTACCAAGGTCAAGGATGGGCAGGACAGACGTTTGGGTAGGCTCAGACTTCCCCTGCCCATGCCTAAAGCTGCCTCTGCTATTATTACATTTTTATCACTTGAAAAATATAAAAGGTTAATATTAACTGTAATATTGAATTATCAATTGAACTTTTTAGATGTTTCTAGTACTGCTCAGTGTAACCATACATTTAACAAATCATTAAAAATTCAAGAAAAAATATTAATATTGATAATAATATGTAAAGAACATATTATCTGTTGTCGGCGATGTCTGAGGTAATTATTATTAATTATTTTATTATTACTAATTATTATTGCTTAGTATTATTTTATTGCATTCTTTTCTTTCTTCCTTCCTTCCACTCCCTTCTCACCTTCAGTCCAAAATCATTCTACAATGTTTTAACTGCACTCTATCATCATTCAGCAGATGTGTTGTAATCAATTTATTATTAAACAATTTTTATAGCACAGACAGCGTAAACAATTATGATTTTTTTTATCACAGGATCTACAGTGACACTATCTTTCTGAAACATTGCCCCAGCTAGACATCGGCTTTACTATTTAGCATTTTCTTTTTGCTGTACAGGAGTAAAGTAGTTTTCCCCTGTAAAGTACGACTGTGTTTTATCTTACAGCAGCTTTATTTAATTGCCCAGGACCCTAAATAAATAAATGAAGCACATTTAAACACAGTATCATGTGTATGATACTTACAGTATATAAATATAGATCAAAAGGGTGACCATGCTCTGAATGTAGAGCTGATGAAGGTTAGGACGGAAAGTGAGCCCTGTGGAGTGCGAGCAGGTCGTTTCTGTCTAAGAGAGATGCTCCATTATGCTTTCACAATTCCACATGGAGTTGGAGGCAGGCTGTTTGCTTTGCTCCTGCTAGGGTTTATGTATGCTACCCCAGTTGATTTCCACATCTAAAAGGACAGAGCATCTCATTTCTTGTCACTGTCTCCTAAATTCCTAAAGGTACAATTAGCATTTTGTCTGACAAAATGTTGAAAGGTTCATAGATTGATATTTGGGAAAAAAAAATGCAGCAAGATGCTGCTTTCTCAAATGCAAATTTTGACATTTATTAACTTTTATTCCAGATCTGTTTATAGATTGTAAAGTGACTGCATACATTTAATAATAAATAATGCAAAGTTACACGGTTTAAACGGGATCGTTGGACGGTGTGCAAACGATGTGTATTTTAGTGTTGTAGCTATAAATTTTTCAGTGTCCTTGATTTATGTCTTTGTGGCATTTCTATTGTGACTAACATTTTATAGCAGTATAGAGCAGGAAACCATGTATTTATTGCAGATCTGTTTTTTTTCCCTTAGGAGCGTTTTTTTCCCCTGTGAAATAATGTCAGCGCTTTCCCACCTTCACAGCCCTTTTGTTTCAAAATCTATTAACAATTCTAATTGTACAACACTGGTTAAGTAAGCATGGCGAATAAAACAGGAAATGCATTATTTCCCTTTAGTGCAGATTAAAGGTAGGATTGTTTTGTGCTGAAACATGCTGCAGTGTGAGTTTGTGTGACGTTTGTTCCCGTTCTGCTTGATTTTTGGATGAGCTTCCTGAACATGGAGTTTATGTGAAAGGAAAATACATCATTCCATCCTCACATCTGTTAATTAACATGTCCGTGCTCGGGAATCTTCTAAAGGACTACAATCTCTTTACGTTTGATTAAAGTGATACCTATTAGGCAAAGTGTTTTTCTTTGGGTCTTTCAGCTAATTAAATAGCTTTGTATAGCATCGACTGCTTTTTTCCTAGACACAACACCCGAGTTCAACTGCAGCGTTCGACATGCACATATCTTAATTGCAAATCATTTTGCAAATGTGGTTCAATTTCCTTTACAAGACAGTTACTGTTAACTGCTATTTTTAAAGCCTATAACAACGTCAAAAGCTTTGTATGATTAAAGCAATTAAAGTTTCTCTTTGTTGTCTGAATACAGTGAGATAGGCAGCGGTGTTTGTATAACATTTATTAAACATTTACTAAATGGAATTGAATCTGTCATCGCTGAGGTTTTCCGCGACAATTACCATTTGGGCAAACACTTTCAGTCAGGGAACATTTCACAGCATATAGCCGCGATCAACTCACCACTTTCAATCAAACCTCAACCCCAAATCCACCAGCCAGAGAAGAAAGTAACATAAGAAATGTTTTACTAATGAACACACAGCATTTACATTAGATAAAACTGCCTTTTGAGATCTAAATGTTTATTCTGATTAACTACTGTGTCGTTTCACAGTTCCCCAAATCCCTTTAAACACAGGATTCCAATACGCATCCAACGGTAAAGTTCTGCTTTAAAAATAACCCAGAATTACTAAACAAAAATTAAATACAATTAAAAAATATGTCTTACACCTTTTCATTGAAGAGTAAAAACAATAGTTTTTCGTCTATTGGTCTTTTTTTATATGTTTATTCCCAAAGATTTTTTTTATGTTTATTCTTAAAAAAATTGTATTTTAATATTTCATTTAGATTTAGGATTTAATTGATAGCTAGAATCCAACATCTTCACTTACTTTGTGAAAACATTACATTATCTAGCAAGGATATATCGTTATTTGGAATATACCTATACCTGCTTATTGCTCAACAAGGTCACAGAGATCTGCTGGAGTCTAGGGTCTAGTCTGTCATTGAGCAAAATGTAGATGTACAACCCTGGACAGACAAACAATTACACACACTTACGCTCCCTCCTATAGGCAATTTAGAATCACCAATCAACCTAATGTACATGTTTTTGGACTGTGGAAGGAAACCGAAGTAAAGCTCTCTGCAGAACATTTCAGATCTTCCATACTAATCAATGAATGATGAATGAGGTTTTGTGCACAGGTGTATTGTCATGCTGACACAGTATTTGAGTCTATTAGTTCCAGTGAAGGAATAATGTAATGCTAGAGCATAGAGGGGCATCCTATACAACTGTGTGCTTCAGAATTTGTGGTTACAAGCACTAAGACACACTAATGTGGATGCGCTGGTAAGGTTGGCTGGTAAGTGTGATGGTGTGTGAGTGTGAAAAGATTTTGTGATTACTTTTGAAAATAGCTTCTTTCAGTACTATACATTGTTAAATTTTAATGAAGGCATTAGTAAATGTTTCTGCAACAGCACACATACTGCAGAGGTATCGAATAAAGTGTGTTTTAATGTGTTTAATGTGTAATGTGTTTTAAGTACACATTATAGGATTTAATATATTGTGGACTCTATGAATCAGAGAGGAATGGAACTTTGTGCTGTCTCCATCTGAATTCACCTCATTGATTATCTTGAGCCAAATGGAGGTGGCTTGTGCATCTCATGTACATTATAACAAATGTTCTCTTTGCATTACAATTGAACTGTGATTGTTATGTTCAATCAATGCGAAAGGTCAAAGGATCGCCTCTGCCAGCGATTTAATGGAGAAGTCAATAAGGATTCATTTTAATCACCGCTGCAGTTGCCCAATGAGCACAACAGAAACCATCAAAGCCGCAGCAATTATTCGGGTTTACCTTGCAATTTAGGGATCCAAAAGCTTTTGTCTGATATGAACGTCCGCGGTGCTTTAAACCCCTACAAGGTTTTGGGAGAAGTCATGGAAAGTCTTTTTTTTATCTCTGATATAAGCAGGTGAGCTGAAAGATATAAAGTATTTGGTTAGATGGTTAGCTCAGCTTACACAAACACACTGATCTCTTTTGGGGTAAATGGAGTTGGTGACATTTACATAGAAGTATTGTATATATGAAAAAAATGGTGTGCGCTAGTCAGAAGTTTGCTTTTTTAATGCTATTAAACTATTTTTTACACAATTACCCAATTTACTAAGCCATGCAGGGTGTTGAAGGACCTATTTACACCTGGTCACTGTATGTGCTTCTTTTGAAAGAATCTGTTTCTTTTACACTTGGCCACATAAATGCATCTCCGCAAAACAGATATCAATCTAATCTTCTATTTTCTGCGTAAAATACAAATACATATTTCCGTTGACATGAAATGGCACCCAGTGTTGTTTTGCTCTATTTGAGTTTGCAAATGAAGTCAAAAAGAAAACTGGAAAGCCTGCAACAATGCTAACGTAATGCTAAACTGGCTCATGGTTAAGGTGTTGGACTACCAACCTGAAGATTATGGGTTCGATTCCCAGCTCCACCAAGCTACCACTGTTGGGTCCCTAAGCAAGGGGGAGCAACCCCTAATTTCTCAGTTGTATAAATGTGAATAAAGGTGTCTGCTGTAAATGATTCTAAGTGTGGACACACTTTGGGGAATTGGTTTTATTAGTAGTAATGTGTAGTGTGTTAGGGGACTCAACCTCCTATTCTTTCATAGAGCCTATAATGGCTGGCGGAGCCACTGCACAGTTGTCTAGAATGCCCAGTTAATCTTATACTGGAAACCTACTATAGTGAGTTGAATGAACTCAATTGACTAAGTAAACTCGTTTTCACCATAAATAACTTCAGTATTGGATTAAAAATTGTTCAGTTTTAGTTTTTTTTAAGTTCACATAACTTGATGCACATGTAGACTGTACCTAAAATTAAAAATAAACTATGAACTTCACGTAAATTGGTATTATTCAATCAATTCAATTATTAGTTCAAATTCCTGTCGTCTCCTTTATGGTAACAAACGAGACGTAAAGATCGTAAATGTCTATAATAATCCACTAATCGGCAAATACAAATTTTTTTGTATGTTCAATTGCACTAAAGGAAGACCATCTTAAGCTAATTTTAATAATTCTTAACTTTTAGTTTATGACTCTTGAAACCTTAAATTCATTTATTTTGAGGGTTAATAAGTGACAGTAACATATTATTTTGATTTATTGTTCTAAAATGGAAATGTTCAGTAAAGATAACTTGACCATTTAGGTAAAGACAACATTAGGGTTTAGGGTGTAGAAACACTTCCTGAAAGAAGCTTTATATCAGGGAAGTGATTAAATATAATTTCCTTTTTTTTTTTTACCCCAAAATAGCCTAAAAGCAATGCAATAATAGGTTAGCTACACTGAACAAAATTTCCAAGTGTATTCTATTAAAATGGTGATATATTGTAGAAAACAATGCATTTTGGTGTATAACTTGCATCTTAAACAACTGCTGTTAATTCACAGACAAGTCGCGGTTTCAATTTTCAGCACTTTTCAGCATAAATTACGAATTTAAGTCACCCTGGATAAGGGCGTCTGCCAAATTCCAGAAATCTAAATGTTTTAACAGTGATAATGTGTATTTGTTTGTTGACCAACTTTACTAATGAAGTTTCAAGTTAACATTGAATCTGTCTGCTGGTTAAATTATGTCATATGGGAAACTGTTTCTGGTTCCAAATTTGAATTGAGAACATTATAGAAATTCATATCCACTTTTTAGTCATGTCATATGTTAAAGCAAATCTTTTACAAAATAATGGTGTACACTAAAGTCTCTGGACTTCCTGTTTTTGACAGAGAATAAAAGCTGAATAACTGTTTAAGCATCTGAGATTAGAAATGAATATAAACATTAGGTTTATGATTTTTAATAGTATTACAGCGTATTTTAATATCATTTGTAGTTCGTTTTTGACATAAATAGAAGCGTGATTTCAAGCAGATATCACCTTACTTAGTTTTTACTGTACATTAAAAAAAAATTGTTATATTGCTAAAATATTTTGTTTGCTGAAATTTTACAGTAATGTTTTATCTGGAAGAACAAGAAAGGACTTTCTGAGAGTACAAACTCGTTCCTTTTTACAAGACTTCATTAAAAAGAAAAGAAAAATCTTGAACAATTAAAATTTCAATATGTTTTGAATAGTGAAAACTGTTTTCAAATGTTAAAGTTACTTAATATGATTTAGGATACTTTCTGAGATTTTTTTCAGTGCATTACAGTTTGTGAATTCTGCCATTTTTAATGAAAGGATTTGGATTAGTAGCCTTTATTAATATTAGATTATATATTTTGTAAATTTTTTAATGTAATATTTTAAGCTGATGATGTGTGGAAGCCGCAGAACAATAATAACCACTCTAAACACATAATTTAGTATTTTTAGTATCAGCTTTGAATTTTTCTCAAAGTAAAGTGAAATTTAAACTCTTGTGTTGTTATGAATACTGTAGTGTTTTAGTAGATAAACAGAAAAAAAAAATGCAGCAATATACTCCATTATACTGTATTTCATTTTTATTGTAACACAATGTAAAATAATTTTACATTATAAATACATTTAAATTACAGTAGTTAGCTAGTGTCTTTTTTGCCAGTGTTTTACAGGTTTTTTTTTTTTTTACAGTGTAGTTAAATTTATACTACTTGGCATTGGACGTATGTGAAACAAGACACAAAAGAATTCTTTCTAAAGACTTTTCTAGAGTAAGAATCCTTATCTCTGTTATAAATTGCTGACACTAGAGACTCCTTCTATTGTTGTTTGATAAATTTAAGTATAAGTATAAGTATATTCAATTCATTGTGCAAGGTACATGTACAGAGCCAATGAAATGCATTTTTCGCATATCCCATCTTAGTAAGTTGGGGTCAGAGCACAGGGTCAGCTATGATACAGCGCCCCTGGAGCAGGAGGGGTTAAGGGTCTTTCTCAAGGACCCGACAGTGGTTGACTTGCCGGAGGTGGGGCTTGAAGCCAGGTGTTTCTGGTCTTCAGATTAACAACTCAGCACCAATAAATAAATTATAAGTTTGACTTTATGACAATATCTTAAGTTCATGTATTTTAAAGGGTAATAATTTGCTAATTTGCTTGATTATTGGTCCAAAATGCAAATGTCTTGAAATGGTAAGTCAATCATTTAAGTAACATTTGGTAACCATGAAGATGGCAGCCCAGACCTCCTTACCCGTCATTAGTTCCTGACCTTATAAATACTAAACTCCCCTAGCCACACCACATAATCCGGAGAAAGTGTGGAGGTTTTTATATGTGTAAAAGAGAGACCAAATCTGGAATTGGGTGTTCAGATGATGGTTAGATAGTACTGTAACTGAAAGGTTAAACTGCTGATCCTAAGATCATGGAATCAATTCCCAGCACCACCAGGCTACAACTGCTGGGCAACTGAGCATGGTCCTTAACCCTTAACTGTTTAGATAGATAAAAAAATTAGATACATGTACAGTCCAGGGCATCTTATCTTATCCCAGTGCCAGAAATGTAAATGTATGTGTGTGTGTGTGTGTGTGTTGAACCATGCATTAAATGTAATGTAAGCCTTCACAGCAATAATAAAGACATTAGACACTTTCACTATTAGTTACCTCAGAACATTAAGTATACTTTTTTTCAACCTACAGTATATGTTATATACCTTCAAGCGTTTTTTTAAGTTTTGACCTTGTTAAAAAGAAAATGGCAGTGCATATTTAAAAAAAGCTGGTACAAAATTTCATAAGTAAACCGTATTAATGATTGGTTATAAATTACAAAGTGTTTCTGGAAAAGACTGCAGTCCCGGGTATGTTATGTTTAAGACTATATGGTCTGTCGCTGTGTCAGTAGGAGCAATCTAGTTTCCAGGCTGTCAGTATGGTTTGACATTCACCCTTCAATGTTTTCTGTTCAGCTTGCAGTGTGCTTCTCTGAAATGATGGGGTCAATGCCATGCAACCTCCAAGAGACAAATATTGAAGATCAATACATGTTTTTTTTTCTTCTACAGATTACACATGGGAGGGGTGTGTTTAGACAACAATATTGTCTGTATATGGTTAACTATACAGTGGTTTATGATAATATAGGGTGATATTTTTCTACAAAACTAAGCAGCAGGATTAATAATTTAGCATAGCCTTAGTTAAAAACGCAAACTTTTACATATTAATATATTCTGGTTTCCACACTGGTAAAGGTTCATTGGAAAGTGGTGGAACAGTGATCAGAAGATTGTGGAATCAATTCCCAGTATTACCAATCTGCCACTTCTGGGCCCCTAAGCAAGGCCCCTTAACCCTCAACTGCTCAGTTGCTCTGGATAAGCAATAGAACTTGAAATGTAATGGAAATGTAAATTGCATTAAAATACAGTCTAGAGAACAATGTGCATGATAAATAAATTTAGACATGTGATCCAAACTTGGTTGTGTTTAAACTGAGTACCAACTTTGGGCAATTAAAGTTATTTATCTCTCTTTTCAAAGTTCATCAATTATTTTGAAATACACTTTATGCCCATAAGAAGGATGATCTATGATTGGACTAATTATTTCTTATTCATTATGCTTTCTAAAGCATATCAATTTTGTTAATACCATGTAATTAAAACGTGTCAGTGCACTACAAGTTGCAGCCCTTTATTAATGACTACGAGAATTATTTTTAATTAAATAGCCAATTACAGAAAAATCCTAACCATGAGAATTGACATTTAAATGAATTTAATTTAAATTGCTTTTCAACATTGTTTTACCGAAGCCTTATAGGATGAATAAATTATTACATCAACCAGTATGCGGTGTCATTGATCATACAGGACTCAAATCACAGCTCTACTTTTAAATACTCCTCCGCCATCACACGTTTGTTTTAGGGTTATTCATTAAGGCTAGCAGCAGTATGAGTTTGTGCTGTGCCTTTTCCTACATCCTGCTGCGTTTATTTTCACATTGTTCAATACTATTGCTGGAATGTGGACTGTTCAGGAAACACAAGCTGCTACTGCTTTATGTTAGTAAAATGAGGACATCAGGAATTGTCTTAATTTCAGCATAAATTATATCATCAGAGGGAAGATGCCTAGATCTAAAGAATAAACTTCTTCTAGTTGTCTTCATAGAATGACTGGAGATCAACCTCCCGATCAAGATTTTAAAAAATATATATATATATAATTTACATTTGTAGCATTTGGCAGATGATCTTATCCAAAATGACCCATATTTATTTCATTTATACAGCTAAGCAATTAGGGGGTTTAAGGGACTTGCTCAGGGCCAACATGGTGGTTGCTGGAATCAAACCCTGGGCTTTTAACCATTTATAACAGTAATGCAGTTGCAGGCCATGCATTTGGTACCTGGGCCTTCTGTGCGGACTTAATCCACCTCTTAATAACACCACTATAATGTTGTAATTATAGAAACTACCAATACTATACAAAAACGCAATATAACAAGGCGTGGCATTACAGAGAAAGAGGCATTTTTTGTATTGAGGGTAAGGCACCGCCAAATCCCTACAATACAACCACGTACATCAGCTGGAGCAGTTTAGAATAAATATCTATCTAATAACATGACAAAAACATAAAAAATAAAAACAAATAAATAAAAAACATCATACTCATCAGAGATGCTGATCGGTTATAAACAAAATTCATTCTCAACTGTATTAATATGTGCGGCTCGCTACAGATGTGTTTTGCTAGTCAAACTTGGCTGTAACTGTTTTGCTCTGATCAACCAATCAGATGCGGAAAAATGCTGACGAAAAATTGCTAAAGTATCTGCCAGGACCTGTCAGCACAGGTTATCTAGTTAAAGCATGGGCCATTTAAAAGACAAAGAAATCTCATATTATTTGCTGATTCAATTTAATGATGAAGTAAAAATGAGCTTAGAAACACTTGCTTGTTTCCACGCAATCAAGTAACGATAATCAAGGTTATATAGAGAAGCCGTAAAATTTATTGGACGGTATAATTTTTTTCAATCTCATGTGCTGGGTTAAAATAAAAAATAATGCCCCTATTTGTAATTCCTAGTATAGATCTCACTGTAGGAGTCTTTACGGTCGGAATGCATTAGTGTAATTGTAATGTGTGACTCTAGCATGGCAGGTCCTGCTGCGTGCCTACAGCTCTAATGGAGCCTGGATTCAGCAAGTCGACCTGGTGAATTAACCTCTTAAATCTTATTCACTTAGTCATCTTAAAGCATTTTCATTGAACAGACTAGGAAAGAAAAGTACCGTAGTTTCATGTTAAAAGTTAAGAAAGCACCGCATACGCTTGTATTTTGTCACCTGCCCTTCTCCACAGGGGTTTTTATTACTAATTTGTAGTTAACCCATGCTAACATAAAAAACGTAGGCAAACTATTGTGACATTCATTGTTTATAATGAAATCTTAATATGGTGAATATTTAAGCAAAGGTTAGCAACATAAAGGGCAAATGGATTGTCTGGCTATGAATTTTAAACAGTTATTGATTTTCACACTACCTCTTTGCCTGAATGGTAATTGTGAAATGGTTCTCTTACTTATCTTAAGGCCCATCTACCTAACATGCCTTACTAAAAGCCATGCTACTACTGTGATAATGGTAATAGTATAGCAGTGAATGTACCGTCAGAGCTTTTTCTCTAATAAATCACCTTGTCCCTGAACTTGGCCTTGCCTTACGCTTAAATACAGCATTTTACAAAAGTAGCTTCCAAAAGTATTTCTACAAAAAGGGAAGATCCGAAAAGAAAACCTGAGCTGTTTGTTTGTCAATGACACCAGCAGCGGCTTGTACCCCAGACATTACATCATCAGTACTGATGCTGCTTTGGTGTGCTCACAGATGAAATGTAATCCATGCGCATCACCTAGACTTGCTTTTCACCACCTTATCGACAGAAAACAGCAACCCTATCCTGCCTACAGCTTTGCTGAACACTTCCTTCCCTGCTGTGTAGACATGGTTAGATTACTCTCAACTCACAGAGCCAGCCTTATTTTTTTTTACCCCATTTTAAAGGTTTGGAAGCAGTTTTTTAAAAAGTCATACAATTATTATTGCTCTTAGTACATATCATGTGTACTACACTTACTCACTGTCAGTTATCTTTTCAGCCTTCAAGAATTTCTGTTGGCCTTTTTTTTTCCATCTAAAAGCCTGTAGACCCATCACTCACTTTACTCACCGGTCTGTGTACATTTTAGAGACTTTTAGATATTTTACAATATATTAATACAGCTAATTATTGAGATATTTTTTTCTATCGATATTCTATTCTTTATAATATTAATTTTGGTTTAATATTAATAACTAATATTTGACTAAAATCCTCAGTATGTGTAATTGTCGCTGACATATACTACCATTGTCTCAGAAGCAAACATGGTTGAAAAATATAAGTGCGTGTATGACTTTGTATTTGTTGAATTTTTAGCTATTGGTTGTACTTTTTTAATAAAAATAATTAAGTATTGCAGTGTATTGCCACATGTACTATATTGTAATATATCATGATATATTGTATCGTGACTGATGTATCGTGATATGTATTGTATTGTGAGGCCCTTGCTAATACACAGCCCTGCAGTTAATACTCAAACAGGCCCATCTGGTTCAACATCCATGTCATAAAATAGACACAGAGATTCAACTTTCCTTTTTTTTTATTTTGATGTTTAATTTGCAATTGTACTGAAGTTCCTGATCTGTGTCTACGTGATTATACATATAATGTTGCTGCCACATGACAGCAACTCTTCAGGTATGTTTTTTTTTAAAAAAGTGTAAGCTTTCAGTTCTAATAAACTAATAATGATGGATTTCTATCTGTGGCACCTTTCAATTCACTCAAGGAACACATACACAGACGAACACACAATAGACTGCATACAATATTCATGTAGGGTAAGATGTTCGAAATAAGTGGGTTTTTAATTTTGGTTTTAAATTCAGGTAACGAGTATAAATTACGGATGTCAGATGGGTGTGAATTCTAAAGGTGACAAGCAGCACGGCTAAAGGCTGTATTGCCCAAGGTTTTTAAACAGGCAGAGGGTGTATAGAGGGGACCCAGTGAGGAGGAGCGAAGAGTTCGAAGGAAAGTTTTTGGCTGTATGAGGTCTAAAAGGTAAGGTGGAGTTATGTAGGTGAGAAGAAGAATTTTAATTTTGATTAGAAATCAATGAAGCTGTTAGAGAGATGGTGCAAGTTGTCAGCGAAAATATAAGAAAAAAAGCGCATTTTGAGCATACACTTTGTAAAAAAGTCACTGATTATATCAATACAGTTAATATAATACAGAAAACTAAATGTTGTAAAAAAAACAGGCACTGGTTATGTGCTTATTTTTCATAGTGCATGTGTAGTGACATGAAGTGAATATTTTGGTTTGTGTCTACAGTATGTGTCCTCTCAGAAATGAAGTGTCACTCCAGATCAGACTAATCCCCTTTACTCTATCCTGATAAGACTGGTTCCTTCCAGGATGACTCCGCCTCCATTCATACTTCAGGAATACTTACTGATTGAGGAGTATCAAATTATTGAAATCATATGCTTGGGTTTTTATCAGTCTTCAGGTCCTCAACAGAACACTCAGAATATTAGAGTGACGATTGGATAGCTCTCTACCTCCATCATCAATATACCAAGCGAAAGTTATTAGTACTTACAGACGTCTAATGAAATAGATAAACAGAACACGTGCAATGTTTCAAAAATGCTTAGAATGCCAGAAATAAATAATCATAGATTCGATTTGCAGATGTTTTATCATTACAAGTCACAATTACAATCATTGCAAATCTCCAAACATGTTTTCCCAAAATGTAGCTTTTATATTACAGTATATTAAGGATATATGGGTAAATATTATATAACAAATATGGAAAATATAGCAAATATTTAAACTGTGTAAATAAACCCAAGGATTAGGATTGTAAATAATAACAGTTGTTATTCAAAAAAAAAAAAAAAAAAAAAAAAAAAAAAAAAAAAAAAAATAAAATATATATATATATATATATATATATATATATATATATATGGGTGCCTACATTTTGCCTTTATAGCTGTGTTTAGCTTTTTTCTATATCCCCTGATCATTGATTGGATTGTCTCAGTTGTAGTAGTTGGCCTCTCTTTCCTCTACCCACAGTCTTCCTGACATATCTTTCTCTAACTTTGCCAGATTGCTTTGCAGATTCTTTCTGACATTTTTCTTTTACATCTTGGCCAGATGTCATGCACTAGAGACGGAGAGGATTTTATTAAAATATTTTATGTTAATTTTGCCTTATTTTCAGACTGTTGTAGGACACACACACACACACACACACACACATATTTATTGTTAGCTTCATGAAAATGCATTATTGTAGATAACACTGCAAATAAATCAAGACGAATCTGTTTTTACGCCATCCTTAACCCACTAACTGACTAATCCAATATGTTTATACATCCATTAAATCGGTTTATTTTGTAAACAAATTTGCAACACAAACTTTGATGCTGAGGATTTCTTTCTATTTTATATATAACAGGTCATTTGGATATTTAAACATCCTCTGCTTAAAGTTAATAAACTATAAATATGTGTTTTTAAGGGATAACACACCCCTTAATGTTTCCTCATCATTGAAAAGTGGAACTGCTTTAAGGATAAAAGTGAGCAGATTGTTATTTCGGACAATATTCTCATTTCTTATGCTGGACCAGATGATGTATATACAAATGATAGAATACCTTGTGCACAAATCAGATTTAGTTTACAAAAGGTCTTCTTGAGATGACCAACCCCACACAGAGAAATGACACATGAACCCCCTTCCCACGCTTAGGGGTTTGTTCCGATGACAGGTGTGTGTGCACAGGTGGGAGTACAAATAACAAAAAAAAAAGGTATGTGACCTGTAGTAAAAGCAGATACTTTCATGCATATTGACAAGTCCTCTTTATATTTTATGGATATATACGCAAAAGAAAAAAAAGATAAAGACAGTAGAACATAAATAAATGTACTTTATTGTTTTATTTATAGTTTTGTTTATGCATTGAAAACAATAAGCACAACACAATGTCGCAGGTTAAAAACATGGTATTTTTTGTTTTTTCTTAATTTAGAATTGCTCAAATACTTTATGCGTATTTCATTGATTAGGTTTTTCCTGGTTGAGCCTCTAAAAGCCTGTAGAGAATTTTATACTTTGGGAAAAATCTGATTTTTTAGAGATGCAAACATATCTAGGAAATAAAGGAAATCCAGGTTAGTGCATGAAGAAGAGAAGTCCCGATCGGTTGATTTGCGAGCGAGTGGAAAGTTGTGATGGGATCAGCAGTGAGATTTGCGCTCAGCATCTTTTCCTTGTTCCACTAAACACTAAACCGTGTGTAAATCCACGCCAGTCCACGCCAGCAGCACCCGGTCAACAGAGTGAATTAATTCAGATGGAAAGCTTTGCCGCGCGCTTTCGGACGGAGACGTGTGCGCGTGCTTCAAAGGCCGACAGTGTCCACTAGCTCCTCCTTCTTTGGACCTTGTGACAACAACAACTCATCCCAGAGAGCGAGCTGCACTTTTCGGCTCATTTTCTTCCTGTCACTCTCTTCGTCTCGGGCTTCTCTGTTTCTCTTTTCCAGTCTCCAAATGGTCGTCCTGCAGAGCACAGCCTAATTTATTACTCCAAACACATTTTTCTTATTCCTCTTTTTCTTCTCTCTCTCTCTCTTTTTTTTTTTTTTTACTTTTCATCGGCGGAGCGCGCGCTGCCGTGGATTTCTCCTGCTGACCAACTCGCGCCTTACTTTTTTTGGCTTTGGGGGGTTTTTTAGTCCACTTTTTTGAACTTTACCGCGTGCTCGAGGTGACGATGGCCGTGCCGGCTGCTTTGATCCCCCCTTCCTCGCTGGTCCAGCCTTCTCCCATCTCATCCTCCTCTTCCTCATCGGTGAACACTTCTTCTCCGTCGGCTACTTCGTCTCCGTGTCCGTCAGTGACTCCGGCTGCGGCGAATAATCCGTTCCGTTCGGAGCTGAGAGCAGCGACAGGAAGCCCGGTTATACCGATCGCGGTCACACCGAATCCGCTCGGCTCCAAACCCGTGTACTCGACCCCGTCGCCCGTAGAGAACACCCCGCAGAATAACGAGTGCAAGATGGTGGAGCTGAGGGGCGCGCAGGTGGCCTCGTTCAACGTGGACGGACGGGAGCTCATCTGCCTACCGCAGGCCTTCGATCTGTTCCTGAAACACCTGGTCGGGGGACTGCACACCGTCTACACCAAGTTGAAGCGGCTCGAGATCACGCCTGTGGTGTGCAACGTGGAGCAGGTGCGCGTGCTGCGCGGCCTCGGCGCCATCCAGCCCGGCGTGAACCGCTGCAAGCTCATCTCCCGCAAAGACTTCGAGACGCTCTATAACGACTGCACCAATGCCAGGTAAGAGCCGAGCACCGCTTCGTCACGCGCACAGCCGCACTTTGCGCGCAAAAACCGCTCCAAAAGCTTCTCGGTTACTTCTTAAGTGGTAAAGAAGCTCGGAGCTGCGACTCCGTGCACGCGAGTTCAGGCAAGCTGATGACGTAGCGGAGCCCCTATACCGTTAAAAGAACATCAGCGCGTTCCAACTCTTACACACAAACAAATACACACTCAAATAGTAGAGTGTTAGACCGATCTCTACACTAATAATGCTGAATACACAACAAAACCTCAGTGTATTAGAATAACTTCTACATAAAAGAGACAAAATACACAAAAAAACCATTAGTGTGTTAAAAAAAATGTCTACACTAATGATGCAAAATACACAACAAAACCTAAGTGTGTTAGAATAACGTCTACACTAATGATGCAAAATACACAACAAAACCTCAGTGTGTTAGAATAACTTTTACACTTGTTATGCAAAATACACTACAAAACCTCAGTATGTTAGAATAACCTTCTACACTAATGATGCAAAATGCACAACAAAACCCCAGTGTGTTAGAAAAACTTCCACCCAACGGATATAAAACATCAAGAGGAATTTACACATAACCTATGTAAAACAACAAAACATTAGTGTGTTAAAATAACGTCTACACTAAAGAGACAAAATACATAACAAAATATTAGTGTGTTAGAATAACTTTTACACTAAAAGAGACAAATTAGACAACAAAACCCTAGTGTGTTAGAATAACGTCTACACTAATGATGCAAAATACACAACAAAACCTCAGTGTGTTAGATTAACTGCCACACAACGGATATAAAACATCAGTTCAAGAAGACTTTACACACAACAAAACCTCAGTGTGTTAGAACAATTTCTACAATAAAGAGACAAAATACACAACAAAACATTAATGTGTTAGAGGAACTTAGAAGGAACTGATGTAAAACAGACACACCAAAACATCAATTTTAGACTAATTTACACCCAAATTATACCAAAAAATCACAACAACGTCTCATATAATGGCAAAACACACAAGTGTGTTAGTCTAACTTTTAGTCTAACTGACGTGAAATACAATCGCAAATCCTCTGTGTGTTCGATTTGCTTGTACCCAGTGTGTGTTCGATTCATCCATAAACCAGTGGTAGAGCGAATACAACCCACCAGCGTTGTCCTGGATTAACTTCTCCACCACTGACCCACCGAGCACGGCTTAAACCATTGGTGTGTTCGCTTCATTTATACACCACTGACTAAATGACAGTGTGTTTCAGATGAACTTTTATAGTCATCATTCGGGGCCCCAGCTGGAGCATTATAAATAAGCACTGTATAAATAACACTGGCTTTTTGTTTCACTCTTGTGCAATATTTAACTGTAATAAAGTGTATGTGATAGTATGACAACTCATTTCTCCAGTTATATTAGAAGAAAATGTCATAACAATTCAGCGTAGATGTGATATATGAAGATGGTTTACTGGACGAGGATTAAAAGTAAAAGTTGATTAAAGCCTGGACATGTTTACACAATGATGTAAACATGCTCTTTATATATATATATATATATATATATATATATATATATATATATATATATATATATATATATATATATATATACAACTTACATGTGAAATATTGTCGGAATTTGTTCAGTAATTTTTATTTTTTTTAATTTTTCTTCAGTTTTTTTTTTCACTTCACTCAGAAAACAAAGTGCTTGCAGTCAGTAAGTGCATGCTGTCAATAATGAGAAAAAAAGCTTCTCAGCCTCCAGCTAAATTTAAATAGTGGAAACATAGATTGCTGTTAAGTGAGTGCAAGACATGTGACCTTCCTTAAATAACATTGAGTCTGATTGCGAAGACAAAAACCTAATTATTATTAAGAAGGATAATAATAATAATAAATATACGGCAAATAGTTTTGAAGAAGAAATGTAATTAAAAATTTTCAGTACAACTCATAATAGTAATTCAAATAAAAATAGTTACAGAATAATTGTATACCGACCACATTTTAATAATTACAGTCTAAACCGGATGCCTTGAAAAATAAAAAAAATTAAAAATTAAAAGCACCATTTTGCATAAAACATTAATTTACTATCATGCCTTTATTTTTGTGTAGTAACCCCACTTGTGCGGATGACTGTGTGTGTGTGTGTGTGTGTGTGCTGGAGGCTAAGGCCTGGTTTCTCAGTCTGCTCAGCTGTTTCCCTGGTATCCCAGTGATATAGTATGTGATTTGAACTCTTGAGGCTGGCACTGAGAGTGGCCAGCGATGGGGTTAAAGGATAATGCAGTGCTACATATTGCTTTAATGACGCTAAAGTGCTGGCCTATTACTGCTGCACGGGAGAGGCCTGTAATGGTCCCTGAAAGCACCTGGTACTGCCGGTGTTATGCTGAAATCAATCATATCCGCCATGGCTGCTTCCCATTTGGAGAATTACATCATTTGTATGGACAAAGATATCCTGTGTAGATGGAACACAAACAGATGGCGCAGAAGGAGCAGCTCTTCTTAACACCACTGATTGAATCTGTGTGTGTGTGTGTGTGTGTGTTTGGCACTTTAAGTCGAAAGGTTTGCACTTTAGCTCTTAATTTTGAGTATTTGTGGGTCACTTGAGGTGTGAGGATGCAGCAGATGTTTGTGGAGTATCTGGTGATGTATATGTCTACATACACCTGTATAAAGAAAGCCTTTTTTTTATATTGAATACTTTTCACCTTGAATATATTTAGAGCACTAAAAGTATTTAGACTAAATGTGAAAATATTTCTGCGTCATTTCTGGAACTTTAATGGATTTTAAAAAATAAAATCAGTTTAGCTCTGGGTTCACGCATGTGCTGTACGGCAACTGTAGAGGATCTCCGTTCATGCTCTGCAGGAGGACACACTTCTCTATCTCTTCCTATTCTTCTCTCACTTCTTTCCTTTCTGCTGCACTTGACCCAGATTATTGCTCTCCTTCCGGTGCTGAGCAGATAAACCGCCCGTAATCTCTTGCTTTTATGAGCGCTACCACAGTTCGTCATGAGAAGTGATACCACAGCCACTTTTTCCTTTGCAACTTTTCCTTTTCGTACCGTGTGTATAACAGCGCAGGCTACGTTTGTTCCCACCGGCATTGAACGTACAGGGTTATTGAAACATCACAACAGTTTGGCTCTCTCAGCGGAGCCGGGTCGGACATGCACCGCGATGCAGCAGTTAATTGACGATCATTGTCTACCTCTGAAGGTTAAATACGCACCTCTGTGCAGACAACAGGGGGCCTCGGGGACGTCGGCTATTTTTTCCTTAACTGTAAAATTTTTACGGATTTCATTTAAATGATATTTTGCACATTTGCTCAAGTAGTTGGTTTGTAATTCAGCTCAATAAAAATGTCAAAAAAATGTACTTTACATGCCCAGACATGAGAGGAGGACGTGGGAAAAAAGAGGTTTGTGTTTTGTTTGTTTTATGATACATCTTGCCCCATTAACAGGAAAGTGGGATTATTTTGTCTAGCATTAGAGAGTTACATCTTCACCAGCAGTGGCAGATTTTATCGTTCTTTTTCTCCTCCCACACTCGCTCTCTCTCTCCCTCTCTTCCTCTCTCGTTCCCTGATTTTTTTTCCTCTTTCTCCTCTCTCTCTCTCTTTCTCTCTCTCTCTCTCTCTCTCTCTCTCTCTCTCTCTCTCTCTCTCTCTCTCTCTCATTCTCCCTTTCTCTCCCTCTCTTGGTCACATTTTCTTGCTCTCTCTCTCTCTCTCTCTCTCTCTCCCTCTCTCACTTTGCAGTGCTCTTCTGATATATTTGTTTTCGGCAGGGCACAGATGTGTTTACAGGTACTCATGGGAAATCTTTGGATCGGATTCAAATCATTCCCAGTCAGAGTGGGTGCTAAGATACCCGTCACCCAGCAACCACATCCAAGAGGGAGCCAGGGTGATAATAACTAAAAAAAAAAACCAGAGAGACAGATGTCTGATTAGGATGAAAGAGTTTGAAGGCGGAGGGAGGAAGGGGGGTGTGCATGTTAAAAGGCTTGTTAAAATCACAAATTCATTCAAGCACTTTCTTACAAATCAAATATGCATTTCTCTGCTACTGGCCCCGAGTTCATGTTGTGATGATGGGTCAGAGACGAAGAGGATAAACAGCCGGCTTTTTATCTTTTGTTGCTGGGAGTCTGCAGAGCTCCGCTGTTGCATAGGATTAGTGTCGAAATTAATTGTGCGTTTGCTGCATGCCACAAAAAAAATAAATACCTGATGTCGTTAATAAACGCTGGGGAACGAATGTTGTGTTGTTGTTTTTTTTTTACTGTCAATTTGAAATTTAAATGTAATTACTAATTACGACACATGCTGATTTGCATTATTTATGATTATAGAATTTTTGTGGTTCTGTCCAAAAGTCATTTAAAGTTGTTTTTTTAGTCTTAAATAAATTCAGCTCAGTACAATATTACCTATTTATACTCCTTTTTACTGACTAGCGGTTCTACGGCTAAAGAAAGCGTTGTTTTACCAACCTTTAAAAATGATGCGAAAGCAAAATACTGAATAATCATTTCATTTTCTCCATTGTGTCTATTAATTATCGTGCCGTTTTACTTTCTTTTCCGGTCAGTACGTCTCCCTTGGGTTGTTTTGCCGTGTATAGTTTAAATGCAGATATCAGATACGGGTCAGTTTTAAAAAGATAATGTAAGCGGGTCATCAAAAAAAAAACAAAAAATCGGAATTGGGTATCAAGACCTGCAGTGTAAATGCAGCTTAAAGGTCATCATTTTGTTATAAACAGAAAAAGGTTAAATTGGCATGTCTCTGCTGGAGAATTTCTAAGAGATGTGGGTGTCTGTACGTGCGCTTGTTTATAAATACATACATATTAACTGTAGAGGGTGGCATGTCCTGGTTCTTGGAGGACATTATAGGTGATGCTGACAGGACTGAGGTGAAAATATTTTTTAGTATTTTGTTAAATGGTAAAGAAAGGACAGCAGTAAGAAGGGGGGGTATAATTAGGAAATTGGAACAGTGGTGCAGCACATGGGGCATACATTTAGGCCTGTGTGTGTGTGTGTGTGTGTGTGAATATGAACGAGCGAGATACTGTAGGGTCTGGCATGTCTTTAGCCCGGCAGCTCGTCCGCATTACACCGTATTTAGGGAGCAAGGCGCAGATCACTGGTGCTTGTACAGCGATGTTAAACACTACTGACAGAAGTTAGAGGGAGCAGATGAGATTTCTTGATTGGACAGAGATTCCAGCCTGTAGCCTCGCTCTGTCTAATGTGGTCACGTAGAGAAATTGATTTTCCCCCTCCGAAATTAATTAATTTTTCATATAGCCCAAAGCTGGAGTTTTTTTTAAAAAAAGAGGTGCACTTACTGCTTTCCTATTTTCCTGCTCTTTTTTAAGAATTATTGCCTAATCATATTAATACTCTTGCCCCAAGGATAAAAAGATAATTGTACAAATGCATTTGGAAATATGTATCACTGAGTATTTATGATTAAATTATGCAAATAACTCTGCTGCTATCCTTCGTGGACCCAGATTGTCTAATTAGGATTGATATGCCGAGTGGTTGTTCTTGAATCTGAATACACGCATGTCCAAAGAGCAGAAAATTGAAAATGACAAGACTGGAATCCTTAAAAAGTGCTTTTTTTTCACTGGCTAATTCAGCATGGCTGTATCAGGAGTTAATTTTCCCTAGCTCATTTTTACATAAAAGATGACAGCAGGAAAAAAAAAAGAATACTTGTGGGAATCAGTCTTAAATAGGATTTTTAAAATTGTACTCCATGTTGTTTTTTAAAGCTCTTAAAGATGAATTTTGCAGGATGCAAGCATTTCAATTCCAAAACTTCGCCATTTCTGTCACAGTAGCCAAGATTGATTTTGATTGTTTTGTGTCAAAATGTCTTGATTCGATTTTGTGTGTGTGTATTTGAGCATGAGGTATATGGTAGTGGCTTGCGGTAAACCGCGCCAGCAGCTTCGGTAGTGCCGGCCTGGAGGACAGGTGATTATTTAGCTCTGCAGGCTGTTTTCATTTAGGTCAGAACAAGCTCCACTTTACAGGGCAATGAGAGCACCATGACTCCATTAAAGAAAAACAACAGGCTCTAGAGTACCTCGCCATTTTTGTAAGGACAAAAGAAATAAGTGCCCAATGAATTCACTTTCAAGCCGTCCTCAAAGCCTGAAATATGTGGCTTCAAAGCACCCTTTTAAAACCTTTTGAAAAGAAAAAAAACTTTTTCACTTATGGGATGCACATGCATTTTATCCTGTAATGTTGACAGTATATGTGTTGGATGTTTATTCCACAAATTAAACCGAAACACAACAGAATTGAGGCAAAACACAATGTAAGTGCTGGGGCAGGGTGGCTCAAGTGGTTAAGGTGCTGAGTTGTTAATCTGAAGACCAGAAACACCTGGGTTCAAGCCCCACCTCCGGCAAGTCAACCACTGTTGGGTCCTTGAGCAAGACCCTTAACCCCTCCTGCTCCAGGGGCGCTGTATCATAGCTGACCCTGTGCTCTGACCCCCACTTACCAAGATGGGATATGCGAAAAATGCATTTCATTGGCTCTGTACATGTACCTTGCACAATGAATTGAATATACTATATATATACTAATCAAGCCGAAACATGATGGAATCGAGCCAAAACACAACAAAATCAAGTAACAATACAGAAATGCTTGCAACCAATAGGGGACAGTGTCACGAAAGACAATTTTAGATTACACTTTGTGTGCAGCAGTAAAGCATCCAGAACGTCCGCACGCAATTTCCCGTTTTCATGGAATAGCAAACTGTATTGTTTTAGAACATTTCCGTTGTTTTGTGACATGATTTTATTGTGTTTTGAAAGTATGTTTGCTTTTTAAATTCTGTTATTCTGTGGCTTGTTTCTGTTGTGTTTCAACTTGTTTTTGTTGTGTTTTGACTTCAGTCTGTTGGGTTTCGTGTTGTTTCCGCTGTGTTTCTGCTCGATTACATTGTGTTTTATATTCCATAGTGTTTAATTCCATAGTGTTTCTGATTTAGTTTCTGCTTGTTTTCATTGTGTTTCGGGTTTGTTCCTATTGTGTTTTAGCTAGGGCTGGACGATATGGCCAAATATTATATCACGATATAGTTCTTAATTTTGGTTCGATACGATATAATTCCGATATCGATATGAACACTATTAGAAAAGCTTCAGAAAAACTGCCGGTGTACCTGAAAAAATTTATTTGCAGAGTCTATAAAACCTCTTATAAATCAATATATTATATTAGAAATAAAAACGCTACAAATAAAACAATGTTTACCTTTTATTTGTATTTAGTGTATTTGTAATTAGACTTCAATAATCAGTGACACTGAAATAGAGACGAATATAAATGTCATTTATATGAATAGTGTCACAGACGGACATTTCCCTAAAAAGCAATGCATGCTTGTGTTTTGGCTTAGTAAAACGCACACACACACACACACACACAAACGCATGCGTTAGGGTGCTGCACAAAGATAGAAAACGGCATTAATGAGATTATCTTTTTTTCCACCAGCACCAAACAGCGACAAAAAAATCCTCTTCTGATTTTATTACTCACTTCATTCACTGCGCGTGCCGACAATCTGATTGTTGTAAACGTTTAAACTTCAGACGGATTACGATGAAATGCTACTGTGTAGCAACCGCGCTAGGGCTTTTCTTTCTTCTTCCCTTTTTGCGACTCTGCCTCTCTCTCCATCCCTCATGCTTCTTTATGTCTGTCGGACAGCATGTCGACAGGCTACAACTCGAAGTGCTATGATCTTGCATCTGTATCTGCTGCTCACAGCCGCTTGAGCATGACCCGAGACCGGTATGCGCGCAGCAAAGTTTACTTGGGCCACCATGTTGAATAAAGCTTGGTAGCGTGGCTGAGGCAAATGAGAAGGCAAGGTATCACTACGCAAGTAGCCAGATGTGTTCTGCTCCTTCTGACGGCTGTGCCATGAAGGTCATTCAGTAACGAAAGCTGTGAAATATCGGAAATGTGTTTAAAAATCACGCTATTGAAAAAAGTTCTATTGTGATATACATATTTATATTAAATTATTGTTCAGCCCTAGTTTCCATTGTGTTTCAGCTTGATTCCATTGTGTTTCGGATAGTTTTCACTGTGTTTCGACTTGTTTCCATTGTGTTCCCGATTGTTTTCATTGGGTTTTGTCTTGATTCTGTTGTGTTTTTGGATTGTTTTTATTGTGTTTCGGCTTGACTCTGTTGTGTTTCGGCTTGTTTCCGTTGTGTTTCGGTTTGATTTCGTTGTGTTGTAAACTTATATTTAATTTTAAATTGTCGTTGTGTTGTGCACTACTGGGCCACCGTATATCTCTTTCTCAAGCACATTAGGAAAGAATTTAAAATTTTCGATTTGTAAAAAAAAAAAAAAAAAAATGCCACAAAAACTACTGTACTATTCGTGTCTGGCTTGGCCTGGTACGAAAGCCTGCTCTAACACCTCCAGGAGCATCTCATAAAGTTGTGATTGTTATCTAATCTTTACCTGGCAAACGAATGGTTTACAGCTAATGACACTTGAGACCAGAATGGAATTCTATCACCGTTCAAAGCATCTGCTCTCAGACAGGCCTCTGACAAACGTGAGACTCCCGGCCCCTCGCTCAGGAGCTGAACTCCTCACAGACCACACAGCAGCGTGGAAAGGCAATTTGCCGAAATTGAATCATAATAATCGGAACAAAACACAAATATTGTTTTGTTGATTGCCACTAAGGATCCCATATGTTGCGAGCGGGAGTTGTTAGCTATGCGTTTTGCTTCTTGAATAATACACTTTCAAGGTGAAACACAAATGGCTGCTTATTAGATAAAAATGCTAAGCATTTGGCGGTAGCATCAATCCGGTTAGTGTGTTCTGCTTCACTTCTCTCTCCTCCTGTTGAAATGCGGCAGGGTTACAAACAGCATGACCTCACTTTTCCACAGCCTTCCATTACCTGAGAATTAAGGATTACTCCTTTTAATCAAGTTTACTGAAAATTTTTTTTCAATGTTGCCTTCTGCAGCCCAGGCAGCAGCATATCGCTGCCACTGTTTTTGCAGTGCAGTCCCAACAGAAGGCCAGCATAAATCAGTGTCCCCTTCAGCTTGACTAACCTCGAAAGAAAGACATTTTTGCAAAACTGTATACAAAGGCATAGGGAAATCTTTCCCATACAATGGTAATAAACTCAAAATCCTATTTCCACACCCTCCCTCCATGCCAATCCTCCACCCTGGTCCAGTTCGCCTGCGCATTAAAAGTAGACACTATATTTCCGTATCAAAAAGAAGCCATCGTTTTTTCCTTTAGACGCGATCCAGAGCATCTCACATTGCTTGCCCTGTGAGACAGAAAGAGCAAGCCATTATAATAACTCACACACACACACACACACAAATAATTTTTTCAATGATGCTTGGCTTGAGTTTCTCTCCTCCAGACTCAAATGTCACTGAAGCTTCCTTGGAAAAAAAAAAAAATCACCCCTTTCCACGGTGAGCCATAGTGGCCGGCTATTATTACTCTCCCCATAAAGACTGACAGTTTGCTCCGGAGAGACATGACACCGAATTCGTCTGCTGGAAGTGGACCACCGCGCCCCCTTTCTGTCCCATCAGATATGTGTAAACCGATGACACCTGGCTGGGGGATGCGGAAGGCGAGGCAGCGGCGGCCGCAGCACACACACGTCGCCTGCTTTTATAGCCTTTGTTTGTCAGGAAGACAGCGGAGACTATTACACAGGTCTAGCAGCTCACTGTCTCATGTTTCACAGCTGTGGTTTGGCTCGAAGATAAGCCAAGTTTTAATCAAACCATCACTTTGCCGTCAGTTTTATTTCAGAGAGTCGAACCTACGAGAGACATTAGTTCTCTGTTTAAATGCTTACATCAGGTTCATGACAGTCACCTTTGCTAACCGCCAGTTATTCTACTTATTAATTTGTCCGGTTATGTAAAACCCAGAGCAGGCTTTGTGCTCCTCTCACAAAGTTTTCCAGCATAATACATCTGTCTATATGCATTATCCTTCTGTTGCTCCAGAGCAGACACTGTGACATCCAGAAACTTCACATGTGAAAAGACTTTTCTGAAAAGAAGAATGAATTAAGTCGAGCTGACATCGCATGCCAATAAGCTTTGTTTCATTCCCAGTGCAGTATTCATTTGTGGCACTGAGAGATTTATTGCATGATTGACAATTATGAGAGGATGACCTAGTTTTTTTTTTTTTTTTTTTTGCAATAGAACAAAAATGGTTTTCATGGAATGGCGCTGCCTTCCTTTGTATTCTTCAGACCTGCAGACCATAATCGAGAAACAGGGAAGCTTTTGCCAAGAGACTTGCTGCTTCCTAGTGCTAAAAGACTGTTTACGGTTTACTTATGTGTTTTTACCTCAGATGATTTAGTGTTAGTGTAATTGCGAGATGTCCCTACGGACAACACGTCCCCTTAAAAACCCTGGCATTTAATTTGCTCTCGAAAGTTTATCTCGATGCTGTTTTGACAAATTGTCTCCATAAAGGCAAACACTGAAGTCCGCACTAGTCTTGAAGGTGAGACAACATATTAACTATTCAGCTAGACTTTCACATCGTAGCAGAACTAGCTTAGTCTGCCTTAACGACCAAGCTGGAATTTTAATGGCTAAGATTCCTTGATTCATGCTTGTTTTTTCACTGTTACCAACCTTTCTATTAACTTGCTTTATTCTGTGTCGTGAAGCTCATTACGGCTGTAAGGAGGGTGCGTTTCCCATGGGACCGCTGGTTGAGTGGAACCACAAATGACACAAGCAGGGTTTAGTTGGAAGTTAATATCCTGCAAAATTGTTTCTGCACAGCTCAGTAGAATACGGATGATTAAATGACACGAGCAGATCAGCAGCGTTTCCGTCGACTACAAGGTGTTAAGTGTTGGTGCTTTAGACCGCTACAGCTCTCCCAAGGTTGTTGTTAAAAGAAATAAGATGTATTTAAAGAAGAGAACTGTCACAGGGAGAGGCAGGAACTGAATGTGAGGCTTTGTGTATTGTGTCAGTCGTGTTTTCCACAGATAACAGTGCTGTCGACTGACTTCTTTTAAGCCGTATTCTGACAAGGAAAAAAAAACGGTTTTAACTATTGGGATGTATTAATACGATGCCTTGTAACAATAGATGTGGAATTTTCCCCCTTTTATAAACATGTCGCAAGTGAGCCATGACATTGTATGCAGTTGACAAATAATTCTACAAAAGAATTTTGCTTTTAAAATGTGTATTTGGAAACATTTTAACAGGAAGTAAATCCTTACCATTAAAAACTGTTAAAAATGATAGACAATAGAATATTTATACATTTGTTTTTTTTATACTTTCTATTAAGGGAACTAGTTTTCCAGTTCTTCTTTAGCTATAAACAATTTAATGTCCAAATTGATTGAATAAATGAATATATGAATAAATGAATAGAATAAAGAAATGAAAAAATTATTTAATTTTTTCAATGTTATAGAATCTCTATTATTTTATTAAATAAAATGTTTAATATAACGTAATATTATGTATATGTATTATAAGTATATTATTTATTTACATATTTCTGGGGCTCTAGGTCACAACTCATTTATCACAGGGTTGCTATACTATCAAATATTCACATCTAGTTGATGATAATAATATCAAATATTTATATATATTTATAACAAATAAATATTTATATATATATATAATAAAACTATGTATTGTTGGTAAAATATAATAACTTTACGTATAACAATGTATATATTTTATGTATGTGATAGAACCTGTAATTTTTTGTTTGAGATTAATTTATTTATTTATTCAGTAATTATAGTTCCAAGTAAGTATTGAGTATTGAGTCACTATGGTACCTAATGAGAGCTCACAGTTCAGTTGGTGGTAATCCACTTCCAGTAAAATGTTTTTTGTTGAAGTAAATGAGAAATGATCAACCTAGACCATGCTGTAAATGATAAACAGATGCTAAAGCTGTGGTATTAATTTTTTTATTAATCTATTCATTCATTTATTTACAATTCTAATTTTAAAACTGTAAATGTTTGCACTGACTTGGCAGTTGGTAGGACCATTGCAGTTCACTTTTATAGATAATGTAAAATTGAAGTGGAATTGTTCAGTCCCAAATCAAGACTTTTTCCCTATTTCACATACAGTGATTTTAACTAAAGTGTAGGCAGTAAAGCTTTTTGTGCGAAATAAACCACCACTTGTCTGTGGTCAGCACACACACACGCACACACACACCCTGAAATCTTTTCTCATTTTCTCTTCACTCAAGTTCTTTGAGATTTACTTTTATAGCGTGGTATAGAAATCGAGCCGTTTTCCTCAAACGCCAATATAACTTCTGCTCGCGCCGTTCAGCCAGAAATTAACTGTTCCAGGTTACCAATTCAGCGAAAGGAGATTAAAGGTTGTAAAAAAAAAATACAAAGCAAAAGGGGTTCGCAGTTATCAAATGTCCTCTCACTCTTGACCTTTCAAATGTCAGAAAGGAATGTGAGACAATAGGTGCTGCGTAGATCTGATTACGTGGATCAAACAGGCCTCTACGGTGCTATTAGTCACAGAGACGTTTAATTGAAGGAAATCAGGAACCCGAGGCAAACAATACACTATATTTATATCTGCTTCACCGGTGTTATCACTCTAAGCTTTGTGTTTCTCCTATGTCTGATGAAAAGAGCTCCTAAGCATAGAGCTATTGCATATTATTTTTTCTTAATAAAGAAACATCTCGGCCATCTACTCATAAAGCACTGAAGGAATTTTACAAGTATATGCCCAGCTTGCTTTGATACATATTGTTTTTTTGGTAAAATGGGAGGAGATTTAAGGCAGGATAATTAAAGGTATAGGGTCAGGGTCAAGCCAATAGGAATGTCAGGGTATGACAGGCTCTTTCAGCACGGCCCAGACAGAGATATCGGCTGAGGCACAGAAAGGCCAGTGTGCTGACAGCGCTGGCGCAGCAGGAAGACATCAGCGGGAGAAAGAGATAGCGAGAGCAGCCAGTGGAGCGGCCAAAATCAGGCGAGATTAGGCGCAGGACCCCGGGTCAACTCGTTCCCACCGCTCGCTCGGGGTTTTATTAATAAAGGACACGACTAAGAGCTTATTAACTGTTTAAACAGGTCACCGCTGCCGTCACTCAAAATTCCCAGCTCTTTATTCGCACCTTCATAAGCAACTTTATCACCATGACAAAAAAGTAGCACACCAAGGCATAGCCGATGACAGAGGACGAGTGTAAAGCACTAATGCAGTACGTGAGAAGTAGCACTACTGCGATGGAAACGTAACAGAGCACTTAGATTAGTACTCTTAAACAGGTCTGTGTGCACTAAATCTGTACAGGTATCTTGCCAATGTAAAGAATAAGAGTTATTTAGCATGCTGTGAGCAGATAACATGGAGGCATGAGAAAGATAAAATATACGTACATAACTCTCCTCCTGCCGTAAGTGATGCGCGTTGTCCGAACTGTCTGCTGTGTGAAAGGAAACATGGCACGATTGCATCATATCTCTGATCAAGATATGCGTCTTCTCATGGCTGTGATTTATACCGCAACGTGTAACGGTATCTGCGCAGAAGCAATGTGGTGACAGCGACCAAACGAGGTTAAATGGCCATGGAGACAAAGGGACCGTTAGTGGAAAATTCCCTTTTTCCAACAGGTAAGTGTAGTTAATTTTACATCTTATCGTCTGTATCGTTGTCTGTCCACCGGCTCTTCCCGAGTGAGAGCAAAGCCCATGAGATAAAGTCTGTCAGACTCGGGGGTGATTTATTAAATTTTGAGTTCTTTGAAGGACTTTAATGTCAAGGGGAGAAAGAAAATACATTGCAGGTGGCTGCCATGCTTCAGGCACTGTTAGCTGAAGGTAAGGAGAAAGTGAGAGAGACTGAAAGAGAGAGAGAAAGTGAAAGTAAAATAGTGTAAGAGAGAGAGTGAGAGAGAGAGAGAGAGAGAGAGAAATAAATAAATAAATAGGTGCACATGGAGCAGAAATTGAGAGAAAGTGGGAAATTAATAGAGGGAGAGCATGTGATAAACAAAGTGAGTGGGTGAGTGAGTGAGTGAGTGAGTGAGCAAGAAAAAGAGGAGGGACTGAATGACTGAGAGTGGGCAAGAAAAAGGAGCGAGTAAATGATTAAGAAAATGACGTGTGACTGAGTGAGTGATTAATTGAGTGAGTGAGTGAGAAAAAGAAGTGTGTGTGTAGGTGTAAGTGACTAAGAGAAAATGAAGTGTGTGTTTATAAGAGTGGGTGAGTAAATGGGTGAGTGAGTGAGGGATTAAGTAAGCAATAGAGAGAGAGAAAGAGAGAGAGAGAGACAACGTGAGGACAAGAGTAAGTGAGCGAGTGAGTAATAGTAAAAGAAAGCGCATGCAAGAGTCTGTGAGTGAGTGTGTGAGTACAGTATGTGAGAAGATGAAGGAGAGTGTGAGTGAGTGAGTGAGTGAGTGAGTGAGTGAAGGAGTGAGTGACGAAGAGGAAAAGGATGTGTGTGTAAGAGAGAGAGTAAGATATGGAAAAAGAGTTTGAGCATGAGAAAGCAAGAGAACTGTGATTGAGTGAGCAAGAATAAGAGTGAAATAGGGAGGGACAGCGAATGTGCGAGAGAGAGAGAGAGAGAGAGAGAAAAAGAGAGAGAGAGAGAGAGAACAAATATACGTGGCATTTCCTGCTTTTGTTTTGGCAATGGGAACACAACCTCTAAAGCCACCCTTTACCGCTGTTGCAGTTACATGAAAGCATGGCTGTTTAGATTAGAGGGAGCTTGTAGAACTTTTAGCAGAACAGATTTATATTCATGCAAAGTGACTGGTAGGCACTAAAGAGAGTCTCTGACGCTCTATTTGGAAAAGGCACTGACCCGAGCGCCATTTTCCGCCTCTCGTTTAATCCGGCGTGCGTCCACAATTAACAGAGTGCACCGCGCATCCATTAGGTTTCAATTGTTAAAAGCTAATTTATTAGGGAATATGATTAAACATGGCAGGCATTTCATCTCAAGGTTGTGCTCATATGGCCCCATTAATGGCTGGCGAGTGCAGCCCATAAAAATGATATGTTACTTATGTCATCTGCGACTGCTTACGTACTGTGTGTGACTTTGGCGCTGACGCTTTCTGTGGCTACATTTAGCCGTTTCACACCTGTCTC
Organism: Bagarius yarrelli; assembly: GCA_005784505.1. Classification (NCBI taxonomy): domain Eukaryota; kingdom Metazoa; phylum Chordata; class Actinopteri; order Siluriformes; family Sisoridae; genus Bagarius; species Bagarius yarrelli. The sequence continues at coordinate 1,166,908 of VCAZ01000125.1, forward strand.
TCTCCCGGTCTCGGTACACACTGACCTGTTGCCAATGGTGCGGATTTCACCGGGTCCGGCATGTAAAATTCGCGCCTGTTGCAAGCGCAGCAGCTCAGAATGCTGCTCCAGCATTCAGTTAACTTGTCAAGGCCCACCTGCGCTGCCTATCAGAGCAGTTTCCTGTTATCGGCACGTCTCCCGTCTCTTGTTGTTCCACCCTCGTCAGCATCTTTTGTCTTTGTGGCTGATTTGGCTTCTGATCGAGAGACGAAAGATCTACACAGAGTCATTTTTCACACAAATCCCCCTCAGGAAGTTTGGAATAAGCCTCCAATAACCTTGGCAGAATCGAGCAAAACAATAACGCTGATCTCATGTATTTTGATGCAAGCGACCTCCAAATAAAAAAACAAAACAAAGCGAACAAACCCTTTTATGATTCCTTATTAAATTGTGTCTTACAACCCGACTGTTACCAACAGATTTTGCAACTCCTACAGTCTAATTTCTGCTAAATTGTTATTTCTCTTAACTGCATTCCTCTGCCAGAAGACTGGGAGATTGGTGACAGCAACAGTTTTTCCTCTGTTTGCCTGGTTAAAAGCATCGCTGGTTGGGGGGGATTGGTGTTGACAACCCTGGGGGTATTGGAGCTGTTTGTATTCTCATTTCTCTCACTCTTTCCCCTCACTTCCTTTTTTTTCTCCACCAATGCTCAGCTGCAGCTGTTTGTGTCTCCTCCCGCCAGCTGTCAGTTAGAAAGGCTCTCAGTAGACATCCTCACTCAGCACCTGCTACCCAGCGGAGAAATAGGTATGTGTCAGAAAAGTTGGTAGCAAGCCACGTTGCGTCTTCCCAACATCCTAGTGTGATAATTATTACGATTGGAGGACTGCTTTTATCTTATGATGAAAGCTGTTCTGGCGACTGAGATAAAACGATACGATTAAAAGAAAGAGAATCCTTAAAGGATGCGTTGCCATGTTGTATTTATTTAAAAAAAACGGCTAGTTAGTAAATAGCACTCTGATAACGGCTCCCAGTTGACAGGTGTGTGGGTGTGTTGATTTTGTGTGATTTTTGTTTTAGCACACTCTCCCAAAAATCTTTTCATCTGTTGGAGATGTTTATTTTTAGTCGACTCCTAAAAAAAAAAACTATTCAACTTTCCGCTGTCCTTTCAAGACATTTCATTCATCAATCCGGTGACATTATCAAGATTCAAATTATGGAAGCTAATTAAAGAAATGGCCTACAGAAATTCTGATAACCAGAACGTTTCTTTTTTTTTTTGACCGGTCTGCCTGCTTAGAGACTTGCCACAGGGTTCCTTTTCTGCAGGAAGTTATGAAAGTATTACACCCAGATCATTTGCACAATGGAGTGTCAGGCCTCACTGTGTGTTTGTATTTGGATCAGTGTATCAAGTTGAAAAATGACCTGCCTGAGGCAAGTTTAGCTCCAGTCTGTCAGATGCACAGATTTAAGCTAATTGTTGCTACGCTTTGTAAAAAAAAACAAAAAAGCAATGCAGCTTGAATTTATTAAATTTTCGCTTTGAGTTGTAATTCTCAAATTTTAATAATGTTGCCAAACGGGCAAATGTTGCATCACGTCTTGTCTTACCAAAGCATCAAGTCATCTGCCTTCAAGTTTCTTGAAAACCTGTAACCACGGAGTGATCTGACAGTCGCCGCAGAGATCTTGTGTCGTTGCTCCGAGCCCAAAGGATTTCTTCACATGAGTTGTTGCAATGTGGCCTGAAAGTCAATCGGTGAGGCAATGGAACAGGTTTCGCCAGCGGAGATCGAGGAGGGGTTACATTCCGATAGTAGGCTGCCATGTAGAAAAGGAACCAATGCGAATGTGTGGTAAAGAAGGGGGGAAGTGCCGACGAGCGAGCTACTGTTCATTGCCCCAGAGCCCCAGACAACTGTAAGACCTCGGGGCCACCTGGGTGCGACTTTATTAAAGAATAAAATGAGAGGGCACACTTTCTCATCACCCACATGACGTCCCACTGCTGGCATCCTTCACTTTCCTTCAGCGCCCGCTCTCATCCAACTCTGGATTGCTTCGCGATGAAAGGATTTTTTATTAATACTCTAAAGGGACGTGGGAACTGCACTTCTGACAAGCAGATCTGACGGGTCGGTAGATGGCCTCGATGGCTGTTGTGGTGCATTAATTAATGCAGCCTTCAGTGTTCAAGCTTTATTAGTAAGGTTAGGAAACTGGGACGCAGGTTATGAGGTTAGTCGGCAGAAATAAAACAGTTCGAGGGTAAAGCATTTCACTGAACTCCAAGAGACTTTTTGGTTTACATCAAATACCAAACGCGAACATCACAGCTTGCCGTTCTGGTAGCCGAGAATACCATGAGATGGGATGTAACGTGTTTCATCTTATCCTGGATGTCTCTGCATTAATCGTCACTCTGCGCTGTAAGAAAACAGCCTCAGCCCTGATTTTGCATATCACTTATCTTACATTTCTTGCGATGCTATAATTGCATTTCTTTTACCTTCATTTTTTTATTTCTTTTATATTATTACAAAAATAAAAGTTTGTTGCATTTGGTTTTCTAAATAAAAATTAATTCTTAATTATTGTGCCAAAACAAAAAAAAAGCCATGAATAATCATTGGTTCTACATATGTTACATATGCTACATATATAAAATGTGAATAATTAGTATAATTTGTAATTTACTATTAGTCGAATATTTTATTTAAGACCCACCTTTTCCATGAAAAATAAAATTGTCTTTGCTCCAAAAAGCAAATTTGCAGTTACACTAGCACAACTCGACACTAGCTCAACTTTTCTTCGTCCAATTGGTTCTTCTAGAACGTCATTACAAATCTTTTATTTTAGCTAGAAAATCCTGATGTCTAGCTTTGCTTAGATATCTCCATTTACTTTAAATAAATCATCAAAAACAAAGATGACTGTAAATAATCTTCGATGGATGCCGGCGACAGTATGAAATCTTATACCGATGTCTTTTAATCTTCCAGATTAAAAAAGATTTTGAGCTCATAAAAGCGTTGTCCTGCATGTACCATCTGTTCCTGCTCAGGTTGCGTCGCTGTTTTAGAAAAGGGTTTTCTTTTTACTTTGAACCGTTCTTGGAACGTCTTCAATAACGCTCCAGAACAGAATGAGGTTTTTTTTATGATAAAACCCTTTACTGTTAAAAATCGGCTACTGTTTGCGCTCAGCGGGACAAATCGGAAGCGTTTATATCCATCAGATTCATTTGGCCGCTTCTGAGGGTAGCGCCGGACGCTCGGTGAGAAAGTCAAACGGCTCTTTGCTTCCCGTCCAGCTTACAGACTAGTTGCAGTTGTTTTTGGTATCCAGTGGGCTTCCTGTAAAGCTCTGGTGTATTGATGTTTGGCTGCTGAGGCTCTCTGTAGTGCGAGCTAATCTAATTGCAGCAACACAGTACCACCTCACTAGTCTTTTATCTCATCCGTCGACTCTAAATTGACTACCTGTTTGCGTTGGCAGGATGTTTCCAGTTTTGGAGCTGTGTAGCTACAAAATACTCTTTTTTTTTTCTAAATGGCAGGCACACTAGGTTGATGTCTCCTTCTACTTCATAGTTTTTCCTTTTTTTTCTGTTAAAAGAATCTTTTTCAGTCAGGGGAGGACAGGAGCTCATAAAAGTGCAATCTGTTGGCTGATTTTGTCCATAATACTATCACTACACACAGTGATGAATCTGAAGCATTATCATTTTTGCAGGGAGCTTTTAAAGCCATCGTTTAATTCCCTCCGCTCGCGCATGCAGCGCTTCCCCGCATCTCATTTGTATGCTTGTCCTTTGGTGTCTGTTTGAGCTAGCTTTAAGTAGCACAAAGCCTTTAATTGTGAGGTTTAACATTTTGCAATTAAAATCCACCCCTTATTGCTCCGAGGAACAAATGATGAGCCTTTGATGTATTTTAATCAGCCCGAGATGTATTGTAGTTTAAGGAGCGTCGAGATCCCAGATACGTTTTCTGATTTGGAATTGATGTCCTCTTCCACCTTTTGAAGTTGATAGCATTTTTAAGGCTGAAAGCACTGAGATGCGCTTACTCGAACCATATCCTCGCACATAATAATGATCTTTATCTGACAGATCCTGAAGTGGACAAATAGGATTACGGGAGACGGTTGGATCTTAATCGAACCGAGCGCTCCAGGACGATTCACTAGAGCATGTGCAAGGAATAACGCCTGCAAAGATCCAGTAGTTAATTAGAGCTTCAAAATTATCATCAGGGATGATGAGCGGAATCAGAAAATAGGTGTGAGTGGGATAAAGTAAGGTGAACGTCGCATGCATCTTCAAGAAGTTCATTTAGATTCTAGTAAGTAAAGATATTATCTTACAGCTGGCATAACGATTGATATAAAAAATGTTTTAAATGCTCAGGTTCGCAAACCCAGGTCGTAACCCAGTACACTTTCACTGATGATCTGGGTCGAGAGATTTTTTCCAACTATCCTATAAGCACTACAGTATAAATCCCTCTACCGGCTTCACTTTTCATTCCTTATTTTTTTCTTTTGATTCATTCGCATTAAAAGATTCTGCCAAAGATCTATTTTCTTTCATAAAAAAACGTTAAAAGCCACAGTAGAGATAGAACCTTTATTTAGTGGATTGTAGCTGAATTATCAGAAAGATTTGGCCATGACTGCGAAAAAATCAGACCCATTCCACATGTTAGACTTCCAGCGTGTGCACTTCTTCATGAGCTTATGCACACTATCAGGATGAGGATGTGAAGACAGTGTATATGGATTTGCTAATAATGCATCTCCTTAGCTTTTGTTCTTCTTTGACAGATGTACGGTTTGTGCTTAACTTGAATCAGGTTTTAATTGCACTGTGGCATCCCAAATTTATCTGCACCACCGATTCTCTTCAGGTTTCTAAGATCCTAAAACACCGCCGTTCATATTTGCTGCTTTTCCTTTTCTTCTATCCATGGAAGTATAAAGGAGACGCCGTTCACATTACCATTACATTTCGGCCCTAAGGGGACAAAGCTGTTCAATAGGGCAGATTGTCCTTTTTCCCCCTAATATACAGTTAAATGGTGTAAGATTGGCTGTGTGGGGCTCTGGAGCTGCTTGTGTGCATGGATGCACAATGTTCACATGATGGAGTTGGTTTGGTTAGGTGATCGCAATGTAATCAAATTCCTTTCTGCCTCTGAGCTCACCTACTGCTCTCACACACTTGTGAACACACTTCACACATGTGCACTTTAATATCTTACCTTATTAAGCGTGTACCTTTCTCAGCAGCTCAACATCAAAGAGTCGAGCTTCCTGGCTCGAAGCAGTAAATGTCAAAAAAAGAGGCAGTTGCTTAATTAGTTTATCTTCACAATGTCTACATTCTTATTACAGGAAAATAATAGGGAAACATCCAGAAGTCAGATAGAACAATATGCAGCGCCATGACTGCTGCTGCTGCTGCTTCAACAAATGGGTCTTTAGTCCGTTCATTCTGTTTGACTTGTGCGGTTGCTTCATGCGAGTGAGACTCACAGCAATCACACATAAACGAGGTACACAACAACCTATCAGCAGGCATGAGTGAGGTGACCTCAGTCTGAGCTCCAAATGAGCTCTAGTAATGTTATATTTTAAAAAAAATGTTAAGTGAATCAAATGAATCAACACGGAATTCTTCTGTTCAAATTATAATGAAATAAAGCACAGAGCTGTATTTCCTGTGTTCTGGATATTTTTCGAATCATCTAATCGTTAATAAAAGGAAAGGTGCTGCATTTCATTGGCTCTGTACATGTACCTTGCACAATGACAAGTTGAATCTAATCTAATATACAAAAAAGAATAGCTATCTTAAAAATTACCAAGCAAAATATAAAGTTTTAGTTTAATATCATAAAAAAATCAATCTATATATTTTTTATAAAAAAGCTGTAAAGTATGCCACTGGTGATAAAGACTTCAGGATGAGTCTGCTGTAAGTGAAGGCATCATCTTCCCTGCCCTTTGCCCCACTCTCATTTGCCATGTCTTTGTGAGACCATCATATTTTTATACGCCTCTAATGAAGATTACAACTCTCTATCTATCATCCGTGTCGCCTTATCATTAGCGTTAGATTTGGCTGCACTCTAATTGATGCACCCCTGCCAATTCACACTCCGGCCCTGCCACTAACCCCCATTAAGAAGCCGTCCTCCTCTTCTTATGGAAATCACCTGGAGCTTTGTGAATCTTCCACCTCCAATCAGCTCCATTTAGGTGCAGAAAACAGGCTGTCCATGGGCAGCCAAGATTAGAGCAAGTGGTCCATGGGTGTTTCTTTGTCTCAGTCTGCTTCAGTGGCCAGGCTTTTAATAAGGGCCACAGTTAGCTTTGTTGAATGCTCCATAACACACGGATGAAAGAACGATTTAAAACCTTGCGTCTAACCTTGAAATTCGAGGGGGAGAGCAGAAAACTCGTGGGAGAGCAAAATGGTAAGGTGAAAGCTTGTGACAGTGACGACCTCAAGTCCGTAGTACAATATGTTCATGCAGTATATACAGTATATATATATATATAATATATATCGTAATATATATATAAGTATATAAACCCATTGCGCTGTGACAATGTGGCCGCTTACCTTACCCACTTTAATTCACTGACCTGAAGACACATTCCCATGGCAGCTTCCATCCAGCTGTCCACTAATGTCATCCTTCCTGCTATAGGATCCCCTGGAAGCTGGTCACCATTTAATAACAGAGTCTCAACTCAGCGCTGGTACCACAGTGCTTGGAATAGTAATGCTTGGAATAGTGATGGTCAGTTTGTCTCCTTTTATCTGTTCAATAATGCTTTGAGTCCAGTGGGCCTGTTGAGCTCCCTGAACTGCTTTGTTCATATTACACAGAATTCACTGTAGACCAGGAGCAGGTCCTTCTACCTTGTCTTCTTAAAAAATGTGGCTTAGTTGACAAAAAGGCATAAAAGTTGCTTATAAAAAATAGTTGCTCAAAGTGCCTGAATTTTTGATCCCACACTTCCAGTAGTGGCCCCCATTTACTTGTTTATGCAGGCTTATTTCTTGCAGCAAATTGTTTTTGTGGCCAACTAAATGCAGCAGGAAACGCTTATTTCTCATTTCCAATCCCCTTTGGGAAGGAGGCCGCGGCCTCTGTCGTCACTTATCCGCATCCCAGACTGCACAGAGAAAGCAATCTGCCACTCGAGGGGTCCCGCACCACGCTTTTCATAGTGTCAGTACTCTCCTCCATTCCAGACGTGACATCACAGCAATCAGGAATCGCTTTCAGAGGTAGACTGGGCATGGCTAGAACACTGCTGCCGTAGATCTGTAGTTTTTCTAGCTTTACACACAGTTTATTGAGAAAGATCTGGCCTACCTTTGCTATAGTTTGTCCTGGGCTTTTAGTCTGAAGTAGATCATTAGCATTTTGTAATTCCTGGGACTGGACTTAGAAAGAGGTAGTTTAGGTCTATTTCTGGCATTTGGCAGACCTTCTTATCCAGAGCGAGTTAAATTTATCCAACTGAGCAGTTGAGGGTTAAGGGCCACTATTGTTCCGGTCAGCAGGCCAACACATTAACCACTGAGCTACCGATCGCAGTGAGAAGTGATTTTCCATACCTGAGACATACAAGACACAGATTTAAACAAAAACCGGTTAAAACCCAATTCAGACTGTAATTGTTACAAACAGGGTTGTCTTCATCAGTAAACAGGTGTTAACCTAAACATCATACATACAACATAGCAAAGTGGATACCCTGTTGAGCGGAAGATCATGGGTTCAATTTCCAGCTTTACCAAACTGTCACTGCTGAGCCCCTGAGCAAGGCTTTTAGCCTTCAACCGCTCAATTGAACAAATGTAAGTCACATGCCAGAAATGTAATGAAAGTGTCTTAATATTGAAAGTAAAATAAACTAATTGATTATACAGTTGCAATTTTTGACCATAAAAGAAATGATTAAGAAGGACACCTAGTATCACCCAGATGTGGAGTCTGGTTTCTGGCAAGGTTATTTTGGTCTAAGGGTGTTTTAACTGGTCACCCTTACCTGTTACTCATTAGAATTACGTTTACATTTACGGCATTTGGCAGATGCTTTTATAGAGAATGATTTACATTTCTCTCTTCAATATAACTGAGAAATTTGGGGTTAAGGGCCTTGCTCATGGGGGCCTGTAGTGGCAAATTTGTTGTGCTGGGAATTAAAGCCCGATTCTCCAATTAGCAGTCCAACACCTTAACCGATGCGTTACCACTTCCATAAAAAGGCTACCAGTTAGCAGTCACCAGTAAGCCTTAATACAGTGCTAATTTACTATACCTTGAATGATTAGGTGTTACATTTAACAGTAAAAAAAAAAATCTGCTCAGACAGTTAACATTTTTCCTCCACCGGTAGTTAAAGGCCAAATATTAGACATTATTAAAAACTCAAAAAACTTTTTTTTTTAGATGTAGCCTAATAATATCTAATGTATCTTATAATAAAGACTTTTTCATTTCCAAGAGTGCCTTTTTTTATTCTGAGGTATTCTTTGATGGACTGTGATAGACCCTAGACCGGAGAGCACCTTAACCTACAGCACCTGGACACAGAGACGCTCTCTACTCTCTACTATTGGACTTGGTTTAATAATTAAAAACACATCTTAAACTTGTCTGCTCAAAACGTTATGACTGATAACCCTAGTTTATACAAATATATTTGCTTGTGCCATATGGTTTAGCATTATTCCGCCATATTTCCAATTTGTACTGAAACGACTCAAGAAATATGGTTCATGGATCAATTAATTGTGTACAGTTTGGAGAAGCAGACGTGCTTGAGCGCAGGCCGTGTATCCCATGGGTCCTAGATGCATGTGCTGTGATGTTTCATTAAAGTAAGTGCAGTCCACCAGCTACCAGTAAACACAGCATAATTAAGGGATTTCTTTTAGATGTTGTCTTTGAGCCTGCACTATGGTAATGATGCTTTGACCTAAAAAATAGGAGGTGTACCAAAGGTCATGAAATGTCCTCTTCAGCACTAAATTCTTTTCCTCTGACCAATTTAAATGAGAGGAAACTGCTTAACAGTCATGTTGTGTGGTAAATTACAAATATATTGACAAAAAAAATGTCTGATGTGACATATTAAATTTTTAGCTTAAGATAAGCATTGAACTGAAATTGACATAGCGTGTTGGGAAAGTATTTATGTTAATAAATGTAGATGTGCACAAATACAGTATTTAAAAGACTTAATTATCCACCCCACATTTACAAAAACGGCATTCACCAAACTTCATTATTCAGCCTGCGTTTGTCTTTTAATATTAACACTGTATTAACTCTCTTAATGGGTGATGGCTGCAGTCAGGTCACACAATAGTAATTGCTTTTGCTTCTCTAAATAAAAGGTGCCATGTACAATTGTGTCTTATTAACGTTGTTGGATAAACAGTGGCAAGAGGCGGCCAGGCTGAAATGAGAATGGCTATTTTGGCAAGGGGTAGAGAGCCAGGGCGTGAGAGAGAGAGAGAGAGAGAGAGAGAGAGAGAAAGATGTCGAGAGATACCCAGCTCTAGAGGGAGATAAGAAAAGTGGATGAGGGTGTGAGACAGACAGACAGAGAGAAAGTGGGGGATGAGACAGAGAGACACAGGGGCCGTTGAGGCATCGGAGGCAGCATGTCAATGAGAAGCCTCAGTGTCACTGGGCTCACCAGTCAGGATAGCCATCTGGAAAATCAAAGGCCAGCACCATCTGCTTTACTTTCCCACTGTTTTCTCGTCTCGGCCAGCCCGCTCTCTCCTCCAGCCCGCTCTCTCGCCTTCGCCTATGAAACCAAACCGTTGTTTATAGGAGCTGCTAAATTTATGGACCATCTCAGTTTGTCAGCGAGGCCGGAGTCTGGCGCTGAATCTTTTGACAGTTCCTTTTTCAGCATTGTAAAAAGTCTTCACTGGGCTGAATTTATGGAGATTATTGACATTTGAAGTAGGTGTGCTTATTGTTTGATTTGTTTGTAAGGCTTAGGGGAAGATGGCTATGAAGAAAATGTTAAACAACATTTCAAGGCCAGGTTAGGTAGGAAAAGTATAGATTTAAAGGTGCCCTGGTGTTTGGTTTTTGTTTTGTTTTAGTTTTTAATCTGGCTTCTTTACGCCCCTCTTCGGCTTTCTCTCTGGTTGAACAGAAATCTCCTGACTCTGTAAAATGGGCAATGATGACATATGTGGATGCAGGCTTGTGGCGCCTTTAGGGAAATAAATATCTGAGAACATTCAGTGAAATGAAGCTTACTCAATAAATCAACCTGACACAATAAACACTTCTGGCACATACCCCTCTTCCCCCCCCACCTTTTCCTCCTTCTCCTCCTCCACCTCCTCTAGACTTCTCCCAGACACCACCTACCTCTTGCTGCTTTCGTTCTACCAAATGGTGCCTCCCAGAAGGCTGTTAAATCAAATCGGCACACAAATACAGTGGGAATTTATTTGGAATGGGTTTTTGTTCTGTTTAACGCCTGATTGTTAGATGGACGGGGCCTGTGATAAATCTCGCACCCGCTGCTGGAGCCGCACTCAGAGCCTGTTGCTCTGTGACTCCACGTATAAATCATGAATCCAATTGCAGAAGAGAGTTTTCATGGGCCTACGGACAGGTGGCAAATGAACAAAATATATATCTGCAATCACTGGATTTGACTGCTTTTCCTAGGCCACATCTCACATCATGCACTTTTGACCAGGCCGCAGTCTCTGGTAGTCTCTAGCTCCTACATTCCAGAGATAGCTTGTGGTTATCTGTGTTGTATTTGGAATTGAGGTTGGTGCAGATACCCCACCTGCGTGTGTTCTGCTGCTTTGTTAGCTAAGAGAAAATAGGTTTTTCCCGTTTGCTGTTGACACTTTTTCCACCTTGGAGCTTTTGTGTCCTTGCTCCTCTGGGTTCGGATGTGACTTTGAATCAGTTCAAAGCTGAAATCCTTTTCCATCCTTCCGCCTTTAGGTATACAGCATTAATATAATCCTGATAGCAGCCAATAATTAGTTTATCAGTGTTTGCTATAGTAACACACATGAAACAGGGCCTTTAAATGGCTGTATTTTCAAAAACGACACAGTCACCAAGCATTTTCCTTTATCTGCCCGAACAGTGGCTGTGATTGCTCAGTGTTATAAATGGTGCGTACTTTGTGAGCAGAGAGAAAGGCATTGTTTACACTTGGCCCCACACAGCGAATCTGTCCAGTGTAAGGTAATCTGCAGTAATAAGCTCCATTTGTTTTGTTTAGCTCTTTAACGGAGGCCGAGAGGAAGGGAGCGGGAGAGAGGGAGAAATCTCATTTCAAATCCTACTAACCTTCTTATCTCTATTTGTTCAGTTGTTTTTAATGCCACATACTGAAAGAATTTCAATGGCTGTTTTGCCATGAAGTCATTTGTTATCCTTCAGCAGGCTTTCGTCTCCCTATTGTGTGACAGCCCCCGAGTGCTTGAATCTTCCAGATGGAGCCACACACACACACACACACACACACACACACACTTTAACATCTCACATGAATATCTTTAGCATTTGGTAAGGGAAAAATAGAATTATCTTATTAGACTCAACTTCAGTTTCCAAATATATACCGAATATTAAAGGGTGTGTGAACCACTCTAACCACTAATGCGCTTGATATCTAAAGTGTGACTCTCCGTTCGGTGTTTTAACCACTGGGGCATTAGCTAGTCACTGAGGTTTAGATCTTGACATTATGAAATTATGCCAGATATCAGCTTACCAAAAAGTCCCTATCATAAATCTTTCATCCGAAAAGGAATCAGAGAACATGTCAAATATAATTTGTTTTCTAATGTATTACTTTCAGTTCAGTTTCTCAATAAAAAACATCCAAATGATGAAAAACACCAAGTCAGGCATGCAGGATGAGTGGATTTCATGTCTAGGCTACTATAGTGTTTTATCCTCTTAAACTGTACTGCAGATTTAACTTAAGAGCTAAAAGAATGGACGCTCCACTGCTGAGGTATACATATTAGCTGATGCCGCTGTAGGATCTCGCTGGGTTCATTACCACACCTAGATAACAAATTATCCTTCTCAGAATCAGTCTTTACCTGGATGTGTGGAAACACTGACGAAAGAGTGGAAAGTGTAAAGCTTTTACCAGCACAATATGCACAGATCATCTTACAGTTAAACAGATGAGAATAAATAGCTAGAACCCCGACGACATTATGTAAACTGTGAGGACGACGCTGTGTAAACTGTGAGAAGAAACCACCAAAGTTTAGAACTTTAACACTGTCCAGCAACATTCTGAGCTTATAACAATGCCACAAACATGATGATGTACATTTAAAACTGTATTAAGGACAACGGCAAAGAAATACGTACTTACCTGTTTGTTATACTATCTAAATGTATTAACACACCTAACTAGCTAACTAGCTTCTAGCATTGTCAATTAAATTAATTATAAATTAAGCTAAGCCTATAAATTTTTATTACTTGTCTAGGAATCCAGCTAATAAATGTATAATTGGGGCTTCACACCAAAATACAAGTATAGCCACTTGCGCTGTAGTTTCTTAGTAGATAAAAAGACATTGACTTGTATGAGGTCTCAGGTAAGAAATGTTCTTCAGTACACAACATTTCCAGCTTTTCACACAAGAGCGTCTTTGCTTGTATATCCTTTCTAGAACCGTTTCCAAAAGAAATGCAAATAAAAGGGATTTAGAGATTATTGTGTCTGTCAGCAGGATGATTTTGTTTAAGCGCTCAACATGTTTCCACTTATGCTGTGTTTTTTTTTTTTCTTTCTTTCTATCTCCCCTCTGCCTCGGCTGTACTCCTGAAAACGCTGCAATTTAGGTAAGTTAGTTTTATTTGTCTGGATGTAAAAGAAATTCACTAGTATAGAACATGGACATGGACAGATTTGCATGAGTGTTTATATCTTTCCGATCTTATAATAAACATGGCGGAAAATGAAAGATCTTTCAACTGCATTGGCTTGTGATTTTTCCTTTTCCATAACAACATTCGACACTTTTATTAATATTTATATTAAACCCAGCATTCCATATCCCCATAATCTTCTAAAGACTCAAGGTTAACTTCCATGTTTTTGTTACCTAGCCAGTGTTCATAGATCTGATGGACCTACCGCATTATTTGGTTTTTAAAAGATTTTTATTTGTGGTTAATAATTGATGTTTAACCCATAATTAATAGGGCTGTGCGATTTATGGAAAATATCTAATTGCGATTTTTCTGACATATATTGCGATTGCGATTTAGTCTTTTTAATAATGTGCAGCACACACTTTATAGATTCCTTGTAGTACAGCAGATGCAGTGTGCCTTTCTACCAAATAGATTGTTAGCTTATTGCCACTGTTGTGCAGTCAGTGCTGCCTAAATGCAGTTAAGTTAAAAAAACCCCCCAGAAAATATATTAAATTATTCCAGCATTTGAGTGTTTTTTTTAAAAATATTTGTTAAACAACATATATATTTTTTCTAGTGCAAACCACTACCAATAGAACAAAAAACATTTTCTTCTGTAAACAAGCTCTTTTTGTAATAAGGTATGTAGTCCAGCTACATTATCAGTAGTTCTGCATGTCTGTCTGTCTGTCCCTCCCTCTTGGATAAACACTCTTTTCGTCCCTGTGAATATTTTGTCCCATGTGGTTTACAGGAAAGTCTGCCGTCTGCAGAGAAGGAGTCTTTAGCCCAAGCTCAGCACTAATATAGAGCGCGGTGTAACTAACGTACGGTTTAACCACCGGTTTGTTGTTATAGCCTAAAATTCCACCTCAGCTTAATTCCTGTATGAAGTGTAAAGCTGTGGAATTGCAACGCGACTAAAATATGTAATATAGTATATCTCCTATCCAGCACTCGGATGAGGTTTTTACATTTTTTTTGTCACTGCATTAAAAGGCACTATGTCTTTAGCGAGCTAGCAGGTTATGGCGTTAGTTACCTCCTAGTGTTTTTGTAACGGCTTTTTATAAGGTGTAACAGACGCAAACAATTCTGAAATTGTACTTAGCTGCTACTAGAATGTCTGTCACTTTGAAGGCGAAATAATCCCATATTACCGACGTCCCTCTGACTCAGAAGAAGGCATAATCCCACTTCACCACACTTTACTTTTACTTTTACTTTACTCTAATAGCATGGCCAACATGCTGATTGGCCGCACGAAGCTGTGCACATTAAATTGGCTAGTATGACTGGCACTCGAAAGGGCAGTCATGCGTTTGCGCTGGGACTTTTTATATCATTCACATCACAGCCCTTTGATATTAGCTAATTACAAGCGTTTTAAATCGTGATTGCGATTCGATTAATCATAGATAACATTTAAGTTAAAAAAGTAATAGCATAATTTACGTTAAAAGTGTTTTTTACAGATCCAAACACTACACTAGGGTCTACTAAAAAAATATCTACATAAAATATCAAAGTGTTTCAGAAAAACAAACCTAGGGCTTTTGCGCTATGTGAATATAATCACCATAACCAGTTTTTTGTCTCTGATTGATTCACAGCAGACCTCCATGCTTCCATTTAAAGCTTAATGGAGCCATACTTTAATTTGACTACCCCTTGATTGACAGGCGCTTTCGATATCTCGGCTCTAACCTTTGACAATGAACATTAGAGTCGGATTAAAGCCAGGTGCTTATGTGTATTAAAAAATTATGTCCAGTCAGTGGACAGACAAAGCTCTTCTTCTCCCTCTCTCTCTTTCTCTCTCTTCTTTTTTCCCGCTAGAGCCTTTCTGTAGCCTAGCATTAAAATTCCACCGCTGCTCATTTCTATGTGATGATAGTGACTTTAACACTTTATGGTTCATGCTCTTTTGAAGAGGGAAAAAAAACCTGTCTTGTTTGATTTGGCGCTTTAATGTGGCTTCTATTTAGTGAAGCATACAGTACAAACAGCAGATATTTTGTCGCTTGCTCACACTGCAGTGTGTATCTGTTAAACCAAGATTTAAGCGATTTGGAGCTCGGGCCTCGTGAACTGCGGCAAGCTCTTTAGTGTGTTTATTGTGTTGTAATTTATCTGATTGTAATTGGACGCAATGTACATCTCTCATTGGCAATATTTCGATTTCAGCCACCAAAAGCTCCACGCTGCCACCGGTGGAACCCTACGCATGTTTCCTCTGGTTCAGTCGGGTTCCCCCTCGTTTGGTTCGAAGACAATGAGCTAACAAAAGGTTGTTTTAACAGCTGCACGTCTTTGATTGCACGCAGCTTTGAAGTATCACTTTAAGTTCGCCTTTGAACTTGGAGAGAGATCAGAAATTCGTTGCTGTTTTACTTCGTTTTCTTTTTCTGTTTTTTTTTTCGGAAGGGATTCGATTTGTTGAAATGCTCATAAACCATTTCCAACCGATTCAGACGACCGCTTCGGTGTTGACTTTCAAAGGAGCGCAACAGAGAATGACGCGAAGGAGGGATGAGGGAGGGGCAGACAAATCTCCTGTTTTAGTGTGTGATCAAAAAAAAAGACACATTTTTATCTCACGACGTGTTTTGCTTGAAGACTGACTGCAGTGTCGTGTCGCAGCAGAGTTCAGCGCGTGTATTATATCATCTTTGATATCATTCCCGCTAATCGTAACATTGTGGCGGGGTCAGAGGCTAAAAACGGGCTAAAATGGTTCCACGCTCTCAGTGAGGTCTGTCTAACTGTGAGACAATGAATAATAGAAGCTTGTCCTAATGCAATCTGCCAGAACAATTAAGGAAAAAATGAGATAGGGATATTTTCCACTATACCACAGGACATGTCTAGATTTTGAAAATGAATCAGTGATGCAATGCTAACTGAAAAATAAATAAATGATCACTTTACCCTTATTATAGTTTCTTTTAAAACGCTTAAAACCGTCTAAGTGGCATTGGTGTTGCACTGCTAATCGGAAGATCAGGGTTTGAGTCCCAACCCAGACCCATAACCCCCGATTGCCCAGTTGTATAAAAGAGATAATTTTAAGTCGCTCTGGATAAAGGCGTTGGCCAAATGCTGTAAATGTCTAAGACACATTGTTTTACACATCTAGACGTTAATTCTAGGAAATAAAAGCAGAAATTTTGAGTGTACGTGATGACACTAGATTATTTTAGGGTTGGTTGAATTTTATTTACACGCCACAGATTTGAATTATAGATTTATCATAATCATTCAATTTTTCAATTTCCAGTTTATAAAATGAGAATGGATGTCATTTGTCCGCATTTCATATCAAAACCCGTCACTCATAGCGTGTATTAAATGCGACAATGTTAGTTTTTTTTCAGAAATAAATTGATATTTATTTGTCAGTTTTAAAACTGAATTATAGTTTAGAATTTCAATAAACTTAATATACCTGACCTTTAAATTATTTTCATGTTTAGACAAACATAATCTATGTACAATATAAACATTATACTGTATTTACTACATTCTCTTACTTTTGAGCGACAGTATCCATCCCTGTTCCACGACAGTTCCACGATGTAAATGTGCCGTCGTCCGGTGACCAGGGATCAGTGCAGTCATGTGTTACATCTGAACCGCTGCATTGGATTGGTAATTGTTTTTTACCACCACGCTGTTAGAAAGTGTGAAACAATGTAGAAACAAAGTTTAGTACATGGCCTATATCTGTCAGAGACACTGAAAGTCCACGTGTAAAGCTTGATTTATATTCAACTTGGGAAAAGATGCAATTTTCTCGTAAATTTTCATTGAGTCAAGGACAAAGAAATGGATGGCCCCAGCTCACCAAATGACCCACATAAGGAAAAAAACAGAATCCATGATCTACTTAAACAACATGATGAATGCAAATACTATCACGGGTTGCGCAGCATGTTGTTAAATCTCTCTTGCTTTTTTTCCAGTTTGATGTTTTTTCCTGCTGTTTTCATTTTTAATATCTAACTGTATGTCCTTTTCACTTTCTTTTCACACGCTCTTCTTAATCGGAGTGTTAAGAAGAGAAAAAGGGAAATAATTTCGATATTTTTACACGCTGTCCTACATTTTGTCAGCTAAAATAGGGATATTGCCTGAGCAAGAGGAAGGCATGTTCTTCAGTTGTCAAAAGGCAGTAAGTAATGATTAAAATAGCAGTGTGAAACGCTGGGAGATTAAAGTGATGCTAATGATAAGTGAGAGAAGAAAAGGGCAAGCTATATTTTAATTCCTGGGAGAATGGTTAATGACTTCTATTGCCTGAGATTAAACTAAACCTGTCTCATCAGCTCTTTCTGCTCGGAGAGGGGAAAGAAAAGGGCCCTCTGCACTTTAATTTATGAAACTCTTTTAAGGAAGCACATTGATCTACATAGGTTAAACTTTTAAAATTTGACCAGAGCATTGCACAAAGCTGTCTTTAAGAGCACAGTGCGGGAACAAATTCATTATTTCAAAGAGTCTGTTTAGCTGCGAGCAGCCTAGATTAAAGTGACAAGCGTCAAGATTATATACTGTGAATATCTCCTGTAAGAGGCTTTCCCGTTTTGCGTGGCGCAATATGTGAATTATGTGAGTGCTGTACATGCGGGATTACTAATACAAATAAAAGCAGCAAGTAAAATATTTATCTCGCTTTTTCAGCCCCTTTTCGATTGACTAAGACAGATGTTGTAAAATTTTAAGCGTGACATTAAAACACAGGGCCCTGTGACCTATGTAATGAAATGTATGGGTTTTGTTGACACGGCATTACGACGATTCAACAGTGTTCATTAATCTCGGCTTTAGCAGGAACCTTTTGGCATGTCTTTCGCCGAGGTACGGAGCAGTGCCAGAAAGCATAAGGCTCGACACATATTTTTGACGGTAATTAGCATGCATTCCGATCCACTGAGCCTAGCAAAAAAAAAAAAAAAACCTGCCGAATCCTCTCGGTCGCTCGTCTATTGCAGCACCGGGCTGATAGAAGTCATTGAACATTCTGCTGACAGCAGATTATTTTTGTTTTTATACAGATGTCAGGCTTGAGTTGGCACTGTTTCCCGTTCAAGCTACAGGCCTGTAGACGCTGTAGTCTCTAACCACGCCAGGGTGGGAATAAGAAAAAATATGATTATTCTTTTCTATTTTCTTCCCCTCATACCCTCTCTTTTGTTCGCATGCCATATGAGGAGTGGGGGCAGATATTTCAAGCCGTGTGCCCAGCTGCCATCTCCCGCAGTGACTACATTACATGAACCGTCTATAAACTATAAAACCGTCATACGGTCCTGTGTGAGTCAAAAAAAACCAACAGACTCAGATTCGATTTCGGGAAGTTTCAGGGTTCTTTTAAACTAAAAATATCGGAATAGAGATTCAGGCTTTCGATAAATATTAAATATCTAAACAAGCCAATCGACACCTCTAATTCCTTCCATGACAAAGACCAATAGCATCAATAGGACAAAACCTTTGTGCAGAATTTCATATATACATGATTCATATGAACGCCCGCTTCTGTGTCATAGCATATGCAAGGCTTATTTCTTTATTTTTTTTTTTTTGTGCATATATACCTGGTCATGACGGGAGAGTAGCTGACACAGTGCAATCCCATCGATTGTTTTCATGCATTTGACAATGACCTGATAAATCACCAATGCCAGTATTGCTTGATGTTTATTCTTCGTGTGATCTGGTGTGACACTTCGATGTCATTTCGATCGCTGTCTGGTGAGTGTTTTTTTTTTACTGCTATTGAAATCTTGAAGCATATCATTAAGCATGTTTTCTGTCCTAAAATATGAAAAATCATGTCCCGGTCTGTGTGTGCTCACTCTAACAATGCACTGTATTTATAGATATCCCCAGACATCAACATGTCACATTTGTTGTTAGATGTCTACTGATTTCAATTAAAGCCTCACTGAGGCAATAAAAATAGCCAATTAAATTGGAGCAGGGACTTCAAAAACTGATTAAATTAACCTCCGACTTCAATTAGGGTTAAATGTAAGATGAGATGCATATTTGTAACTAGTTATTAACTGATCGTATTTTCTTTTAACAAACTTTTCATTACACTATAATGATATTGCTGCGTCTAGCTACAGCTTTAAGAAGACCTGAATAACAGAAAACTTTATTGGAATAGCTGAGCATCACATCCAGAAAGTATATGTTGTCAGGATTTTCTTATTCAGTCTCGATTAGTGCAATTAAACACTAATGTTGGGTGAGGAGGTCTGGGGTGCAGTCAGTGTTCCAGTTCACCCCAAAAAGGTGTTTATTGTGTCCTCTGTGTAGGACAATCGAGTTCTTTGAATTCAACTATAAAACACATGTCCTTATGAAGCTCAGGAGATTTGTTCACAGGGGCATTGTCAAGCTCAGAAATGTGTTGGGCAATCATAGTTCCAGTAAAGGAATAATGTGAAGATACATACAAACTTTTGGCAATATAGCGTAGCATAGTCTTGTGTGGTCTGTGACATGTGCTGTAGTTAGAGTAGATTATTATAAGAATAATACTTCAAATTAGGTGACATAATGACTTGGTGGTTTGGTTGGTGTTAGAACCATGACTCAGTATACTAAATGGTCATAACATTGTGGTCACCTGTATAGCTTGCTCAGCATTCTATAAACATGCAATCGTTTGCTGTAAACATAATTCC
Organism: Bagarius yarrelli; assembly: GCA_005784505.1. Lineage (NCBI taxonomy): Eukaryota > Metazoa > Chordata > Actinopteri > Siluriformes > Sisoridae > Bagarius > Bagarius yarrelli. Next base: position 1,186,589 of record VCAZ01000125.1, read on the forward strand.
TTGTAACGTAAATTAGAGTAGAGAGGAGTAGAATTGTACACACCAGACTCACAATTGCTAGTTTACACAGACTTGTTTTTTTTTATTCGGAATGAAATCAGTTAGATCGTTTAATCCGAATGCAGTGTTTACATAAATGCTGTATAAAATAATTGGGTTGATATGCATGACACAATTCAATTAGGTTTTTTTAACAGCTGTGCGCCTTCGTCATTATGTGATTTGAATGTCATTGCACCTGTGGAGAAGCTTCTAAATTCATTTTGATCTGATGAAGTGTTTACATGTCCTTTCGATCAGATCAGAAAAGGTTTAAACCACCTAAATTCTAAATAGATGTGTTACGTTCATTCCGATTTAGGTGTTTACTTGTTACTTTTTTAATCTGATTGTGCTTATAGTCCTATTACAGAATGACTTGTGGAGTTGGTTAAATATCTTAATTACCGGGAAAATATGATCCAAATAAAAATCTTTTTTATTTTTATTTTGCAATTTAAATAAAAAGAGGATCCAAAAAACTTTTCTCCACATGCCTATTAGGACCTGAATTAGGACTACTGATTAGATACTAATATTAAAGCATAATAATATTTTTGCATAAGACTCACTACCATAGCTTGATTTCCGACAGCACATATTGCACAAATATGTGCATTCTTTTGGATATTTCCACACTTTCTTACCTGTATAGTAGTCAATTTTGATTTATGTTAGTTTAATTGATAGTCACAACCTGTATTTTACTCCACATCATAGTGTGTAAGGTTGTGTATGTCTACCATCCACTTCCTGTTAAAGTTATCTTATGCAGAGTAGCAGTGAACCTGGAGACTATCCCAGGGGACACAGTGTAGTTCCACACACACACAGGTTAACTCTGGTACCCAAAACCTTGCTACTTGTTTTTGTTCCACCAGTTTTAAAGGTAAGTAGTAGCTCAGTGGTTAGGGTGTTGGACTGCTGATCAGAAAGTCATGAGTTCGAATCCCAGCACTGTTAATCTGCCAAGGTAGGGTTTTTTTTTCTGTCACTCTCTGTCATCCGGCTTGCAGATTGATCTTTGAGCTAAACTACCTGCCTGTATGAATCGACATGTCGCCTCCCCCATAGTGTCAGAGAGCAAATCTGTACTTTTTATTCAACCTGGTCCTTCGTCTGGAATGAGGCTCATTTAGAGTGTAAAAATAATTGCGACACCAGTGTGCCATTTTGCACACCTCAATCCTAAACGTGGCGTCCCCTAAAGAAGTTGCACGTGTCTCTGTAATTCTTTTAATAAAGTGTAAATGGGCAAGAGCCCTCACTGTCTTTATCAAGCGTCTGAGCAGCTGAGATCACCTAGAGGCTTGGGAAGTTCCTGATTTATCTAACAACCCGTGAAGCTGATTAATTTCACTCTTCATTAAGAATGCGCCGTGGCATCTCTTTTGGACTCGGTGTACCCAACACTGCTTGTTTCTCATTTCAGTTTTTAAAGCCTTTTTTCTTGTTTCTTTTTCTCATCAGCCCTGAGCACCTTTCTCCTTGCCTTTTTTTTGCGCCCTTGGCAAATGAAAGGTCAAAGACACTGCAGTGATTAATGAGCCCGAAGCACTGGGATGCCCCTGTCATTTCCCCCGTTGTGTTTTTTTTTTCCTGTCCAGTTGCTAATTCCTTTAAGACAGCTTACATTTTATTTGACAGTGGAAATGGATGTGGGTGTGTGTGTGTGTGTGTAGGTTTGGATTTTACCCATTTGCTCTTTGTTTTATTAAGGAAAAGAAAGTAGAAGAGTGTTTTTCAGAGTGAATTTATTAAAACAAAAAGCAATTTTTTCACTAAAATGTTTACTGTTTTTCTATATTTTGGTGTCTCTTGACAGAGTGTTAAATTAACTCAGGGCCACTTTGTTTTTTATTTTGTTTTTATTGCTTAAATTGAACAGATCTTCACTTGCCATCCCTCTTGTTCTCTCTCTCGATAGCACTTCACTGGTCCACACAGAGTATTTATTTGAAATTGTAATGAAATATTTACTCCCTATTGCAGCCAGGATTAGTAGTGGTAATTGACTACAGCAGAACTGACTCGGTGTGTGAGAGAAAACGAGAAAGAGCGTGCACGAGAGAAAGAGAGAGAAAGAGAAAGAAAGAAAAAGAGGGGCCCCTCATGTTTGAATGCAAATCCTTAAAGCACAATGGACCTGTTAGCGAGGCTGCCTTTCGGCCTGTCACTCTCTCTCCACATGTTGCTTTTTCTTTGAGAGATAAGTGGGCCTAATGCTGAACAAATAGTGGAAATCAGAAGCCACTGAGAATCATTCACCACTGGTTTTCCCATGGCACCCAAATAGACGTGCAGAATCTTGGAGAGAGTGCAAGTGAGACAGAGAGAGTGAGAGAGAGAGAGAGAGAGAGAGACAGAGAGAGAGGGGTGCAAAAAAACTCCTCCATGAGCAAAACAATTTAGTCACCAGTAGCACATCCAATTGAAGACTCCCCTGCATCGCAAAGAGCCCAGGTTGTCCGATCGGGCCATGACAATAAAAAGATCCAAGCAGGCTAAATTGGCATCAGGTGTGGGCTCCTCTGGCCAGTGATAGGCTTCCGCATTGTGATGGCTAGACATTTGGCCATTTCCAAATATAATGAGAGAAATGAATGCAAATGAGGGAGTGGAATGAAATGTATTTAAATGCAGATTGAAAAGGCCTCTGTGTTCTGCGTGATAACAAGTTGCTCTAAGAAAAGGGCCACATTGTGCTGGTTCATCTCACCCCCCACCGCTTCTGTCCCCATGCCGTTTCTTTTCGCTTGTTTCTCATAAGGGGCTATTGTTCACTGGGTAAACTCGCTCTCTAAACTATTTACATTGCTCATTTATTTGAATTTTAGATGTCGCTCTGCTCGCCAGTGCTTCCTTTGGCCTGCCAGTGAAAAAATGCTAATTGCAGGAGGACAGGGGCCAAAGCTAAAAAATAGGCCACTGTCACTAATCATAATGTTGCTGTTGCCCATGACCTCATTAGAACCTACATAGCAAGTCAAAGCTTATGTTTCACAAACAAGGTTCTGGCTTTGTACAGGGCAGTCACTTGCTCATGGCCATCAATTTCAGACATGTTTTACTTTAATTTTAAAGATGTCTTGTTGACAGGTTTCAAACACTGGAGAAGCTGTACTGTATTGTGTTCTACAAACATGTTGAAAATAGTCTAATGTACCGTTTAGCTTTGTTGTACGTAAGGCTGGGCTGATAAACGATATCATATCAAATCATGATAACCTTTACCTCCATAACGATGACAAGCTCTGGACATTTTTATTTTAAATGGACTAAAACCCGTTACCGTTCATAAGTAAAATATTTTGTAGTACAGCTAAACATGGTACATATCTTTGGAAGGATGAGATTCTTGTGGTTGAATGATTCAAACCATTTTACGGTACAATAAACACTGGAAACAAATCAGGGTCTTTGTCAGACCGCCAACAGCCAAACATACATCCACAAAACTGTACAACAACCTTACCTATAAAGCCACTGATCCCTAAAATTATAATAAAAATCATGTTGTTTCTCAGTAAAGGATCCAAAAAGTAAAATGTCAGTGAAATATGGAGTCCAGACACATTTATACGTCGATAAACATTCACGACTGTAGCAGAAGCTGAGCCCAATATGTGAGTTTAAATAATAACATGAGGCAAACGTTACACAAAACAAACAAAATGGCCACTGCACTTGACTTGTATGTCACATGGCTTTTCAAACATGGCATTTAGAGACTGTTTTCAAATTTATATATCTAAAAATCTGTGCAGAGAATCAAATTTTTTCTATACGGAGAATCAAAAGTACAATTTATTTTTTTACATTTTTGCATATTTTACAGTGACAGGGAAACAAAAGAAGACATCTACATACGTCTAATTGAGCTTGTTGTTCTCTAAAAACGTAACTGGATTTTTTATTCTCAGACCATAATCCTTTATTAGTTCAGTACAATTGTAAAATAGATCTCATGAAGTTGTCAAATGACAGATTCAGTAAAAGTTGAGATGAAAAAAAAAATGTTTTAGAAAGTTGATTAGAAATTAGTTTTACCTAATTAGATATGTTCATTTCTATATGGTGTATTAATACATATTTATATTAAAGACACATTGTGTTATATATATATTTAATTTTTCTTATTTAACAAAAGCATCTGCATTTAAATTTTTACTCAGTTGGTGAAAGAGCAATAAAAAGACAGATAGTGTGTGTGGTGCAGTAGTAGTAGGGCTGAGGGGGCTTTGGAGACTTTTGTTCAGATGGAAAGGGAGCGTGAGGTCCAGAGCAGATCAGGAGACTGTGCCGTGTCCAGAAGGTCCAAGCCTGTGATTAATGTGAAAGATAATGTGCTGGGGAAATGAGTAAACACTCCCTCGCTGCCTAGCTTTGTGCTTCAGCGGGCCGATGACAAGGGCAGCGCAAGGTGAGAATTTAACAGGGCCACTGGAAAGAGTAAGAGAGAGCGAGAGAGAAAACAGAAGGAGGGAGAGATTCAAAGGAGTAAAGCATGAGAGAGAAACAAGAGGGGAAAAATGAGAGAGAGAGAGAGAGAGAGAGAGAGAGAGAGAAAGTGTAGGCTGCTTTGTTAATAAAGCAAGCTGACAAAAGAGGAAGTTTTTCAGGAGAGGAATAATTAAAAGCGCTCAGGGGACTGCAGTTTTAATTTCACATGTAAAGGGCTAAAGATTTCATTTAAAGGCACACTGAGAAGCAAGAAGGTTAATAAGACGAACAAAGCATGCAGTGTGAGAACATACACTAAAGTAAAAACCACCGGACTTTCACATGACATGTTTTTAATGATCTATCTCACTATGCTTCTTACTGGCTGACAAAAAAAAGGACATTAACTGATTAACAGCGTCGGTGACTAATTACTGACAAGGAAACTGTTTAATTGTCTTGTTTAGCATTTTGGGATCAGTTTATGGGAACGAAAGTTTCCAAATCTTTCTCTATCTATTTTTTATCTCTCTCTCTCTCTCTCTCTCTCTCTCTCCCTCTCTCTCTTTCTCACACACACACACACCACACACACACACACACACACACACACACACACACACACAAAAGGAAAAGCGTTATCATGTTAATGCAGTGTTACTTATCTAACAACTATAATAATACATGGATTAATGATTTGTGTCTTATTTTAGGACAACGTCTGTTTGCCTAAAGGGGATACAAGTGATCTAAATATATAGAGATTAACACCTTATATTATTAGTATATTCTTAGGTATTAATATTTATCTTCTACATATAATATATTTATATTTTATATTTTATATAGACACCAAAAATATATGCCTGAAATGACACATTAAATAATATGTTGTGTTGTTCTATTCTATTCTATTCTATTCTATTCTATTCTATTCTATTCTATTCTATTCTATTCTATTTACACCATAAAGATAAATATAAATATAGACAGAGGTATTGGGATACCTGACCATTGCATCCAAATGACTTATTAAACTTATTAACCTTCTTATTAACTTATTAAACATCCTATTCCAGATTTAGTCTCACTCTTACACTTATATCAACCTCCACACTTCCCACTAAAATTTAAAAGGGGGTGAGGATTTGTCTATCTAGCCATAATTGTGTAAGCGAGTTTCAGGGCCATGTTGGATCAAAAGCTTTGGGGTGCAGTTAGTGTTCCGGTTCATCCCAAAGGTGTCAATTGGGGTTGATTTAGAGTCAGGGCTCTGTGTAGGCCACTCAAATTCTTCCACAAAAACCAGAATACACCATGCCTTTATGGAGCTCAAGGGCTTTGTGCACAAGGGCAATGCCATGCTGAAACAGTATCTGGGTATGTTGGGTGAGGAAATACACTTACATTTCATCTCTGGGATTTGGCAGAAACCCTTATCCAGAGTGACTTACATTTGTCTCATTTTTATACAGTTGAGCAGTTGAGGGTTAATGGTCCTGTTCAGGGGGCCCAGCAGTAGCAGATTAGTAGTGGTGGGAATTTAACCAATGTTCTTTCGATTATCGACCTTAACTACTGGGCTACCACTTTTCCCATTATAATGTAATGCTACAACCATAAGCATATTGCTTTGTTTGGTTTGGAGTCACATATACTGTATATGTTTATGTGCTAGTAAGATGTCCACAAACTTTTGGCCATGTAATGTAAAGAATTACCTCAGAAATAATGTAGTAAAGTAGTAATTTAGTTTAATTGTTCAAATCACAATACATACAGAAAACAACATCATGTATCTTATTTCAGTATTGCCTCATTTAGAGTAACAGAATAATCACATTTTGATGAATGTTTTGATCTTCCAGAAATTTAATTATGCAAATTTATTTTATGTAAAAATGAACGTTCGGGATAAACTTTGTGTTGTTGACTTAAATTCTAAGACTCTGAATGATGCCGCATTTACACTTCCAGCCGAATGCTGCGATTAACTGACACAGATGTTCATCATCAGCCAGAACTCTAGTTGACTTATGTGACAGCAACGGTTCTGGTTGAGATGTGGGAGTGTCCATCATCACAACGGACTCTCAACAATTCAAATATGTCCACTAACGGAAGTGAAGACAGTAGAGTGAACATAATCCATGGCAAAGACCACACATATTACATATTACATAAACATGTTATATTTATCTTGTACGTGATGCAGATATTCACACATATATATTAATATATTTAAACACAAACCCCACAGAATTATTTCCTTTAGCAGAAATAAAACAGATTCACTCACTGTTAAACATCTATACTATGGTGACCAGGTCGTTCTGTAGAAACACCTACTGGTGAGTTTATAGTAAATTTAGGGACGACTAGCAGTGATCAATGACGATATGATCACTATGATTGTAAATGTAGCTTGAGTTACAATTCTATGTAACATACCAGCTCTAGAAAAATCTTGAATAACGATATGCAACTAATTGTATTTATTACATGCTGACAGAAAATGTAAAAAGCTTCCAACAGTTTATAACTACCTGTACGGCAGATGTTTGACCTTAGAAGCTGCTAACTATGAATGCTGACTCGATAATGGATGTGGACAAGACGACTTCTGGTGATTCATCTGTTCTGGGTCTTTGATGTCCTGAATCATTCTCAGTCCACCGAAAACCCACCTGTCACATTCCTCCACTCCGCACTGGTCCCAACTACTTTCCACACGTTTATTCCTTTTCCAACAAAAGAGATCCAGGACTCCATTAATAGCATATAAAGAGCCTCACAATAGTAAAGCCCGATTAGCAAGGACGGCTCAGGGGCCTCTCTGCTGCCTTGAGGAAAAATTTAGTGCATTACATGCATTTACAGTTCCCTTTTTTTTCCTTGTCACTCTAGGACAAGCCGATCTAAATAAGTAGGTTTCAGTTTGCTTATTAGACTTTGATTTTTGCCTTTCGCACAGAACAAAATGTATGATAAGAGAAATGGTATCAACAATATTTAAATGCTTAACAGATCATTATCTTTCTATTTATATAATTATTAATCTGTGCTACAATTTTAACTCTAATGATTGAACCTAGAGTGACTGAGAAGTTGCTTGCCGCCTTTTGTGTAGAAATCGTTTTTTATTGTGTGCAAAATTAAGTTTTGCTGAGGAGGAGTGGTAGCGACGTGGTTAAGGTGTTGGACTGCTAACCCGAATGTTGTGGGCTCAATTCTCAGCACCACCAAATTACCACTGTAACACTGTGGGGCCCCTGAGCACGGCTCTTAACCCCTAATTCCTCAGTTGTATAAATGAGCTAATTTTAAGTCCCTCTGGATAAAAGCCTCAAGTGTACACAAACAGTGGGATGCGGAAGCAAAAAAAAAAAATTTGGAAATGGGCATTGTGGTTGATTACACATTATGTTGAATGTACTAAACCGACCCTTTTTATTTTTCTCACTCATTTTCTGTATCTCCTCAGAGAAAAATTTGACCAAATCCGGGATAGGATGTTCACAAAACATATGCATGTAATGTTTAGGTGTTCCAAAACTTTTATTTTTATTTTAATGCTTTACACAATACTTAACAATATTTAACATAACATATATTGTCTCCAAATGCTGTAAAGCTGCAAGCAGGGTCACATTTTAGGGGGATAATTTTATTTTTGCATATTAATAAGGGAAATAGGCGCCTCGAGTAATTCCTCTGGTTTTTTTTTCTTAGTCCAAAAGCATGTTGTATGCTGGATGGAAGTGGTAGTGCAGTGGTTAAGTTGTTGGACTGCGAATTAGAAGATCGGGGTTCGAGTCCCAGCACCACTAAGTTATCACTGTTGGGCACCTGAGCAAGGCCTTAACCCCCAATTGTTCAGTTGAAAAAGAATAGAGCTTAATGTAAGTGAATAAGTGTGTCTGCTAAAATGCTGTAAATGTAAATTACATCCTTATACTGTGTCAATAAATGTGTGATTATACCCTGTGATCTGTTGCCACCCTTCTCCATTGACCAGGGTAACTTTTGCACTATGACCCCTGGTATATCATAAGCTACACAGAAAATAGATATCATATGAAGATATATTCTTGTGGGATTTTAAAAGAAACATTTTATATGTTTCATATCCAGAATCAGGTCGACTAATTAGGTTTATGATTAATAATTGAATAATTTTATTGTGAGATTTATTATAAAACAAAAAACAGTGTTACCAAATCTGTCTCTAATTTTTATATTTATTTCTAAAGCTACAGTAAGTGTGTCAAATGTACAGTAGTCACAAATGAAACATGAAACTAATCACTCTCATTAGTTTACTTGGCAGCTTGTGTCTGTTTAACTAACCTTGTCATGGCAAGTCAATCGAAAGGCCGATGCTCAGCCCTAATTCTGAGCAGAGGCCTTTACACTTTTTTTTTATTTAAGTTGTGATAAGTATTTTTGCAGTGTTCTACAGAGTCCCGTGGCAGACGAGACGAGACGAGGATGAAATAACGGCAAGCTCCAGCACGAGAGCAGAGGGGAGAGATGTACCTCATCTGTAATACACTGTGTAGACTCATATCTGCTCCTTTTTTTATATTGCAGCCTGATATTGATCTGCTAAAATTGTGCCATATTGGAGCTGTCTGTTGTGATATTCATCATTCTGTCATGTGCCCTCCCCACTCGTACCGACGAGTTATTAGAGGCATGGGCTTGAAGAGGTTGAAGGCTTTAGTCGTGGGGATGTTTCAAACAATTCATCAAAAAAAAAAAAAAAAAGCTGAGAGAGAAAAGAGCCAAAAAAAAATCTCAGGTGATGTCTTCTTCAAGATTTATGTCTTCTTGAGCCGTGCATTAAGAATTATATCATCAACCGGTGTGGGGACACGGCTTCGGTCGTGCACAGATGTGCTGAGTCGAGCGATTTGCTCTCATGCTGGGCTTAAATGGACTTTCTGTCCTCATGAAGCTTTTTTTTAATGGAATCTACAGCTTCCAGGAATAAAGCAAGTGATTTACTTGGTGCTGCGAAGTAGAGCTGCCGCTCTGATAAAGCTTGTCTGAAGTAATTGTCATTCTGTGGGTTTAAATAGTACAGGCCCTGTCTCGCCGCCACTCTGCTGTGTTTGGCAGTTGATGCCAATCAGTCAGCAGGGATGAAAGTAAACTTGTTTGCGCCACATTCAATTTGTCTTTGCTCACCCGTCAGCTCCAGCTCCCGGCGCTTTCCTCCGACCCGGCGGACGCCTCAGTCTTCCATCGCCTTTTTTTCAGTTTGCTGTTGTTTGTACAGTCAAAGATCATGGCGACTCGAGCACACGCTGATTCCTCTTTAGTTGGTGCAAACACAAAGCTCTACGGGTTTTATATATCAATACAAACAAATGTATTTGTAAATCTGATTTATTACAAACAGATTTACTCATCAATCATTCACAGAAGCGTTTACACAAGAAATGTGGCGTCCACACAACAAAATGCAGATCGTCTGGAAAAAACATTCATACTCGTGATATCTGCAGGGTTGGTGGAAATTTACATAAAACAGAGACTCGGCTGATTGATTTACATACAGATTATGTTTAAATAGTCAATTTATTTCAATTTTAAAACATCTTTGTGAAAATCAGTCATTTTCCTAAGAGCAATCAAAAAGAAATCCAGAAATGAAAACAAATAAGACGAGCTATTCAACAAAAACTAAAGTAATAGCACCCTACAAAATTAGAACACTTAGTTTGTGCTTATGTTAGCGGATATGAGGTCTTTTTTTCCTGCTTATCATTCAGTTCCTTCAGAATTTTTATTTAAATTTTTTGGCAGGACAAATAAAGCTTAATTCTGCTGCGTCTTTTTGATTTAAAATAGTACTTGCAGCTTTTTAGTGCCTATTTGCTAAAAATTGCAAGGACTTTTTATTTGGTTAAGATGCATATGTAATTACTACGTAATTTCACACAGAAATGGAAGAGTACTCTATTTCACACAGAAATTGTAGAGATTTTGGCTGAATGTGTGTCGTAATTAATTGACAAATTGATAAATGACAAATAGTCTCATCTTAAATTTAGAGGAAATCTGAGACTGCCTTACAAATATTATGTTATTTGCCTGATTTCACGTTCATGTCTTTGCTTAGAAAATCCTGGAGGGACAAAAATTTCCCCTAACAGTCAGCTGGGTGAAACACGCATATGGATTGCATGTAAATCTGTTAAAAAAATTTTGTTTTGTTTTGTTTGGCAGAAAAAAACATTTACACTCAGTATTTGTACGAAAAGAATTGATGAATGAGGCTGGAGGTCCGAATGCCTTGTTAAACAGCATGGGGGGACGGGGAGGGGTTGGTGGAGTGGGTTGGGAGTTAGAAATCAGTGTTCGGTGTTTGTTGTCTGCGAGCTTGTTACAGTAAAAAGCATACTTACTGACGCCAACTGAATTGATCAGCACCCTCAAGTCGGAGCAGATGATTGAATCTGCATAAACAGTATCAAAGTATGCAAACACACTTGTGTACGAGCCCAGACCCCTGGGATAAGGCACCGTTACTTCTGGCTTGGAACTGAGAGAATCAGGGCCGCCTCGTAACCTTGTTGTGCACTGAGAAAGCTCTGGCTGCTCTTATGTAAACATTTCTCTTCCTCTCCCATCATCAAGCAGTTGTGGCCTCCCTGCTGTATTTACATTTCATTAATTATTAAAAAAAGGAAAAGATGAGAATAAACAGTGGATAATTTTTGTTTCATCTTTTACAGAATCCCGATTTACAGTCCAATTAATGTTAATGGTTTTGAATTTCCTGTTTAGTTTTAACATTAAGAATGTTTGGAAGAAAATGTAGAATGCAGTGTGTGTGTGTATACATCTCCTCTCTCTCACTTATCTTCATGTTATGATAATATAATGCCATTTTATAATTCAGCTTGGAAAACAGACCAAACATAGGAAATTCCATTCTGTGTTTATGCTGTTTCCTTTCTACGTTAAAAAAAAATCGCCCTTTATGATATTATATTATATTAAATTACCGTTTACTAATTTTAGCAATATTTAGTGTCTGATTACTAAAGTAATAAAAAAAGAAAAGGGATGATGTTTGAGAATGGAAAAAAAAACATCCTTTGGTTTCTGGTATTCACTGAAAATGTGATAAAAAAACAACTTATTACATAAAATGACATACAGATGTAATTAAGACTGCGGAGAAACACACACTCTGACTGGCATGCAACATTTAGACATTTTGGTAATTTGTTAAACTGATCACTGACATATTAACCAGCTGATGCACTGTTTATATACAATTGGTCAAAACAGATTTAATTAGCTGGGAAGTGGTGAGGTAGCTACATCAGCCTGTTTATTCTTCATGATTTAATAGTAAAAGGAAAAACAAGTAGTTCTTGTACTTACCTAATATGGACAAAAGTAGGGCTGGGCCGATAAACGATATCATATCAAATCGCAATAAACTTTAAGTCAATAACAATAAACTCTGAATAAAGATAAAGATATTTACTCAATATAAATTAAAACCAGTTAACCTTCCATCATCCTCTCGGTGGAATACATTTTGAAAGAAAAAAGCTAAACATATGTTACATATTTTCTTGTGTTCAAATAATAAAAAAACATTTTAATATACAATAAACACCGCCTACAATCAATATATTTGTCACACCACCAACAGTCAAACATACATTAACAAAACTGTAAAATACTCATCTAATCCATAAACGTCTAAAAAAAGTCTTGTGTTTACTCAGTAAAGGATCCAAACAATCAAATGTCAGTGAAATTTGTTGTCCAGACACATTTATATGTCCATTAACATTTTCAAATGTAGCAATTTATATATATTGAAATATGAAAAAATTAATTGAGATTAAATTTTTACTATATTGCCCAGCCCTCGACAAAAGCATTGGGACATGTGACCATTGTTTTATACTATTTACATTTATGGCATTATGGCTTTTATCCAGAGCAACTTACTTTTATATAACTGAGCAGTAAGGACCTTGCTCAAGGGGCAGGTGAGACAGAATTGTAGTTATGCAATTTAAACACACAACCTTCCGATGAGCAGTGAAACACCTTAAACACTGACATTAGACACTCTCAAATTTGTTTAAATTTGGATCAGCCTTCTTTTTAGGACCAACCAAGACACAGCATGTCTTAATGAATCTTAGGGGCTTTGTGTACAGAAGCATTGTCCTGCTGAAACAGTGTTTGTCTTAAAAGTTTGGGTGTATTTTGTGTCACAGAAAATTGCCCTCATAGTGTCCATAACCTAAACACGCGCTACGTTTTCTACGGACAGTGCGGTGTAACCAGTTAGAATTCAGTAGTAGAGAACAAACATAAATCATTAACATTTATTATTATTGGGCAAAGCAGAAACTCAACTCCTTCCTACTTGGAATCATTCCATCATATTGTGTGTGCATGTTAAACATTCCTGCACTGCAGCAATTGCTCTGTGTCGTTTGTATCTGTGAGGGTTGTGTGAGGGTTGTGTGAATGTGTGTTGCTCACCACAGTGTGCTAATCATATTGATTAAGAATAATTTTGCAGGAGTTAATACACATGGTTGTTGAGTGCTGTTGTTTGTCGCCTCTTTAATTGCAACCCCTCCGTTAATATTACAGTCTTAACTATTAGCCCTATCTGAAGTTCTTCCAATGACAGTTTCAAAAAACAATAGGAAGGATTATTAAACTATTTCTTGATCTTTGTTATCCAGCTTTTTTACTACGGAGAACCAATTAAGTACGCTTCAGGATGACTTTCATTTACTCCGCTTGCAGTCTGTTCTTCTGCCAGGATTTGGGATTAATGAGGAATTAATCTCTCGTGCAGAACAAGTTTGTTTTTGTCTGCTTTGTATAACACGAACATTCATTGAGGTTATGCCAACCTGTTTGTCTGTCCTCTGCCCCTTTCCCAGCGATTGATATGTATACGTCCTTGATCCCTCCATGCTGAAAATATGAGCCATTAAAACAGATTTTCCCCCAATGATTTTTTTCCCCTCTGCCAGATTTTTTTGAGCTTTATTAGCCATGCATATTAATGACTCAATTAATTCTCTTCATCCTCGCAAGCCGTTTGTTTGTTTTGCTTGACCTTTTATCTTAGACGTATTCATGCCTGGCTTGGCTTAAGCACTTACTAGGTTTTCTTCCACAGAGGCCCAGATATGAGTCGCTTTTCCTATTCTTATTTTAATTTTTTTTGTCAGAAGGAAGCCTCCCTCTTTTTCAGTCCAGCGTGGAAAAATGTGAGAGGAAACCTGGTATTATTACACGCCAAGCCTTTTGCCTGACAGCCCTCCGAATAAACTGACGGCCGTTTTTTTTCTTTTTTTTTTTTTTTTATCTTATCCTCCACCCAATTTTCATTTGCCTGAAAAACTCTTCTTTTTAATTTATGAAGATGGGAGTAAACAGGCTTGCAGTAGCGAGCGGACCGGGGGTTGGAAAGCTGCCCTATGATACATCTATCTCCCATTCAAAGTTAGTAGTGAGGACAGGAGAAATAATTGAAAACTGCAGCTGGACTGTGTACAATCTTGTAAAGGGATGCCTTGGAAATTAGATTAATCAGGAGACAGACATTGTGGGGAAAGTTTGTTTCGAATGCCTGACAGTCCTGCTCTTTCTCTCATTTCAAATGTTGGCAGGGCAGCAGGCAGCTCCAAGGGAAATGTGCTCCTTTCATACTTGAGTAATTGATGAATTGTATGCAAAATGCAAATGAGAATCCATAAATCTTATGAATGACAGCTTAATTTATGTGAGCCTTAATGAATGCAGGATTAGATTTTAATTAAATATCCTCAAAGGCACCCTGACTAGTAAGTTTTTAAAGCCTTGTTTTAAAGACTTGTTTCATATGCATCGCAGCTCAGGGAAGCTTCAGATCAGTCCGAGGCACTTCGGATGAAATTTCCTCACAGTTTTAAACAGATACCATCGCTTCTGTTTTGTTAAGCAAAGTGACTGCAATTAATAAATACTGGGATGGAAGTCATATCTGCTAATCTTTGACTTTCCTGGAACTGTTCATTTACTTACATTTGATTAAGTTCGTTCATCTGTGGGGTTTTTTTTTTTGATTCCGTATCAGATTTAAAACATTTTTCTGCAGTATCTTTTTAATTAAGAGAAGCGTCCATTAGGCACGGAAAAGTCAACCAATTAGGCATTTTCCATCAATTCCCATGATGTGGAGCGTCTGCTGCTGCCTCATTATTAGTGGTAATAGAACTAATACAAAACAATTTTAGGCTTAACAATTATAAAACACAATTACAGAATCCGCACAGGGCCTTTAATGATGCATTAAAATAAGCTGCAGTTTATCACTTTCTTTTTTCCCTCTTTCTTTCTGCGTCTTTGCTCAGTCAAGATTTGTCTTAAGTAGTCCGATAACAAGACTAATTGGCCATTGTGTGTTGATCTGTAGCTGCTGTAACCGCAGTTTGTGATAGACGGGGCCATGTAAATAAGGTGGAGGAAGGAAAGCTGACTGGATTGTTAGTTCCTCTGTGGCAGTGGCAGCAATCTGATGGTTCTGCCCAGTGGCTTTTTAATCAGAGCGTGCAGTACACAAAAAGGAGCAGGAAGGGCACTTTATAACCATTTGCTCTTTTCTGTCTGTAAATGTTGCACACCGAGTGCTGCCACCTGTCTGAACAAGAGTAAAAGAGCCACCTTCGAGTCAGACGTTAGTGTAAGCATAATTGTTGCCTACTGATTTAACGCGTTTTACTGGATGTGTTGTTTCTCACAAAAGTTCACTGGTTAGCAGTGGATGCAGCTGTTCCTGCTTATAAAAAATAGTAAAGAGGGCTTTATATGAAGTGCTTGCATTAATCCATCTATCTGGATCTGATAAGGTTGCAGCAGGTACCTGGCTGAGGGGTGGCTATGTGACAGGTGTGAGAGAGAGGACCGATGAAGATAAAGCAACAGCAGCTCAATGCAAATAAAGGCAGAGATAAAACTCTGAGCTGGGATTGATGAATGCCGGGGTGAAAAAGGAGCGGGCGAGCACGTAGCCCAGAGTGACCTCTTTTGTGTGCTTTTTTTCATTTGCTCACAGGTGCGAGAGAAGCACGATAGCTACAAAGTGTCAAGTAACAGGCCAAATTCCAGAGCGTTGCTATTTTTTTTCTTTTACAATTCATATCGAAAACATCCTGGGAGACATGCAGGTGCTGTCATAGGTGTGCGTCTTATTAAAGAGGTTTCTGCATGTTTAACCGTGCTTGTTACGTCTACAACCTGTACCATATGAATGTTACTAACCTTTGTTTGACCCAGTGCTAGTTTGTATAATTTGTGCTTCGTGGAAATGTTATATTGCCGTACCATATAATAATTAGCGCTTATGGCTTTATGGTCCCGATTCCAACATCTGCCACTAGTAAACAAGAACAGTAATTATTATTGTAGCTCAGCAGCCCGGATAAAGCTTTACAACTATAGAAACTAGCGTCTAGTTCGACAGATGAGTCTGTGTACACACTGCTGTAGTGAAAGGGTTTCAGTGTTCTCAGTAAGTCCTTGTTTTCTCTGCGCTGGTCACCACCTGAGCGGAGTAATCAATGAGGCTTGTGCTGCTATCGCTGGGAATGAAATGAAAAATAAACCAGCGATAATCCCTTGGTTAAAAGGTTATTGTGGGGCTGATAAAAGCTATTTTATTAATTTATTTACTCTCTGCTGGGGTAAGATAAAGAAAAGGAACAATTAGGACATTCTGTGGGAGAGATTTTAAAAGGGCAACGAAACAGGGTTAATATTTTATAAGGTCTGATTGGCGGGATTCCGTTAGAAGCTGTATTTACAGAGGCTGAGACTCCTGTGATTCATCTGCTTGTTTTGGTACACTGTGAGTAAATGGAATAAATATCTTCATCTTTACCTTTTCCACACAGCAAACAAAAGCTAGGCGGAAAAGGTTAATTGCTCTATTTGAGGCAAATCAAAGTGAGGTGTCGTTCAGTAAACTCCAGCTGAACAAGCCCGGACTAAAGGTTAAAATTTCAGAATATGTCTCTATCAGACGCACCATTTTACTAGGTTTATACTATTAGCAGTAATATTTCCCACTGCAAACATTTTATTACCGGTACTCCATGCTGGATATCAAGCTGCCGTGTCACTCTCGAGCCCCAATGCTGACACTGTGGCACACATTTATTACACAGGACCTGAAATGTGTTTTGCTAAGTGCTAAACAGTATTTTCCCCTCCTATCACTTTTCCTGTTTAAAACAAATGGAAGGGGAAAAACAGATGAGAGGGTGTATTAAATTATTGCTGGTTATTGCATAGAGGTATTGAAATAGGAGCGTATTGTGTGGCTCTAATCTGATTGCTTTAGCAGTGTGCTGGGTTTGGGAGGATCATGTTCCAATGTGAACTCCTAGGTCAACATGGAGCGAGGCCATTAAAGGAAGCACAGTTCAGGGAAAGTTCACCGCTATTTTCTTTTCACCATGGCTGCAAAACAAAAAAGGAGAATTCCTACGTTTGTAACATATTTTGAACTTCGCGGCCCCAGGGGCCAGAGCTGTGTTATGTTTCCTAAATTGGAGCCAGAAATATGTGCTTGGTGATTGGAGAGTAAAAACAGACACTTTGAGAGTAATAACAGTGTTTAGTTATTCAGCCTCATTACTTTTGTTTGATAACAAACAGTATAAATCATTGAGGTTTCATTGAATTGAGAGCAGACAGAGAGCAGTAACGCTTGAAATGTGCATTTGCATTGTGTGAGTATTTTAATATTTTGAAATTGGCCTTAGGTTTGTTAGATATTATTGGACAGACATCAGTAATATATAATAATATAATGATATTCAACTTTATTGTCATTGTGCAAGGTACATGTACAGATCCAATGAAATGCAGTGTTTTTTCGCATATCCCATCTTAGTAAGTTGGGGTCAGAGCGCAGGGTCAGCTATGATACAGCAACCCTGGAGCAGGAAGGGTTAAGGGTCTTGCTCAAGGACCCAACAGTGGCTGGCTTGGCGGTGGTGGGGCTTGAACCCAGGTGTTTCTAATCTTCAGATCAGCAACTCAGCACCTTAACCATTTGAGCCACCACTGCCCCATCAATAGAGAGAGACAGAGAGGATCAAGCATATATATATATATATTTAAACCAGTCCACTAGCCAAGTTAGTGTCAATAGGAATTATCAGCTTACATTTCCAAACATTCATTTTGCCATTAATTGTTATAATTCAGTGCCATTTGCTTGCACAAGTTGTCTGACAACGTCCAAAGATCTGATTTCAGCAACATTTAGTCTGTCTGAAATGGCGTAAGGAAACAAAACAAACTGAGACAGGCTCATTCCAGAAGAACCATGTCAACATCTCCAAGATGATTTAAGAAACCTGATTTCAAAGCTACAGTTCTCTTAAATGTTTCAGGCACTTTTGTATAAAAGCTATAAAGTGAGAATGCTGTAAAAATAATGTCATAATTAAATCAACATTTAGTGTGACTATCCTTTGCGTTTAATGCAGCTTTTGCTCCAGGTGCCCTTTTTCAAAGGTTTTTCAGATAGCTTTGCAGTTATGTCTCCTGGAGACATTGCCACATTTCTTCTGGATTTGGTCTGTTACAGTTTTTTCTATTTCTTTAGTTTGGATGATAATATAAGATCTCTCTGTGGAGCAGTGGCTGTTGTCAGGCAGTCATTTAGAACTCAAGTTGAGCTAACATCGGGAGCTGAGATGGGCTTGTCCCTATCTCACTTAACATTCACTAGCTTGCTTGCTCTCACAGAGCATCCAGAGAACCATCCAATGGGATCATCTTTATTCTGCTTGGGCTCTTCAGCAGTAACACCTCCACTTATTCTAACATTGTGGGGCTGAATGAGCAAAATTATCAGGTGATGCCTTGGGTTAGGCAGACGCTTGCAGCTTCTACTAAACGCCAGTTTTTTTTGAGGAAGTGCCGGTCAAGATTCGGGCTTTATGAACTGTGCTTCTCTATCTTCTTTCTTGACACAATAGTAAACCTTCAGGCTTTATTCACCCTTTCATCATACATGTAACTTGCCCTGGGAATAAATAATAATAATAATAATAATCTTCCTTTACCCAAACCTGAAGTGCCTTCTAACATGTCAGGGGACATAGTACTGTCTTCTCTCCTCTTACCTTCTAGGGCTAAGACCAGGAAAGACAGACCTTTCTGTGCTTAGGCTGGCAGGCTGGTCTCCTCCACACTAGTCCATACTTTTTCCACAGGAGCTTGGGATCTTTTGTCCTGATTTCACAAGACAGGAACATGTTGTTGCTGAAGAAAAAAAATTATTTATTTTAGAAGCTTACCAGTATCCTTCATGGTTACTTATGACATCCGCCGATGACGTATCGCTATTCAATTAAACTTTGTTAAACTGTGTTTCAGACCGAGGTAACGCGAAAGTGTTTTTGTCCTAGCATCTAGTTCTCTTTTACGTTGCATATTTAACTAATTTAGGCATATAACTTTAAACCAGTATTAATTATTAAAAAAAAAACCCATACAGTTAGTGTTCTGTAAGATTATTTCTAAACATAATTCAGTTTTAGAAACTTCTACATAATTTGGGGGGTTTATTGCACAGAACCGGATTAGCTAAAAAACTGAAATCTTTTAAAACGAAAACCTCAGATCCGGTTGATAAAGTGTTAAGAGTCTGGAAGTCTTACAGTAACAGTCTGTACAGGACCCTTGTCAGAGGAGGAGGCGATGAACAATCATTGTGCTATAATGGCCTACTTTTTAGGATTTTCTGTGCCAGGCTATTTAAAAATTCAGTACCAACAGCTTGACAAATTGTCTGCTCCGTCTGTAATAATCCATTTCTCCTCCTGCTTTTTGTAGGCAATAGTTTACATAGAGTCTGTAGAAATGTGGCAGAGAGAGGAGATTGTTAGTTATATGACTACAGTATTCAGTAAAAATCATTTTCTATGCTTTTTGCAATTTTTAATTTTAATTTGGAATCAACTGTGCATGAATAAATTTTGTCATGCAGTACAAACACAAACAAAAATTGGATAAATGTAGGAGATGTAAATGAAGGAGAGACAGGTATATGTTTTTTTCATAAACAACTTCTTAGTTTATGTAGTTTATGTAGCACTTAAGGCTCCAGGCAGTGTATTGGCTAATGTGGGGCCCTTGAGCAAGGCCCTTACCCTTTCTCTTCTCTAAAAGTGCTGTATCATGACCTGCACCCTGATCCCAGAGATGTGCAAAAAAAACCACACAAATTGACAGTTTCGTGCAGGTAAGAGATAATGCAGCTATTTTTAAGCACTGCATTTAGATTTATCTCTGTATTTTTGTTGTATTTCTTTCGCTATTGTTTTAATGTCCATTTTAACATAACATTTATTTTTCTTTGTACAACATCCATATTTATTCTACAAAAATAATTTTATTTCCATATTATTATATTCTTTTCTATTTTATTGGATTGTATTTTACTTTTGAAATTTTTTCCCCTCAAATTTTATACGTAGACAGTAAAAAACAATACATATTTGTATTGCATGATACTGTTTGTGACAAAAAAAAAATTATTATTTTGAATATGGAATTCTTTTTAGACCAGAGCCTGGAATTTTTTCCTATTTTGATTGTCCAGGTTTAGAATTGATTTTCTTGTCTAAAACACTTTACATTTGTTATTAATGACTTATATGAAAGTAGACGCTCAAGCATTTGTATTTTTACTCATATTTACACATGTATACATACATACTGAGATGTGTAAAAAAGGTGGTCAATTTTTCTTATTATTTTAATATTGAAAGTACAATTTGAGGGTGTTTTTATCAAGCTGTAAAATTGTATGTGATGTTATTTAAATACTTTAAAACTAATTTCCATTTTGTCACCAGCAAAATAATGCAAGTACAATATTTAAACAAATCCAACTGCTCTATTTGTTGTCAGTCCTGAGCTCTAGCTAAATGGTGGCATCTCTGTTCATTGCATTTTGTTATTGATTTGAAAAAGAGGTTTTAATTCATGCTTACAAATTACCAAAAAGCTTTTTTTTTAAATTAATTAAGCTCTGTAGTTTAATCTGTTGACACAGAAAACTGTGAACAGGCCCCCCTTTGAAAATCCAACTAAAATTTCTATTAGAGAAAAATAAAAATTCTGAGCTGCGGATTTTCACTTGAATATTACCTTATTTTAAGGGCAATAAATCCACTCCTTACTTTACCAAAGAAAAATGCAAGCTCATCTTTTGTCCTGCTTTCTTGTTTACCCCCTAAGACTAAGACTTTAATGAAAGGTGTCATTCAAGTAAATGTAAAACTAAACAGGCACTCGATACCCGTCATTGACTCGGATCAAAACTCTTTGTGTTGTGCACAAGTGTAATAGAATTTTTGTGGTAGTTCTATCCAACACATTGCACATTTCTGAATGAAGGAGTTAAACACTGGTGTGGTGCACTCTATATTTCTGTTGTCCTCTGTTTTGTAAGGATGGTGATGTGATAATAAACCTTGTACACTGCTCCGAATGGCCTCAGGCTCAGTGCTATTGCGAAGTGTTCACTCATGAGGCTACCGCCCCGAGTTTATGGCCTCTCTTGTTTTAGTGAGCGGAATGAAGAATTTCCATTTCAATTTCATGCCTGTCAGGAATAAAACATGATAAAATGTAATGAAACGCAGCTCATCTGCCCAGTCTTTAAATGTGCAAAACTGATGCGCATGATAGAGTCGAATAGAATGAGTAAGCTTAAAAAAAGGCCTTGAAACTGTGCAGACGAACTAAGTTTTTTGGGCCTTGCTCTTGGACATGCAAATGAGACTGGGTTTAGTCACCCATAAAGGTATTATCAGCCCTTGACTTCATGAAGGATCTATTCAGTCGCTCTTTAAAATATGCTATTTAATAAAGGTGAGGCAAAAAAGACATCACTAGAAGTACAGTTATGCAATAACTCTTCAAACAGGTGCTGCTGCAGTTTGATTTATATGTTTTCACCTCTTTGTAAAATGTCTGTAATAGTGACTGGCATTAGTAGTTTCTTATGGAGCGGATTGGGATTTTAACAAATTTAGGCAAATAAATATGATCATAAAAAAGTTTGCAGTCTTGCAGTGTTCAAAAGACCTCAAATGGCCTTGCATACCCATCTATTCAGATCGACTGTGCTTAGTGACTTATTCACTTGGGTTGAACCTGTTAAAAAATAATCATGCAGTTAATGAATAAATGTGAAGCTGTTTTGTGCAGTAACAAGGCTTTTTATTGACAATAATAAAATATTATTTCAGTTCTTGTTAAACAGTTACTTCCCTGACTAATCTGGAAAAGAGCTTTATACTTACTAATTTTCTGACTGAAGGGATAGCTGTCTGTCTGTCTGACTGTCATACCGATCTTTCAGATTGTCTAGATGATAAATCTGTCTGACTGACTGACTGCCTGACTGTCTATCTGTTTGTCTAGTTGATGACCTGACTAGTTGATAGTCTGTCTGTCTGCCTGACTGTCTTTCTGTAAATGCAGCTATC
The DNA here is from genome assembly GCA_005784505.1 of Bagarius yarrelli. Classification (NCBI taxonomy): domain Eukaryota; kingdom Metazoa; phylum Chordata; class Actinopteri; order Siluriformes; family Sisoridae; genus Bagarius; species Bagarius yarrelli. Next base: position 1,208,638 of record VCAZ01000125.1, read on the forward strand.
TAAATAATAATCTGTCCGTTTGTCTATCTAGTTGTCAATCTCTCCAAGAGTGTGTCTATCTGTCTTTCTGCCCGCCTGACTGTCTAATCAATAATCTGTCTGTCTGCTGGATTACTTGTTGATCTGTTCATATGTTTTCCTCTTTCTGACTGTTTCTCTGTCTGGCTATCTATAGTCTGTCTGATTAAATATCTGTCTGTCTGTTTGACTGACTAGTTAATGATCTGTCTGACTGACTGATCTTTTGTGAAATGTGTCGGTGCAATACTCTGTGTATTCTAGCTGTTTTAAAGAAGCGTTTAAAGATCTTCTTTCTTTCCTGCAGGAAATATACTTAAATATGGCTACTTTTACTCAGTCTGTTGGAGGTTTGTCAAAGTAACAAGTACTGTATAACAAATCAATGTGTATTTTCTTTGATAACATTTTGTGTCCCGTAAATTAATGTAACTCTCAAACTGGATCCATATGATTGTATAAATCATAAATTGAGACGCAGCTGCAGTCATGTGACATGGTCACCTGAAAGCAACTGCTGTGGTCTGTTTTTTTTTTTTTTACTTCGTAACAAACCTGTAGGGATTTTTTTTTGCTGATTTCCGTCTCCTATAGTTTATGGTAGTCTTAAACCATGAATTGAAAAGGTAATATAGTTAAACTCTGTATTTAAAATGTGTTCTTGCTTTATGACTGAAGTCACTGAATCCTTTGTTTTGCTGAGCTGTTATCCATTGTAGCCCAAAGTTATGTGCATGACATGCTGATCGTTCTTGGTAACCTTGCAAGCCTGCAGCGTTTTCTTTGCTGTTTTTTTTTTTTATTATTATTTTATTTTAGTCCAGGTTGATGCGCATTCTGCAATTTCGCTAAACATCTAAATGCATAAATGCGATTATATTAAAACCTCACACATGAATGCAATTACTATCATAACGAGTTAGACATACTTGCGAATCAGCTTGAAGGGGCATTTTTTTTTTCTTGGCATAGGCCCGAGCTTGTTCTGTCATTAATCATCGCTTGATCTTGGTCACTCATTTGGAGTAATAAAAGTTCCCATCATGAATGTACAACAGGCCTGAATCATTCTGTCACCCTACCTTCCAGCTACGACTCATATTAAATCAAGCAAGCAGAACATTTCCTAAGGCAGCCATTGCCTTTTAATTTCCTGAAGAACCTTAACATATCATTCATTACAAGAACTACACATATTTGGGTTTTAAAAGTCTCATAAATCAACAGTGGCCTGCCTGCAATAATTATAACAAGTTAACCTGTAATTTCCAGGCTGAAAGGCAGCATTCCCTGATCTTAGCATATGCAAACGAGGCAATTCAAATAGTGTAGGGATATTAATACTGAGGAGTAGGTAACGAGGTACAGCCTATGAATTATGCATCAAAAAGTAGTTGATCTTCAATAAAGGAAATGAATTCCTGCATGTAATCTAATTAGTTCTGGAAGTCTATTATGTTGAGCTGCAGAAAGCAACTGTCCTTGAAAAGAAATTTATTTACACTGCTTGTTAGCTTTGGAATAGAATTGCATCGCGGAAAAGTCTGAATGTTAAGTCTAACTTCTTTCCTCTTTCTTTATTTTCTCTATTTCTCCTTTTTTCCTTTTTTCCTTTATTTCTCTCTGTTTTCTTCCCTTCTCTGTGTCTTTCCCAATCTATATTTTTGCTTTAGCTCCAGACCCGGGAGGCCGCCGAAGAGGACCCAGAGTGTTACATCGCCAGAGAATCCTCACATTATGCCTCACTCAGTGCCGGGCCTCATGTCTCCAGGAATCATTCCCCCAACAGGTAACACATTTGGCCCCTGCATCCTCTCGGAGATTTCTTTGGTCACCTCTTAAATAGTGTTTAAAAAACAAAAAAGTTTAAACTGACATTAAGCACCCGAACTACCAGTCATACTGGCTGACCGTTGACAGTTTTTTTTTTCCACCTGCCTCTGATAAGACAGAGGAAATTGGAGTGGAGAGTTCTCGTCTCGAAGATTATTTCACTAGATGCCGCATTCCGCCTTGAGTGGATTTTAATTAGCCCGATTAAATCCACCCTGCTTGTATTTGTACATAGGCGGCTATGTGAAAGTAAGCTTATCGCCACGAGAATCAACAGCAGCTGCTTGTGCCTTTAGTTTCCCCCTCAAGCAGGTCTTATTCCAGGGAAAGCTTTTGTTCTATTTGCAGCTGGTTTTCATTGGGTCAACTTTGATGTTCTGTGCAACAAAGTTGCCTAATTTTCATATCGGCTTCTTGGATTTTGGCTGTCTTTAATATGTATTCAGGCGTAATACACATTTGCACTTACAATTTAATAACATAACAACATTGTGATCCTTTTTCTCGTCAGTCCATGTCAAAAAAGAGCAAGCCCCTTTTCTATTTTGCAGATTTTCTTTGTAAAAGATAATGGATCCGGTACTGGTGGGTGTGTTTGAAATTCCAAACCCAGCACACAGAATAGGCAACAATCTTTAACAATGGCATCAATTCATCCTGAAAGCCTTTAGTTCGAGGAGACAGGGTGGACTTTCTTCCCTCCTCCATCTGAAAAGTGGCGGCCTATCAATGAGTCATTTGGAAAAGCCGACTCGGAGGGCACTGGAGTTTAAAAGTACGAGGCAGATGATTTTTAATACAGCATACACAAATTATAATTTTTATGAAAATTTTCTAGTTTTGAAGGCACATTAAAATAAACTTCCATTATTTGACCAATATTACAACAGTATAATCCCTAAGCAGCACACACAATTCACTCATATACACTAACACACACTTCTACAAATGTGTCCCGTTGGTGCATGTATTTACTCTGATCACTTAACTAAATGTTTTTGTACACACCTTATGGGACTGTTCTTTATTATTTTGCAAACGTTTGTTAAACAGTAAAAAACGTTTTATTAATTAATAATTCCTAGATTGTCATTAGTCATATGGAACTTTTCCTGTTCTAAACTGCTATACTGGCTTAATTCTAAACCCTGAGAAGCTTTAACAATATGAAGTAAAGAGCAGTTTAATGTATTGTAAAACATGTATGTCCTTATAGATATTTTACAATAGTTCATTAAGGGAATGGCATGCTGACCAGAAGATACTGGATTTAATTTCCAGCACCACCAAGCTGCATCTGCGGGGCCCTCGAGCAAGGCTCCTAACCCTTAACTGCTCAGCTGGATAAACGAAATAGATGTAGGTCACTCTGGATAAGGAACGCCTATTGAATGGCGGAAATGGAAATATTATATAATATATAATATTTTTCATTATGCTTGTCGTCAAGGTTTCCCTAACTAATTAAATAATAACTACAGTGCAGTTAAATAACACTGACATTGTAAATAACATTTCTTTATGCTTTATGTAATTAAAAAAATTATCAAAATTTTTTTAATGTATTAACCAGTGTTTATTTATCCCAACAATGCATACATTCAATAATATTATTTATTATAATTATTACCATTATGAATATACTAATTTGCCAATGTTCTGGTATTTTTAGTGATAGATTACCACTATCACCGTGATACTGCATTAAAACTGGTGTTGTGTTAAAAGGATAAAATCCACACAAATTTGTAATTACCCATTAGGTATAATTAATAAACGCAAGGGCAGCACAGTGGCTTAGTGGTTAGCACCGTTGCAGGAAGGTCCAGGTCCGATCTCTGGCTAGGGTTTTTTTTCTGTGGAGTTTTCATGTTCTCCCCGTGCTTGCGTGGGTTTACTCCGGGTTCTCCGGTTTCCTCCCACGATCTAAAAACATGTGTGTTAGGTTAATTGCTGATTCTAAATTTCTCATAGGAGTGAGTTTGAGTGTCTGAGTGGCCCTGTGATGAACTGGCACCCTGCCCAGGGTGTACCCCTCCTGCCTTTTGCCCCATCAAGAGCTGTCTGGGATGGGCTCCAGCAAATCCCTGTGACCCTGAATTAGGGAATAAGAAGATGAATGAATGAATAAAATGCAAGTAAACAACAGTTAGAGCTTAAAACCCCAATTAAAATTATAATGTATAGAAAAATCTCCCATTTTTATTTTCTTGCAAATCTTGTTTTAAATGTTGTTATATTTGATTTTATTGCACTAATGAATCTACTGCCCAGCTCTTTGAAAGACAGCATGTTATTTACAACCTTCCCTGGCCAAAATGTGATTTCAGATATAATGCTAATGCTAGCAGTCCTGCCAGTGATCTATTTTACACAACTGAAATAAATAATTTATAGCCCCAGTTCCATTATAAAAAGATCTGTCAAATAAAAAAAATCTTTAGCATGGTGACGGTTTACTGTTAACTGCCACAGCATGCCATTGTTAAAATATTTAATACAGCTAATTCCACTAATCATTAGCAATTCTAGGTTGCTTAATACCTCAAGTGTAAATTCATAAATAAAGATAATTACCATCATATTGTCACTCAAATGTCAAGTTAACATTTGTAAATATGTTATATGACTAACAAAATTTAACATAGGGACTAGCAAACCTGTATAGTTGTTGTTGTGTATAGTTCCTTGGATGTTACCTTGTTAATATACACCGATCAGCCATTAAAACTTGCCCAGTATTATATAGTTCCCCTTTAAGACCTCTAAAGATGGGCTGTGGTATCTGGCATCAAGATCATCATAGCTGATCCTTTAAGTCCTTTAAGTTAAAAGGTGGAGTCTCTATGGATCAGCTTGTTTGTCCAGTGCAGCTCACCGATGCTTAGTTATATTGAGATCTGGGGAATCCGGATGCCATGACAACACCTTAAACTTGTTCTGCTCCTTAAATCATTTCTGACCAATATTTGGAGTGCATCAGCAATGTTTCCCACCAGAACATTTACATTTGTGACATTTGACAGACATATTTATACAACTGAGCAATTAGGGGTTCAGGGTCTTGGGCAGGAGTGGTAACTTGTTGGTGCTGGGAATAAAACCAACAATCGTCCGGTTAGCAGTCCAACACCTTAATCACTGAACTACCACCCCTCTACAGCCCCTGATTAACCATTCTAAATTTAATAACCCAGATCGCTAAACATTTAAAAAAAACGAACAGTTGAGACTCAAAAGCCTAATCGAATGGCCCACCAGTGACAGCATCAGTCCAACACCTTAAATACTGGGCTACCACATGACATTTACAGTAGACCACTGCTTTCCAGAAGACCTGTGATCAAAAGGGATCCTGGATCTATAGATTAAATCAAGGTTTTGAATTCTTAGCAATAAAGTAAACTCTATACTGCATTCATGGACAAGATACTGATTACATTTCCTTTCAGTCATCTTTGGTGTGACACTGAACTTTAAAATCCCATCATACTCAACATAACTTCTGCTAATTTGTTTATCTAGCAACGTTTTAAAAGTTCTACAGCAGGTGCTATTACAGTGTTACTCCATTCTTAATGACATGCCAGAAACATTTATAACATGCCACATCCAGATTCGTTCACTTTTACTGCACCCCACAGAAAATTTCTAGATGAGGCCACATATTATAGCAATCTTGAACATTAGCTGTGTTGTTGCATTGGGAACAGATCTTCAGATGTTCTTCTGCAGAATGTCATCCTCTTCTTACAGGATGAGTTGTAACAAGCACACCCTGCTGTTTTACTCCATGCCCCTTTCAGTTTTGATCAGGTGACTCCACTAAACACACATTAGGCAAAAAAAGTCTCTAGTAAATCTAGAAAATGATCAGACAGCAAGGAAACTTGCAGCTCGCTCCAAGCTAAGTGTTCTGTCAATGTGAATACATGGAGCTTTCAATCAGTGCTATATTAAAGATTTTTTACATGCTATTTACTATAAGCTTGTGAACAGGAAGGCATGCTTCTGCCTGTTGATTCTCAGAAAAAAAGGCACTTTTTTAAAAGCATCTTATTAGCATTTAAGTGTAATAATTCCACAGTAAAAGTTGTTTAGGATAAAATACCTTAATATTACAGGTGCTACACTTGACCCTGTCTGGGCTGCATTTACACTGCATGTATCAAGTCACCCTATTCCAATTTTTCCCTCAATGTGCCACAGACAGGATATGATCCACGATCCTGTAAGCAGAAAAAATGGTTTCTGATATTTTCAGATCAGTTTCGGGCTTATTTTATGTGGAAATAAATCAGATATAAATTGGATACATGCATTGTAATGCCATGTAAGCAGGCGGATTGGATTTTAACTTATTTAGTTAAACGTCATTGAATAATTTAATGACGTCAACCCAGGTGGACACCAACAGTGATATATATATATATATATATATATATATATATATATATATATATATATATATATATATATATATATATATATCGGAAAATCGGATACAGTCAAAAAATCGGAATAGGGCATCAAGTATGCAGCCATACTGTTTCTTTCATTTAACAATGTTGTGTTTGTGAGCAAAAGATATACAAATATCTTCACATGAAAACCTAAATGGGGCAGCATGGTGGCTAAGTGGTTAGCACTGTTGCTTCACAACAAGAAGGTCCCAGATTCCTATCCCGGTAGGGGTCCTTCTGTGTGGAGTTTGAATGTTCTTTCTGTGCTTGTACTCTGGGTTGATTAGGTGATTTTAAATTGCCCATAGAAGTGTGTGTGTGTGTGTATGTAGTTGTTTGTCTGTATGTGGCCCTGTGGCCGACAGGCAAACTATCCAGGGTGCACCCCTGCTTTTTGCCCAGTGACATGAATTGATGGATGAATTGATGGATGTAAAACCAAAATGCTTGCATAAAATTAACCTAAAACTAAGATGAACATGCCAGATCAGGGAGAGTATGTTACTGTAAAAATGGTCAAACTCCAAACTCACAGCATGTGTCAAAACAGCATGCTTCAGTTACGGCACATTATAGTACAGGGTACTGTAATTCTGTACAGCACGTATCGGTACAAAATTTAAAAATATTTGTGCAGGAAAAGTCATTAGCATAATCCACAGTTACTTATAAGATCTTCTGGATGGGACCCCAGCTTTATACATGATCTACCAAACGTATCAATGTAACTATTATTTTTAGTGAGCTATATGATTTTTAGTATCTAGGAACTATAGTCATGTGAAGCCCAGTGATGCTTTATGTTTAAAAGAGGAATCATGGATACAAAAATGGAAGTCACACGTGTCAGTCGTGTTTCATTATGAACTGGACAGCAGCCCATCGCTATGGAGAGTCCACAGCAAAATGGGGTTAATGAAATGTTGTGTGCCTTCGGACCTCAACATATTCCCCCTTCCAGATGAAATGACCCTGTCATAAACACATCAGTCAAATTAAACACAGCTTTCTGCAAACCTCCATGTAACAAGGACATGGGTTGCAATGCAAACCGAGTGTGTTTTATTTACCCAATACCAAACTCCGCATCAGGATTCTGCATGTTTTCGCCGCTGATAAATCTAGTGTGATTCGGCTTCTGTCTTTATTAAGAGCTGAAATGGAAGTCGATAAGCCACGGCTTCTACTAAGTCACTCTTTGTGTACTGATGTAAAGTTAATCTGATTTTAATTTAATTACGCTATTAGTAGAAGGGGCACATACTTTCAGTATTTGTTAGAAGAATGTTCTGACATTGCACAGGTATGGGGCAGCTTGCATGTTAATTAATAATGAACATTCTGACAATATGCCGAGGCATGACAGCGTTAAGCCAGTCTGCTGCTGGTTCCTTTGCATATTAATAGATCCTTCATTATTATTTAATATGACAGCTGCTTCGAGGGCCATGATCAGACCCCATCTCCATTATTTGCTGTTTTTGTCCACACTGTGACAGTACCAGGCTTTTTCTTTTTTCTTTTTTTGGTGAATCGTCTCCCCTCCTGGCCTGTCGGACACCTTGGCTGTTTGTTTACGGCTAAGGAAATTCCTCCGTGGACAAGAAGATCAGTCATCAGAATTGCTATTTAAAGGTGACTTTAACAAATATGTAGGAATTGTGTGATCCCTCCAATTGTCGCCATAAATGCTAATTAGGGAAGGTGAGGAAGGGACGGGGTATGTGATAAACCTTTCGGATAAAGACTGGACAGATTTGGAGCGGTTGTTCCGTGAATTTAAGCAGGAACAAAGCACAATGAAGAGTCATGTGACTCTGTGTTGGATGGTATCTGTTAAGTGTTAGTGTAGACTGAATGCTGGGTAATTAAAGGAGAAAATGATGGCAATCTCTTTATCAATACTGTTCACAGAGGTCATCTTAAGATCTTCTGATAAATTGGGTGAGGTTTGCCGAGGTGTGCTATGATTTTCAATAAGAAGGCTCCTAAACTATCTGAATAGCCAGATTCATTATACAAAACGTCCTAAAGCTGATTTGACTTTATTTATTCCCCCACCACCTCCCCTTTTCCGCATGCATGTTATTTAGAAAACAGTTGACTCTGTCTGATTATACGTAAATGAAAGCTGACCTTCAGCTGGACTGGAGGCCACATCCATTACGGCGAGGAGAAGCTCTCTCTCTCTCACTCAGCTCACGTGTGGCCCGGGCAACATGCATATGGAACAGAAGTGCGTGCTAGCAAACGAGTGTGGCCACTCTGACATCATGTAGACTGTATGTCAATATGGTCCTGATGTATTCTAAAATGCAAACAAGGCCAGGAAATGAGATGCACCTTTATCCCAAGCTGCACACAGTGCCCAGCACCATCTGCCTATCAGCTGCTGAGGAAGCGGCCTGGTGTACTAACGCCACATGCTCCATCTCTTCAGGCCTGCACGCCGAGCCAACAGACGCACGAGCACTAATGGTACCATCAAGAGCTGTCAGGAAAACGTGACAGCTAGTGAAAGCGATGATTAATTTACCAATCGTCAACATCCGAATGCGATGAAATGACCGGTGTGATAGGTATTAGCTGCTGATGCACTACACTTGTGTGGGGTGTGGTGCAGGTTTTAAAAGCATTTTGTAACAGAATTTCAACTGCATGTGAAAGAAAACTGACAAATTTATCAGAGTCATAGCACATGGGTAACAAAAGTTATATAAATCATTGCGCCCAGAGATGAGCATTCATTCATGCATGTACCAGCTTAAGTAGAAATCTCTACTAGGGTTGGCACAAATTTCTGAAGAGGCGTCATTTTCATTGCCTTTAATTACATGCATTCGGCTATAAAAATATCTGAGCTCAAAAATATGGAATAAAGACCATATCAAACATAACATAACAGCAAGAGACGATTAATACTGGAAAAGACTCATACAGTGATGTATATTGTGAAGATAGCAAGCATTGTAATAAACTTTAAATCTTATTGTAAATCTTAGGTTTCCTAATAAGATGCTGACCAATTAAATTAAAATTGCATATACTCTATAGGGGCAAAAGTATGGGAACACCCTATTAGCACTCCCATTAGTGTCTTCCCCAAACTGTTGGCAAAAAGTTGGCAAAACGTCTCACTTAACATTATTTTAAAAAAAAAAATTGTCTTTATTTGTCACTCATACTTTACACCACATTGAAATTTTTTTTTTGCATATCCCATTTTAGTAAGTTGGGGTAAGAGCGCAGGGTCAGATATGATACAGCGCCCCTGGAGCAGGAAGGGTTAAGGGTCTTGCTCAAGGACTTAACAGTGGTTGGCTTGAACCCAGGTCTTCCTGGGCTTTAGATCAACACCTCAGCAGCTTAACCATTGAGCCACCACTTACCCTAACCCCAAATTAATGTTTGACCCAATTGAAAAAAACCCCAAATAACTCAGCTATGTGTCACAGTCTGGTAGAAAGCATCTCCAGAAGTGTAGAGGTTATTAAATGAGTAGAAGTGAGACTAAATTGGGAATAGGGTGTTTAAAAACATATATGGATGTGATGATCAAGTGTCCCAATACATTTGGCCACATTTATTTTTGTATTTATTATGTAAAACCCATACTGTACATTTTCACTTTTACGCCTTTTTATTTTCCTAGTCATGATTGTGCTTTTGTTTGAACTGCATGAATAATGCTTATAGTAAACATCACATTAATTTGGTTTAACTCAACAACACGTAATTAAGTAAGTCATTATCAACATCAGCATAATAAAGTCACAAGCTACTAAATAAAGGTGTGTGTTTGTATGAGCCGAGTTTTTTTTCTGTTGTCGATTTAATAATGTAATAGCAAAGTTTCGGTTCGTTCCATGAGCTTTTATGTAAAGCAAACATGCAGACAGTTTGAAGGATAATCTGCTTAGGCACTTTTCTAGTATACTTACAGCATAAAAACTTTTATTAAAATCATTATTATATCCATAAAATTTGGCCCTGGAATAAGCTATTTTTAAGATGCATCTCATCTAATGTCCTTTGTGAGAGAAAAAAACCCCGTCATATTTCTGGATAAAATTTTGAGCTGGAATGACCTGTCAGTGTTTTGGAGAGTATTTAAAGCACAAATCTGGTGAGATTCAGTGTGACGTATCGTGGTTACATTAGACAGTAGCACTGCCTTGGAATGGATTTTAAAATAAGGCTTGACTTTTTCTTAACTTCTGAATGGCAAGTATAATAACTTTTTAAGTATTATATCCTCATAAAAAAGCGTAAGCACCATTACTGCCAAGCTACTACTTTTGGGTCCTTGAGCAGGGCTCTCCACTGTCTATCTGCTTCAGGGCCACTGTATGATGGCTAACCCTGCACTCTGTGCACTCTGACCCCAGATGAGAGAAATTTCACTGTGCTGTTTACTGTACTGTATATAAGACAAATAAAGGCTTCTATTCGATACACAGTGTATTTTTTTTTAGTTTTTTTTCTACTGTGGCCCAGTAGTGCACCACAACATATTTAAGTTCCCATCACAACATAGTCAAACCAAAACACAAAGTAATCAAGCTGAAACATAACCGAATTACATTTATATTTACAGTAATTGCCCTTATTTAGAGCATCTTACATTTATCTCATTTATACAACTGAGCAATTGGGGTTAAGGGCCTTGCTCAGGGGCCCAGCAGTGGTGGCTTGGTGGAGCTGGGAATCAAACCCACAATCTTGGGGTTGGCAGTCCATCTTAACCGTGAGCCACCACTTCCCACAACTGCAAAAGAATCAAAACGAATTACAATATAATCAAGCCAAAACACAATGGAATCGAACCGAAACACAACGGAATCACAGCGAAACACAACATCAAATTGAAATACAACAGAATCAAACCAAAATACAATGCAATCAAACTAAAACACAACAGAATCAAGCCGAATTACATTAGAATCGAGCTGAAACACAAAGAATTCAAGCCGAAACCCATCAGAATCAAGCCACAAGATATTTGGTTTTAGAAAGCAAACATACGTTTCCAACATAAAGAAAATAAATAACAACAAAATGAAAATGCTTCCAACCAATAGGGACTGCTGGTCTGCAGAAACAGGCAATTGGGGACATTTCTTTAGGAAAACATTCTGGATGCTTTACTGTCGCACACAAAGAATGCACTAAAATGAAACATACATTTTTATATTTAGCTTTTACTTAATTTGCATTGTCTGTATATATGCCTGCATGCTATTGCCCTTTTCACGGACCAGTACCCCCTATAGGTCGGGAGCATTTCTATTGTGTTGCGACTTGATTTCGTTGTTGTAAACTTATATTTACTTTCCAAATTCCATTGCGTTGTAACTAGTTTCTGTTGTGTTGTAAACTTTCGTTTGTTTAAATGATTTGTGAACTATTGGGCCACCATATTTTCCACTAGTGTAATGCCATTGAACAGTGCACACACGCAGCAGCGTATTTAGCGTATATATATAATGTGACGGAGATGACAGCACTGCAGCTGAAACCTCTGCTTCTTTTCATCCATTCACATCATTTCATTAATCTGAAACAGCCTCTGGGAGTCACTCAGGTGTATCCAAAATGACAAAAAAAAGACAGTGAGACACTCTTACCTCTTCTCTGGTGCAGCGAAGTCTTTTAACCATATTAATCACAATGACTGTCACTTATTCGAGTCGGAAAAATTTGAATCTCAATGTCCATGTATTCATCCAGGTGCCGTATGAATGACAATAGAGTTATGAAATCGCATTAAAAGTGAAAAAAATACCAGGGAGATTTTTTTCAAATGATTTCTTGCACACATGCAGGAAACTTTATTGTCATTTTTTTTGTAGTTTGCAGTGGTATGTGAGTATAGAAATAAACAGCACTATAGAGGAACTTTCGTGTTTTCACTATATTTAAAATGCAAAACTGTATTAACAATCAGTTGGTGCTTGTGTGGTGTGTTTTTGTGTCTGCATGAATGTTTGTGTGTGATTTGCATGAATGTGTGTGTATAAGTGGATGTGTTTGTGTATATATTTGTGAAAATGTGTGCCATGCGCAAAAGTGAGTGATCATGTGTGATGTGTGTGTGTGAAAGAGAGAGTGTAAATGATCAAGTAAGTGTAAATGTGAGTGTATTTGTCTGAGTGAGTGTGTATGTGTGATGTGTGTTTGTGTGAGCATATATAATTATAGTGTGTGTGCGTGTGTGTGTGTGTGTGTGTGTGTGAATGTGAGTTTATTTGTGTGTGTCTATGTATGTCTGTGTATGTGAGTGTACGTATAAAAGTTTAAAGGTGTGTTTGTGAGTGTGTTACTAAGTCTATTGTGTGTGTAGATGTGTGTGGTTGTGTTTATACTGTAGTGGTTAGTGAGTTGCAAAGAGGCAGAAAATTTCAGGTAAAGGTCTGGTAAATTTCTGGAAACTTTCCATTGGAACATCTTCACAGGAATTTTGGAAATCTTCATAAAGTTGGAATTGCAACCAGGATTTATGGGAATTGATATAAATTATTTAGAGATTTAGGAAAACATGTATAAAATGTATATACGAACAAATAGAAACATCTTGTGATTTAGAAATACACAGGCAAAAAATTAAACTGAAATTGTGGCAATTTTGCATATTCCCAGGTGATTTCTATTAGTTCCTGCTAATTCCCATGTATTCGTGTTAATTCCAATGGAACGTTTCCAGCCTTGAAAATTTCCAGAATTTTGTAACCCTATTTAGTGTTTGTTTGTGTGTGTCTGTGTTTGTTCTTCATCAGAAGCTTCTCCCTGCTGCTGATTTGTTGTTTCCGCTTTGTCATACATCTTTAACCCGTTTATTTACAAACAGAATCCATAGCAACATGTCACTTCTGAAACGTTATCCCGACTCCATCTGTCATCATCAAAGCACCGCCATGTTTTTGTGTGGTTGTGGAGATGCTGAGAGCACGCAGGAGAGAAATAAGATACGACGTCGACGACAGTCAGTCTTTCGACTGAAAACATCCTGTCATTGTGATGATCGGTTAAATAAGAGAAAACTACCCGTACTGACGGACACGATAATGTTCAGCTCCTCTACAGGCACAGGCAGGATTATCAGTTGACATTCCAGTAGTTAGTGCACACACAGTGTCGAGGAGCTACAAAGTGATGTGTGTCATTGTCTCTGCTTTTATCTGTAAGATCATCTGTCATCATCAGAATTTTTGTTGTTTATGTGTGTAAAGATTCTGGCACATTCCGGAATTCTACTCAATTTAAACATTAACTATTTCCTTAACTACTCAGTGGGGCAAGTGGTAGCGCAATAGTTAAGGTGTTGGACTGTTAATTGGGAGATTGGGGTTCAATTCCCAGCACCATCAAGTTGCCCCTGAGCATGGCCCTTAACCCCCAATTGCTCAGTAAATGAGATAAATGAAAGTTGCTCTGGATAAGGGTGTCTGCCAAATGGCGTAAACGTCAATGTCACTTACACACAGGCTTGTGATGACAATCGGAATTTCACTTCACTCACTCATACAGATATCTTAAGAATCAGCAAAATTGTTCTTTTTACTCCGCATTAGTTCGTTTCTCATCATCTTTTGCAGGTCTCACAGCCGCAGCTGCTGCTGCAGCCGCCGCCACTAACGCTGCCATCGCCGAGGCCATGAAAGTGAAGAAGATCAAGCTGGAGGTGATGAGCAGTTACCACGCCAACAGCACACATCTAGACTCTGAGAACGGAGACCTCAGCTCCAGTGTGGGTAAGTCACACACTATCAGTCATCGCCTAAAGTTCAGAGACATGTTCTTTCTCTCTCCAATCAGACTATATTTGGTTTTAACTGAAACACTTCGTCGTTACAGTGAAGGGATAAGACTGACACATAGCTGAGTGACTAATAACCGTCTCGGGTTAGATTTCTTTACAACAAAATGCATTGGCCCTGTTTACAAATGCTGTTTGTTTACATACTCATAATTACCAGGTAGAGCTCTTTTTTTTTAAAAAAAACAACAAATTAAAAGCACTCATGAGCACTCAGCTAATAGCTATTAAGTAAATCACTAATTCAATTTGGTAGAGAAAATTGCCTTTGAATGTCCCGCTTCAATTAATCATTTTTTTTGGGATACATTTAGATCTCTGTTTTCTTTTAATGCAACATTACTTAAAGCCCTTTTCTTTGTGGAAATCCCACTGTAGTGTTAAAAAAACACAAATCCATTACATATGATCCCCTTAATCCCTAAGATGAATTACGCATGTGATTTCCACCCTGAATATATCCGCCATGTGTTTAGGATTTCCCAGCTGCATTTGACACCGTGTGTTTGGCCCAAACAGGAAGCATCCTAGGCAGATTTAACAAAAAGAGAATGCATTGGTGATGAGGTCATCAGTCCACAGCCAACAACGCTGGGGCTTCGAGGTCACCGATATAGAGATAAATGCGAATCGGAATAAGGCAAGGCTGCGGCAATGAAGCTAATAAGAAACTGTTTTTATCTTTTTACAATTTAAATTGTAACCTTGAGCATGCCTGCTCCCCGAAGAATAATAATTCGAGGCCCAGCATTTGGCGGGAAAGGAGGGGGGGCGGAAGGGTTAGCAGGAGGAGAGAGGCATTAGTGACTGTGAGTAAAATATATGGCAGTGATGCCTCTCCAGCCCATCCACAATCAATTGGATTCTTTTACTTTAATATTTACTCGCAGCGATGAGATGCTAGTCTGCATGGTGATGAACAGTCTGCCTCTGGCGTTTGAAGGTGACCTGTCACCACGTATGGACAAATATCTCGCTCGCAGAAATGTAGAAAATAAATCATTAAAGGCAGGCAGGCCTCTCATTCCAGGATTTAAATCACTCTCAGATTTATGATTTGAATTAATACTTCGTTTGGTCAAAGAAACGGGGGCTGAGACAAATGATGTTTGGTACTGAAGCCATCCTAATATTGATTCCTGGATGTCTGTGCAATCTCTTGTTTATATCAAGCACTCTACTGTGACAGGGTGGCCAATAGGAGTCACCCTCATGATAAGAGGAGAAAATATGGGGCAGAGGAGTTTGCGGCTTCTTTCAGCTATTAATTGCCACATAAATTAGGTTTTTAAGTGAAATAGACTGTGTTTTCCATTCTTGTCTCCGAGTGCATTTTCTCACCCCACACGAGCATTACTGCAATAAACCAGAAAGGTCATTTCACTCGCGGTAGGAAAGAAGAAAGAAAAAAAGCAGAACTGTTTAAAACACACACACATACGCACACACACACACATTGGTCTGCTATCTGGTTTAAACAGAACTATGCTTTTCTTTCAATCATTTTATGCATCTGGAATGTAGGGCTCTAAATCATCGGACGGATATAGCGATGACTCCAGTAGAGGAGAACTTTGCTATGTGGTGAACAGTCAAGAACAGGACATGATTTCATTCTGCATTAGAGCGGCTGTTCACACAACCTTTTCAGGAAAACGAATGAACCAACTGACCTAAAACTTAATTTATTTCATTCAGATACTAAAAGCAGAAAAAATGATTATGATAATAAGAGAAAGATTAGGAGAAGTGTAATATTTAATTACTTAGTGCACACTGGTAGTATATCCTCCTCCTATCCTATTGCCCTCCACTTACAAAGGCTCCTTTCTGATGCAGATTTCCTGCATTGTCTGCATCTTGTCTGAGACACAGACAGGACGAGGCAGAGTGTGAAGGACGTTCTGTTCTCTTCAGGACTTGCATTGCTTGTGTTGTCTTTGTGTCGATGTAAATTGAACGGCTAATGCCACCCCTCACATTAAATATTCAACACCGCCGACCCTCTTCTTTGCACCGGTTTTACTAATTGTAGCAAAAAAGAAAGACAGCCTTTCTTGTTTAGAGCCAAACAGAGAAACATCCCGAGCTGTAAGACAGAATGCTCAAGACCCCTTTGATTACTTCCTGGGTTTTTAAATAGAGGTATCCTTGCTGGTGCTCGTGGTGATGAGGGTAAAAAAGTGGCGTAGAGCACTGGGGGTCGGGGTTCCCTCTCTGTATAATACAGATTGCTCCATAGGCTTACAAGAAATGGCACAATTATGGATCACAAACCAAGCAAAACATGTGCGACATGCTGCCTGGGAGACAAATAAACAGTGATCCATTTCTAATGGTTAAACTGACCTGAACCAGAACCTTCATCTGTGGGAGAGATGCTCTAAGCTGCCAACTAACTAACACCTGGCTGCTTCTAGTAAAAACTAGAAAATAAAATCGTAACCAGAGTTTTAGGAGATTTAGGAGCTGTGGGTTGTGAAAATAAAAAAAAAAGAGGTGAGTAGAAAGCTGCTCCTGTGGCCACTGGGTGCCATTTTGCATCTGATTCCTCGCCACGGCAACGCTAATAGACCTTAAATCCTTCCCATAATTAGATGGGGGAATTGTGTGTATCACCAACCAGATGATGCTGCCATAATGAAATAAGCAGTGCAAACTTAAAGGGTTGAGTGTGTGCGTGTGTTTGTGTGTTTCTTTAGTTTAGCGAGTTTAGCGAGTTAACGTGTTCAGACCTGGCCCAGCCCTGGCGCTAAGCTGTTGGGGGTGGGGTGTGGGGTAGTGTGGTGCGATGGGACCGGTGACAGGTGTGTGACAGAGACAGAATTAAAGAAGAAGTGAAGGGTAGATGATGGGTGGGCCTTCCACCACCACCAGCCGGGTCAGGAGCGATAATTCCGCCTCTCTCCTCTTGGCAGAGGAGGCCACGACTCCAAAGATGGATCTGTAGTGGGAACGCAGCTGTAGGCACGGAGGAGCTAATTGGTCCTTATCTTGCTGTCCCATTCATCTTCATTTTTTACCAATTACCCAGCATTATCTGTGTTCTCAGTTGGATATAGGAGTTAATCCTTTTTGGTTTAGCCGCCAGTGCCAGTGCAAATTTCTGCTAGAAGTGGGGGTGAAGAAGTCGTTTATATTAAAAAAAAAAGAAAAAAAAGAAAGAAAAACGAACATAGAGAAATTTCTTATTATGGCACCCCGTGAGGAATCAATAAGAAATGACATCACATGAAAGAGAGACTGAGAGATGGTGAAAACAAAATCAGAGACGAAGACAAGCAATTATTGCTGTTATCATTCAAGCTCTTGTTTGCAAATGCAGCAGTGCCATTGATTAAGTTGTTCCCGTTGCTCCTGCCATTACTAACTTGTTAAAACTATATCTTTTTTCTTGTCAATGGTTTCAGATCTGTGGTCTAACCAATAACGGTGCTTAAAAGCTTACATCAATTATTCATCTTTCTGCCAAATTGAGGTATTGCTCCAAGGAGCCAGATTTTACAATGTGTGCACAACAAAACCCAGGTATATTAGAAAAAGGGGTGAAATTGGAGCCTCATGCATCGCCATGTCAACATTGAAGGAAGTGTAAAAAGGACGTAATGGCGGCAATTGACACGAGTTAAAACAAGATGAATACAAATGCACACCTTAAATATTTAGGGACGGGGCAGGTAATGGTTCTGTGCAATCAGTCCACATGTACGTTCAGCCCCCATTTTGCATATAAATCATGTGCATTCGATAGAGAGTCTCTCAAAATAGCTTCCCGTAGAGGCTGGATTGAGTGAGCCATGCCTCCTGCTCTTTGATAGGGATCTGTTTGGTCACACGCAGCACCAGCTGTCATCTCAGCCTCCACTGCTGTGATTTAATTAGTCTGTTTATGTCCTTTCTAATAATAAATCCTACACCGTGGAAGGACAAATCCAACCAGGATCTCTTTTTGTCATTTATTTTTCTTTCAGCTGGTGGCCTTGCACTGCTAAATGTGGCACATCACATTGCAAACACTCTTTTGACAAGGGCTGTTGAGAAAATGTCCACTCTGCAGCCAGTGGGTAAAAACATGTCTGCCGTTTCTCAGCCACCTCTCAGCCGTATCAACACAGGCAAAGGAAATGATTTGTTTCGCCTTTAATTCACTAGTCACTTTACCGCAGTAATTAAATGACTTTGAAAAGGGAGATTTTCTCCAAAACATGACCCTTTGAACCTACCTGTGTTTACATTCCCCAGCTTTGTTTTGTCTGTGTGGAAGCGCGAGTAAGAGCTGTGCATCTGGGTTTAGAGACACGCAGTCGGGTTCAGCGAGAGAGAAGCTTCTCCAGGGAATTTTCTTCTTTTTGCATCTATTCGTTTGTTGTGCTCTTGGGAGGCAGGTGACAGATAAGCGGAGAGTCAGTCACTTAATGGAAATTTGAGATTCCATAATAAAATTATCAACTGTATATATATATATATATATATATATATATATATATATTATATATATATATATAAAATTATATAATTATATATATAATTCATATAAGTATTAATTTAAATGTATATATACTACATATATATTGTATATATACTGTATATATTTAATATAAATAATATTATATATTGGTACAATATTTTTATGATTATTATAATTAACATTTTTTTTTAATTTAAGATGAAAAATTCTACTATTACTTTTCAAACCGTAATCAAATATTTTTTCAAGTAATTGTCATAGATGATTTTGCCCGTGTTTTTGTGCGACAGCGTGCAAAGATTTTAAACGATACCCTCCGCCAGATCAGATCACAAAATAGAAACTGATTAAACATTATTTTCTTTAATGACCCATACTAAGCGCTGTCATTTCTGAGTCACGGCTCTTGCATTATTAGTGCTGTATCTGAGGGCCACATGGTACATAAAGCACCGTAATGCAAATATTTGTATCGCTGTCTCATCGGGTTCCTTCACAACTGCAAAGGCAAATCGTAAAAAAAAATTGTGACCAGTTTCCTTGTCAGCCCTTATCAGCATTAAAGCTCATTCTTTATTAATTGGATGAATTAATTTCAAGCCGTTGGATTCAGCTGTGTTTTGCTTGTCCATCTTTACTAATCTCTGTCAAGTTGAATTTATAAGTGGAATTGAGTGACCTTTGGAGGTAAAGATTGGACTGAAGAGATCAGCAATTTGAAAAGACAGTGTCACTTGGTGTAAATGTGATACATGTAATAAATGACATTCAACCTTTCACAGATGATAAGCGTTTGCAGTTTGTAATGTAGATTATGTATGTGCTTTGGCTGCTTAAAAATAATCTTCCGATAGTTCAATACTGAGCGCTGAGTATGGAGTGTTAGGAGCATTAGCATTGCACCGTAATTGCGATGGCATGAGGGATACAGTGTAATAAACTGCAGGATGTACATCCTATCAATTATTACAATTTTAAAATACCTGAAATTAAGAAATGAGAAATGAACATGCAGAAAATGTTCTTCAAGCTCATCTGTCATGCACCGAACACCATTAACCCCAGTTAGACGAGTGAATCACTCCGTATGGCAAAACACATCATACGTGTCCTATTCTTCTGCATCTTTATTCGCTGATGTTTTATAATCCCACTAACATCCAGAAAAAGATATTTTTGATGGATCCACACAGACTTTTTTCTCATTGGTATATTCAAAGACGTGTGCTGAAGGCTAATTGACATTTCTTAATTGTTTTAATGTGACCTATAGTGTGTCTGACTGTGCCCTGTGTTGGATTGGCAGCCTGTTCAGGTTGTCCCCCACCTTGTGCCTGAATCCCTTGGGACACACTCCAGTTTGCCTGTGATCATGTGTAGGATAAATGCTATAGTAAATAGATCTATGTTTGTATGTATGGAAAAAATAAATGAATAAATGTATAAAAAATAAACAATGAATGGAAAGATAAATATATATGGGGCTCAAAAAAAAAGAATGATGGATGGATGAATAGATGAATGGATGGATCAATTTTTATACAACTAAACACAAAAACAATGCTCAGTAAATTGCTTTTTTGTGTCCTTTTTCTAAAGCAAATTTCTGAATGGCATATTAAAATCAATACATTTACATCATTGAGCAGATGCTCTTATCCAGATGAATTTTGAGACTCAATTCTGATACTTTAGATTACAAAACAAACAACCCACAAAACTGTTAAAAAGAGCAACATAGATTTTTTTTCTAAATGTCAAGTTTTAGGTATTTGAGAAAGAGGTGGGTCTTCAATCATCTCTTGAAAACAGTCAATGACTCTGCTGTTCTGACATCGATGGAAAATTCATTTCCCTATCTTGGTGCGAGAACAGAGAGGAGTCTTGAGGCATACCTACCTGGCGTCTTAGGGGATGGGGGGATCAGTTGAGAGGTGCTTGTGGATCAGTGCAATGCAATGGTTGTAAGAGGATACTGCTCAGTTTTTGGCTTTGTAGGCAAGCATTACACATAGAGCTACTGGAAGCCAGTGGAGGAAGTGCAGCAGTGGGGTGGTGTGAGAAAATTTTGTAAAGTTAAAAACAACTCGCTTCACTAATAAAATAAAATAAAAGTGAATTAAATCATTTATTGTGATGTATAGTTTAGCAATTTATACAAAATCTCTAATGCCATATTGTTTTTTTTTAATAAATAAGCATCTAAACAATAGAAGTCAAGTAGAGCTGTTTAGGTATAACACCATCTCATCAGTGTACCATTAGGTCAGAATTTGAGAGGAAGACATAGTGATGGGATGTGAATCTTATAATTAAAACAGATGATTCAATGGTGAGCCTCATCGCCCCGAAAGCCACTCCCCCGACTCGATGCTCCTCGACCCCCACACATCCCAACAGTTAGTGATTGATAACGCCGTTCAGTATATTTAATTTCAGACTCAGAGTCAAATGACAACTGCCTGCCATTGACTGAAAGCAATCTTTTTAAAAGGGATCCTTTGCTAAGTATCAGATGGAGAGGCTTCTTCGCTCTGCTTGGGTGTCACGCTCCCTTGAGAGGGAGGTTATTGATTGTTCTTGAATATATTGTGCTTTCAGTGGAAACAGCTGCTAGTAATGTCTCCCCCCGCCGCATTGCCTGCGGTTTATTGAGAATGATACGGGACAAATTTAAACTGAAACCAATTCAAGTCCAGATTGGGTGTGCTTGCACTAATGTATCCTGAAGGCTCGTGTCTGGATATCTTTGATGTGGATAATTATGTTAAGCAGATCATGTTACAGCGCCGTAGCCCTGTCCAGCACTGTAGCCCTGAGTACATGACTGGTTTTCCAACCAGAAGTTTCTAGAAAACAAGTGCTCTAAGTGCGCATAAGAGCTAGAAAAGCTGAGTGTAAACGGTTTGCATGCTGTTGTCTATTAATGGCCGGTCTGTGTAACAGGTAGTGTTACTGGAAGACAAACACTTCACCATATGCCAAAGACTGCTGGCGGGTCTTTATCCTTCTGCAGAAAGAAGAAAAAAGAAAGCACAACAGTGCTGTCTGTCTCCTCCGTAATTCCAACCACATGTTTACTTTGATGGTTCTTGGGGTGGCGGTGTAATTATGCTACCTCATCAAACTAGAGATATTTTGTTGCCATTATTTTTACACTCCCTCGCTTCACAAGTGTGTAATAGATGTTTTCTTTCTATTACCCTCTGTTTCTTATTAAGACTTAGATCAGTAAGAGTAAATTCTGCATGGTGAAGCAGTTTCTTTATCTCTGTCAACATCTAAAAGTTTCCCTCGGCTATCATGAATCATCAGCTGGTGGTTGTAAATGGCAACATGTGTTTTTACAGATATTTTACATGTATTATTTCTGGGTGTTTTTTTTTCTTTCTTTTATTTGAGAGTCTCTTGCTGACAGTGGGAGGCTGTGGGTGGCTACATCAAAGTGAAGTACCTTCTCCTCTGCAGCTCCTAATGAGTTACAAGGTTTAGCAGCCTTGTCTGGCTATGCCATCTGTGAATAAGAAAACAATCGAAGGCTGTGCCAACATGCCAGGCTCCTCTCAGTCTCTGAAGCGCTCGCTGCTTTTATTTCCAATGGCACCTCGTGTGCATCTTTGTTCTGCTAGTTTTAATAGCCTAAAAAAAGGATCACAGCAAGAATATATTTACATTACGGGATATATATTTTAATAACCGTTTTAAGTTTTCTTTTCATTAAAAAAACATCCACACCATTTCCACCTCGCCCAAATCCTTCAAAACGATCCCCTATCGCACACCATGGAGCGATGGCAAATAAAGATGTTGCATTTTATATGAAGATCATTAATTCAGCCTTATCTACATTAGCGGGCGGTTGAAATGTCACCTCCACGTTCTGTCTTTAAAAAAAACGGTCTATTAGTTTGTGGGCACAATGAATAAAACAATAATTGTGTTTAAATATGTCAATTCAAACTGCTGAGGATTTTGTTGGTTCCGATCTCAGCAAAGCGTTTGCTTATACAGAGGCATGTGTGACATATCGTTCCATCAGAGTGCGCTCACAAACAAAGACAGATAGGGCTGGAAACAAGTCATTTAATTAGTGCTGGAAGGCCCATCCCTGACTGCAGCAACCAATTATACATTCCACAGGCATCCACAGGTCCTATTTCATGGAAGGAAAGCAAATCTTCTCTGGCCTGTGCTCGTACAGTACATCTTTCCCCTTCCATTTAAGTGAAGGTAAATAGCAAAGACAGACAGCTTCATTAGACAGCATCTGAGAAGAAGGCAGGGGAGGATTGTCGCTTAAATACTAGGCTTTTACTGCAGGGCTAACTGGCGACCTCGGATCAATTACAGCTGACATTATTGTTTGTTGTGAGCTCTTTTTAGGACGGAGGAGGACAAGCAGGGTGGACCTGAGCTCAGTCGAAAATGTAATTTTGCCTTCATTCCACAAACAATAAATCACTCAGTTGAAGAGATAATAAAGTGCCAAGTAGGAACTGGTTTAATTTTTGTCAAGGGAAATTTTTCAGCCTCACCAGAATCATGCAGAAGAAACAGCTTATGGCTACGGTGGCAGCACGACTTCATTTCTTCTATTATGCTTGTACACAGTGCTCTTCGATGGCTGTTAGAACAATATATTCTGTATGTGGTATACATAAATAGTCTATTTTAATTAGGCAGACAAAAGTCTCAGGCATGGAATGTTCGAGATACATTTTGCCTATTTTGGAAATTCCAATCATTACATTCAACTTTTAACATCCAATTAATTTTTGAAATTATACGTTATTTTTAGTAGACCTTAAATGTTTCTGATTGTTAAAAATTGGACAGAGACAAAAGGAATGCAACAAGCTCTCCAAAATGCTTGTAATAATTTCACTAAAAACAGTCCAAACTTCTGGACAATTTTAACTAATTAGTCGAATTGAAATATTTGACTTTATTATTTTACTGCTTAATATGCAAAACAATGTTAATCAATCCCTACGTTTGCACCGGACTCTATAAAGTACTGGAAATTGGGATATTGGATATTCTTGCAGTTCTTCTTTATTCTTCTACCTGTACAGTGACTTGCAATAATGGTTATAATTTTTAAGGGTATTAAAAAATGAACGGCAGCAGTGAAGTAGGATGTCTTCTGCCTAATATGTATCTATCAAATTTTTATCAGATCATTGCAGTATTTGCAATTATGTAACATTATAGTATTTTTTTTAATGTAATTTTAATGGATGATTACTTGTTCTAGTAATTTCTTAATCAAATTAAAATGATTTAATAACAAATATAAAGCAAATAAAAACATCAGACCAAATTAGTGTTGTGATAGATATAGTTTGTGACGTGTTTTCAATTTATTTTTTTTATTATAGCTGAAATGAGTCTCAATTTCATTTGCACCAAATTTCCATCTCATACTTATTATTATTATCTTTATTTATTTTTTTTATTTTTTTTATTAACTGTGTTTGAAAAGTGTTGGGGGTGTCAGTCTGAGAATAAGAGACAGGTATGTAATAATTAGGTCTTGAGATGGGGTCATGTGACTAATCAGGTCACGTCTGATATCATGGGCTGGATAAATCTGGGATATGGAGTTTCTGACTGTCTGCTGTAGGTTAGCTGTGCATGTTCTTGTTTAGGATTTCAAGGAGTTTAAAAGAAAAAAAATGATATAAGAAGAAGATAAAAAACAACAACTATAAAACTATGGCTAATAAAATATTGGTTTGGTTAGCTACAAGACAGTGATGCTCAGGATGTTGGTCTGGTAATTGGTAGGTTGTAAGTTTGAATCCCAGAACCACAAAGATGGGCCCTTGAGTGAAGCCCTTAAGATCAGTTACTCAGGTGTATAAACTAGAAAAATATAATTCCTCTGGATGAGAGAGTTAGAAGAAAGAACACAAAAACACACACTTTAGTGGATTTCAGTGTGCATCTGTTGGTCAGGATTAGAGGCTGACATCTTTTCAGGAGTCTTGAGGGTCATTGAAAAAAATCACGATCAATTGCTTGAATGGAATGGGACATGATAAAATTTCAGTGGGAGTGGGCGGGACCGGGAATCGTAATAATACTATGATCCCCATTTTTATAGACAAATATACCTTTTATATAAATGAACACTTCATTTTGAACTCAATTCTAGTTGTCATGTATTTTGATTCTTTCCTGGCTTTGTAATGTAGCAAGATGGTATGCCAATGCCAATAATCTAACAAAAATATAGGAAAGGAGGAAGTCTTCTTTATGCACTATGTAGCCATGAAATCATCAGTCATAGAGGCTACCTTTTTTAAAAATAGCCTTCTTCTTCTTTTATATTATTGTTTTTTATTTGTGGGAGTGAGATGGGACGGGGTTTTTTTATTTGTGGAAGTGGGATGAGACAGGGTTTATCTTTTTGGTAAGAGTGTGATGGGACAGGGTTTTTTATTTGTGGGAGTAGGATGAGACAGGGTTCATTAATTTTGTGGGAGTGGGATGGGACAGGGTTTGTTAAATTTGTGGAAGTGGGATAGAACATGTTTTTTTTTTATTTATGTGGGAGTGGGAAAGGACATGTTTTTTATTTGTGGGAGTGGGATGGGACAGGGTTTTTGTGGGAGTGGGATGGAAAAAGCTTTTCTTTGTGAAAGTAGGATGGGACATGGTTTTTTATTTGTGGAAGTGAAATGGGACAGGTTTTTTTATTTGTGGGAGTGGGATGGGACAGGGTTTTTGTGGGAGTGGGATGGAAAAAGCTTTTCTTTGTGAAAGTAGGATGGGACAGGGTTTTTATTTGTGGGAGTGGGATGGGACACAATCACTGGAGGTTCACAGTATTTTTATTCACTTCATTCAATCGTGATGTTTGTTTACTATTTAGGAACAGTAGTGTTTTAATTGAACTGGAAGGTAAATGATTAAAGCTGTTCTCCGACTGTGCAACAATCCATTGTATCTCAAGTAGTATTATTTACCAACCCTGAGTGTCCATAGCCACTTAAATGCCCCGTGGTTAGGAGTCTATTCTGTGCTTCGAATAGGACAGGGATGAAACATCACTTAAGAAGATGAAAAGAGGTAAAGAGAAAAGGGGAGAGAAAGAGATTAAGCGCTAGAGAACCCTACTCTACTGTACAAGCCACAGTCTCTCAAAGACTCTTTCGGTGTAACTTGGTCGTTATT
The DNA here is from genome assembly GCA_005784505.1 of Bagarius yarrelli. Lineage (NCBI taxonomy): Eukaryota > Metazoa > Chordata > Actinopteri > Siluriformes > Sisoridae > Bagarius > Bagarius yarrelli. The sequence continues at coordinate 1,234,418 of VCAZ01000125.1, forward strand.
CATTGCAAACCCATTTAAATGACAAAAGAATACTTTTGCACAAACACACACACACACACACACACACACAGAGATTTAATATCTGATGATTTAGCTAAATTCTAGATCTTTCTCTGAGAATCCCACTACTCCATCTGGCTCTCAGTGAGATCTAAAAAGTGGATATTTGCATGAACGGTTCGCTCGGTCTGTTTGGATGTGGCAGCGTGAGGATCCTGCCATCTCAACGCACAGTGTTTTAATTGAGTCCGGTCTCAGGAACAGTAATTGATTCGTACTCAGCACTTGAAGGAGCAGTGGCTTCTTCGTCTTTAATCCCCTTTTTCTTTTCTAATGTTAGGGAATTTGTTTTGCTAGTGAATCCATTGGCCTGCTTTCTTATGGAAATCCAAGGTGCTTTTCCAAGGAAAGCAATGAAACACAAACATTAAGAGAAGTAGAGGAGTTTTTTTTGGTGGTGGTGGGAGAGGGGTTTGTTATTCCTTCTCAATGGCTCCAGCTGAAAGCTTCCTGGTGTAGATTCACGCTCTCACCCTTTGGACACTTATATTTTGTACAAAAGCAAAGTAGACGTATTTGGTGCATTGTGTTTTTGTCCCTTTTACCTTGAGCCAAGTAACGGAGGAAGGTGTGTGTGTGAGAGAGAGAGAAAGAGAGAGAGGGGGAGGGAGGGAGGGAGGGGGGGAGGGGAGGATGAGTTGCAGGAGCGTCGTCAGTTCCACTGGAGACAATCTAGTTTTCTTTTCAAGCACTTGAGTGGAGCCTTTGAATGCTGAAGACCAAAAAATGTCCACGATACTTTTGATCTATCAGTTCAAAGACGGCAGAGACAGTCAGTAGGTCCTCAGTTCAGGGACACACACCAGGCTCTGACCTTATTTGTGTGCAGGTCCTTTGAAACAGAAGGGGCACCCTTTCACTTTCAGCTATTTAAACCCATACATGAATGTTGCACACCAACTTCCTGGTTATATGAAACTGAACCAAACTTCAAATGTCATCCTGCCTTTTTACTGGAAATCATAGAATGTCTAGCATTTACTTAAAATAAGGCTTCAGGTAACAGTGTGTGTGTGTATTTTAATGTGATTTTTAGTTCTTCCTGCTTTTGTACACACCCAGCACTCGATATGCATTGACTATTAATAGTGCAACATTAATTAGCATAATAAAGCCCTTTTAATATGATACATTAAACTCTTTTTTTATTTCTTTTATCATTAACATCACTACCACGGCGTAGCGGTACAATCGAAGTCACTGTATGTTTTATTAATGTCGGCTGTAAAATATTTATGCCCGTTGCTAACGAAGATAACAGCTTAGCAAACATACTACAGGGAAGGATCACGCTGTTGAATTTTGCAAAGCGGTTATTATTCCAGCGAACATTTGGCTTGTCAGCATCATCCGCATGGCATTATGGCGAAGAAGACGATGAGTCTGTCCCATGCTGAGCGCTCGTTCTCTTCTCATTTAACTACTATTTACTCAGCTTTAATGCCAAAATAATGAGTCCTCTAAAATGCCTGTTTAATTGCCCCCGTCTCTGCCTTCTCTCAGGTTTGGAGCTGCCATTCATGATGATGCCCCACCCCCTGATCCCTGTCAGCCTGCCTCCTGCGTCAGTCACCATGGCAATGAGTCAGATGAACCACCTCAGCACCATCGCCAATATGGCTGCCGCAGCACAGGGACAGAGTGCCCCTTCCAGAATGGTGACATCAGTGATTAAGGTAACACACGGTGCCGCTGGCTCTTTGCCTCGTGCACATTTTCTCATCAGTCGAAAGGGAGGATGGGGCTCCGCTGCATGATCGCATGATCCCATAATAGTCACGGATAGAGGAGAAGGGAGGGGACAGGCAGAGGGATGGGGAAGAGGAAAAAATGGAGGATCGCAAAATTAAAAGCCTGCGCTCTGTGCCGTTAGAGTAGCACCTTGACAGTCGCTGTAGCAGCAAGCGGCGACACGAGATGCTGTTTTCAGAGCTGTCGGCTGCCGGTTGGGTGTAGTTTAATAGCTGTGGTTGTGTGTGTGTGTTCGTGTGTGTGTGGCAGGAACGGGTGCCTGACAGTCCTTCCCCTGCTCCCTCTCTGGAAGATGGCAGGAGGCCGGGCAGCCGGCCCTCATCCCAGCGCAGCAGCAGCGTCTCCAGCTCACCCGCACACACCGAGAGCTCCTCCGACAGAATGCGTACGTCTGCTCTGTCTCTCACTCTCTACTTCCCTCCTTTCCTCCCAGTTCTCCACTGCTGTCCTCTTATACTCTTTTCTCAGCACACAGCCACATATTAAGAGTCTGCACTTGAGCTAAAAATGCCCATCATCATAATAGACACGCGGGACACTCTTTTGGTTCCTTTAGTTTTCAGCAAACGAAAACGAGACCTTTATATTTCCTATATTTCATCTTGTGTCCATATATACTTTTATGTGATTCTCCTGATTATAATGTCATTTCTACGACTCAAACGTTCGCTTATACTAATTGTCAATAAAGAGATACATCAATACATTGGTGGACTTGCTCATGTATTTACTATGAAATTCTTCTTCTTTTCTGTTATCTTAATCACAAATAAAAAACCACCATAACACAACCCTGCCCTTGCTAACATCACATTTTAACTGAAATACTATTTAAATAGAACCATACCGGATAAGAATAGTTTCAGGACCCAGCATCCCATTTACATCATCTCGATTTAGATGGATCAAGCTGAGAAGTCATTTGCATGTGCTGTCATGGAAGCGTCAGGATTATTATATATATATTTTTTCTTCTTTTCTATAGTAGAACTCCCACTTCACTTGGTGTCGAGTGTCATCTTGTCCTTCAACAACACAAATTTAAATTATTCATTTTACTTGTTTTTTGTTTTAATCATTTTCACACATTTGGAAACCAATTGCCGCTGCATTTCAAAACATCGCTAAAGGAACCACAGGATAGACAGAGCATCGACCAATAAGAGTTTAAAAGACTGGCCCATTGATTTGAAGACAAAGTTTACCTTCAAATCAAACAAATAAAAGCCAAGGACATATATACTCCTCCTCCAGCAGAACCTGCAAAAAGTGCAAATCAGTCTTCATCTTCCCAATATGTGTTTTCTATTGATTTAAAAAAATATGAAAATATGACTATAAGCTGATTTTGTGTGTGTGTGTGTGTGTTTTCTTTGTGAAGCTATTCATCAGAACGGGCTTGCCATGAACCAGGCTCTCTTGGGCCTCTCTCCCAGCATCCTGCCCGGCCCCAAGGAGGGAGATCTGGCCACTCATGACATGGGCCACGAGGCAAAGAGAATGCACTCTGAGAAAGGTCAGCGCTTTGCTTTAAAAAACCATCAAGTGCTTTAGTTTTTAGTTTTATTTATATATATAACATATAGTATAATGTATATTAGTGAAATATATTTCGACTAGCCCAGCGAACAAATCTATCAGTCAGTGATATGGGTGTGTCTCTTTAGGTTATTGGATCAGTAGTTTCTTTTCCAAAGAAAGTAGTCATGCCAGTATTATTATTAGAACCCGACCGATATGGGTTTTTGATATGCCGATACCAATATTAGAAAAAAAATCGATATATATCGGCTACAATCTTTTTGCACAGTAAGGTAAAAATTATTTGGTACACTCAAAGTTTGTAGGTTTGCCCCTCATACAGGTAATCAGCTAAGATTAGAAACACTTTTCTAAAGAGTGAGACAAAATCTCTTAGAAGATAAGTGCAAACCTGGTGGCCAACTAGAAAAAATGCCTGACTTTCGTGATTGACAATAAAATATTTACCACTAAGTACTAAATCTTGTTTTGCAAAAGGATCAAATACTTATTTCACTTATTAAAATTGAAAATCAACTTGCAATTCTTGAAATGTGTACAAAAAAATCTACCATTAAAATTATAGACTGATCATTTATTTCTTTTCAGTGGGCAAATGTACAAAATCAGCAGGGTATCAAATAGTTTTTCCCCTCGCTATAATTTTTATCTACAGTAGCAGTTAAAAGTTTAGACAGAGTAGAGTAGTGTCCACAATATTGTCTGCCACTGTATGTAGCATGCATAAACAGATATATATATATATATATATATATATATAAATATATATATATATACTATTTTTTCCAATGACACCCTATTTCATATAAGCTTGATATACCAATGACTTTCAAATAACTGATAACTGGAGATTTGTCCAAAAATTTTTTTATAAATATCTTTTCACTGTGTTCAGAATCACACAAAGAATGTTTTTTTTCTACATGAAGCATCTGCAAAACAGTCACCATGGTGATTATTATTAAAGGAACAATAACATCAAATGAGTGCACTGATATAAATCTTACAGCTGGAGCTAAAATCAAAAAAATCAAAACCATGTGACCAATCGAGCCTTTAACAGCACTGTGGTGTTGATATGTGGTTTCTCAAAGCCAGTAAATTATTAATACATACAGAAAGGACAGTTTCAATAAAAATGTGGATGTGTGAAAGGGCAGACTCAGACATGAACGCTGGGATTATAAGCTTTTTTAAAGATATTTCCTAGAAAAATATCATTATTATTAGTAATAATTAGTAGAAATCAAAACCTTTTTTTCAATTTAAACAATAAACTGCTTAAATAAAGTCAGCCAGTTTCAAATTAGCCAGTAAATTTAATTAAGAAATGCTGTGTAAATATTTCCTCAGCAGCTCGTTTAATGGAATACACAATTTAGTGTGAATTCTAGACCTCTCTGCGTTAATTGCAATCGCCCATCTTCATCAGCATCATTTTGGGGTAAGACAATATGTGTAATCGTATTGCTTTTAGATTACTGTTTAATATTCCGCTGTTAAATATGATGGGATATTTGGGGAGATAGGAAAAAAGGTTGCACACACACACACACAGGCATTTGGATTAAATACAAATGGACTGGAATAATAGATTTGAGTATTCTCTGATGACAGAGGCCTGGAGTTGGGAATTGTAGGCTGGTGGTGATAATGATATTAAAGCCACTATGGAAATTACTAGGGCACCCCGTTCCCTGATGGATCAGTCCGGCAAGGAGGGACTGTGGCGGACCTGTCTGTAGACAGTGCAAGCCTGTGAAGCAGAGTAATTAGCATGATTATATGAGTTTACAGGTCAGGACGTAGGTGTGAAGGGTGGGGAAACATGTTTGGGATCGAAACTCTTTTTTGTTCTATGCCTTGCTGTACTCAACAGATGTTCTCGCTTGCGTGTGATAATATTATCTCGATACCTGTCGTTCCTCAAAATGCACTGCTTGTATTATTCCCCCAGCAGAGGAATATCGGTGCTGTTAAAAGCTTTGCAGCAAACCCCAACCAAACCCCACCCCCCTGCCCCCCCTCTCTGTAGAGCAATTCTCTCAACCTTTTTAGACAGCAATTGAGCCAGATTGGTCTTGATTCCCTCTGACTGGAAAAAAAAATCCACATTGTCTATTTGTGTTACCATTGCATTACCATTTAGATGCCCACCATCCCTAATATGTCACACAGCTTGATTAGAATTCAAGGCTCTCTAACGTTCACGCCAAAGGTCTCAGGCTGTGGAAAACATTTTTATAAAATAATCCATTAATGCAGAGGAGTGCAACTAAATTAGTTACCAATTTGCTGAGCATGAATTAATGAACAGAGCTTCTCCCGGCTCCCAGAGTTGTAATTTTCATAATAACCTCAGACCTTTATTTGGCAGGTTGTTTAGTTTTTTCGTTTGAAGGTTTTCATTAGTCTAATGAGGACTGTGCAAGGGCGAGCAGTCAGCACAATTTACATGAGGAAGCTATCATAATAAATGAGGCAATTTGAATAACATGCACAGGTTTATGCCGCAAGATAAGCGAGATTGTACAGGCAGATCCGGAGGTAATCAATACGTTCAAACCGACTAATAACCAAAGTAAAAAAATAGAATAAAATTAACAATAGATATACTGAACTTTAATTATATAATACATAATGCATTAGATTAAGAAAATGAATCTGGCTCATTGTTAAATGGAGGGTCAATGACCAGTCTGGCTTTGTTTATGACCCACCCTTTTTTTTTAATTAGGGTCGTTCATCGGATCAGTTTGTTTAGACAAATGAGATTACATTCCAACGGTTTAATAGTATTTCTCCACTTCTTCAATCTTTATGGTCTTGGCAAGGCATTAAATTAATTTCATGCGTTCTACTCCCAGTACTGTGCAAATAGATACTGTAGACAATCAGGAGACTCAGAAAACACATGTGTTTTAAGCGTCTTTAAAAAAAACCTTGCTGTGATTAAAACTGAATTAATAATAATTTGATACTACACAGAGGTAGCATATAGCTTAGCCAGCAGAAATCTTTTGCACCAAAGCAAAAGTAACGCTGAATTACTTTACAAAGGAGATCAGTTCGGATTGCGTTGGATAAACCTGGTGTCATTAAACAGCAGGTAGTCGCCAAACAAGGAAAACTAAAAGGCACTAAAGGTTTTGGCAGTAAAAACTTTTGTACATCAAACATTTAACATCATAACTCTGCTTAGGGGAAAATGCACATATGGGATGGGGGCTGGTGTGCTGCAGGGTACAGTACCTACTAAAGAAGGAATTTTAAATGTAATTATTCTTGGGGTCATTATATTAGAATGAATAATCTGATATACTCTAATACAGATGATACACCTGTAAAATATTTTAATCATTTACTGAAATCACAGCCCAGCTAAGTTTAGACACATCAAAGCGATTCAGGTGGCTGTACTGTACATGATTGCACCCTACATCACAATCATTAGGACTTACGATCTGTGAGCCATGTTGTACCGACAGTGCAGCGCAATGAAACTAGCCATAAAAGTAATAGACACATCTCGCCTCAGTCTGCTGTAATTTCTGTTCCCTTTCGAGCTTCACTCGACATTGCGGAACATCCGCTATGGGACATTCCCCACCTACACTTTCCTTCTGAAGATTATTGGCTCATTCCAGTGCATTAGACTGCCCTATGCAAATAAGAAATAAGCACGTGCCACCGTTTAAAGAGTATATAAGGCAGCACGGGGCGGCGATATTCAGAATCTTCTTCTTCACAAAAAGAGCTTTTTTCCTCAGAAAGAGCAGATTTTCTGAAGAGGACCATGGCATTTTGTGCTTCCTGCATGGGCCTGATAGAGCCACAGGACAGCCACGGCCACTGCGTCTTGAGCCTGGGAGTGGCACACGCAGAAGTGCCGTTGGAAGACGCTGTATGCCCGCACTGCCTGGATCTGCTGGTGCACTTCTTGAGGGCTCACCAAAACGTAGCACGTACCAGCTTTAGGCTAGGAACTGCCGGCCTGGCACAGGACTGTCAAAGGTCCCACATATCCTTTGTGACGAACTGCCACCGACCGCCGCCTGAGCTTGCGTACATCCTCTCTTTTGGCCACGATAATGACGTCATGGATGTATCTGCGTCAAAGAGCGGCGATTGGTGGACTCGGAACAGTTTTCCCCGGACTACATGGAGCCCATAGACCTCCGTGAGGTGCTCTGTCCAAAGCGGCCCAGCAGCTATAGCTCACCTGCCCCCCCTTAGCTGAGCCGGCTATGAGCAAGCTGGAATCCTAGTACCTGTACTCCAGCTGCTGTCAGACTGCATCTAGGAAATCATGGCCCTTTTCCCCCAATGTGCATGAGCAGATAGTTAAGCACCATCTGCACCAGGTGCCCCGCACCAGAGAGGGACAAACATGGCCGCTATATCCCGCTGTGTGCCTGAGGCGAGAACAAAAAAGTGGCCAGCCTCAAGGAAGAGACGGCGTGACCAGACACTGAGCCCGCAACGTGACGTTTTTTACAGTTTATTATCTGTCTGCCCTATATGGTGCAGCCTGATTCTCTATACTGTGCCTGCTGTTTTTGCAAGCTACACAGCTTTGAAATTTTTAGTGTGTACATGTACCTGTAGGCTATCAGATTTCCAACCTTTTAGAGGATTTTCTCTTACTTGTGATGAGTATAGAGTAACTTTGTGTGTTCTCTGCCCTATTTAGTGCAGTTTCATGATTATGTGCCGTCCTGCTTAGTGCTGGTCATTTATCGTGGTACATCTTCTGTCTTCAGCGCAGTTTTCTGGAAGGCTGTTTAATGCAGTCTATTTCTTCCCAGTTTGTGCAGCTCTTTGGGGCATGTATTCTTCCGCCCAGTGTGTATATGAACAGTGAATTTTTCCTGTTGCAAGTGCCTGCTCGCACGGCATGATTGAACACGTTTCCCGTAGCGGATGCTCCGCAATATCGAGTAAAGCTCGAAAGGGAACGTCTTCGGTTACTTCCATAATCTCGGTTCCCCGAGAATGGAAACGAGACATTTCGGTCATCGCCATGCTCACAGAAGGTTGTGAGTAATGTTCAAGCTCAGATTTTGAATACTGCCACCCCGCGCTGCCTCATATGCTCTTTAAACTGCACCACGTGCTTACTTCTCATTTGCATATGGGCGTCACTAGGCTAGTTTAATGCACTGGAGTGAGCCAATAATCTTTAGAGAACCAAGCTAACCGGAGGTAACCGGAGACGTTCTTTCTGCCTTATCTGGTTCCTTCATAAAAAAACAACCCTGGAATTAGAAACATATTCATTGGGTGGATAGGGCTCTTGTGAGTGTTTGTGCTAATTAACATTTAACCAAATGAACATTTAATGCTTTCGACTTCAGACTGTTAATATTGCAAAGTTAAACTACTTGTGTTGATTGTTTTTTCCCACGGTATTTTTCAGTTTTAGACACAAGAAAAACATTAAAAAATATATGTTTTAGACTTGTTATTGTAAGAAAGTAGTGTAAAAGAGTTTCATTCAGGTCAAATCTGCTTTTTATTGTCAGAGTTTTATATTTTATTGTTATTTAGTCCCTCTAAAATCTGCAAACTCATTCTGTCATTGTTGCACCTTGAAAATTCTTGATTTCAGCTTTTCTAAACAAATTGTGATAGCTCTTACAATGTTTTTACGTGTTTTGTTGCAATAAATTTTACAGGATTAAGTTAAAGTCGCAGGAAATTGCTTTGCATGCTCTCTTTCGGTGGCAAAAAGGACACATTAGCGCCACCCTCGTCTGCATCCTCTTCAAAATAAGACACAAGGACTGTGATTTTGTTTGGGACATTACCACGATTGGTCGAATTTCCCAAAAAGTCTAAGTGATTGAATAAAATTGCATGGGCAGAACGGTCAAGGATTTGTGAACTTTTGTGATCATGACATCACGGAATGATGTTTACTGTTTACTTGGATGATAGTTTTTATTACCAGATAACATAGAACATGGCTAAGTATTCTTTGCCATATTTTGTTATTTTAAACCAATAAAATACCAACATTAAATTCTATTAGGACATTAAGTGTGTGGATGTTAAAATTACCAGACGTTTGGAAAAATTGAAGTATTGTTTATGAAATACAGTGACTTAAACAACAAAATATCATCATCTAATGAGATATCTTAGCATTATAATGTAACAATCAGCATCAAACATTAATATTCAACATTATTGTTAATATTCTTTAGAAATATTATTAAATAGTAAATAAGTAATACGGTACTAAACATAAGTAATCTAAGTCGAGTTGGGTTGGGATGCTTGCAGAACTTTGGTTACCTTAAAACTGAAATTAGCTGTGGTTAATATTCTTAAACAGATTGCAGTTGACATTTAACATTTCCCAGGCAACTTTGTTCAACTGATGTTACAACCTTTTGCAATTATCAGCATCTTGTGTTGTTTTTGGAGCACTTGCTTGTCTTACAGCTGCATAGCAACATGGCAACAGGTCAGAAAAACGAATAGGATGTAATCATGTTGACTGTGTACTGATTGGCTACAAAAATAGCTTGTAGATTTGTCCAGTTCTCCACTGGGATTTTTTTTTTCAAATCTTTACCATACACCAGAGAATAAAGAATAAACGTCCTAACATGTCTTCATTATTTAATGCAATGACACTTTTTTACATTGATTATTCGACACTTTACGTCAAGTTTCAGCAGAAAGAAAATTGATGCAAATGAAGGCCTGAGATGCAGCAAAGTTTTTTTATTGATAACTCATTATAATATATGTTCAGTAAGAGTGACCTTAATAAATGCAGCTTCTCTTGTATTTTGTGTCGGTGTGCTGAATTGTAATTATATTTTCGACGGGCTCCCATATTTGTCACGCGGCTCCGAACAACTGCAGCTCATTGTGGTGAAGTAAGAACTGCCGTACAGTAATCCTGCCTCTCTATTGACAGCTCATTGTGCCTTTGGGTTCGCAGGAACTGATGCGTACAATCAGCCGCGGTATTTAGCTCTAAATGTGCAGTGAATAATCACATTTGATTTGTACGAGCCGACAGGCGCTGGGACGCGGTCAGATGAGCGAGTATTACTTAGATAATTTGCCAGCTGGTCAGTGAATGGAGAAGCATGTGTTAGCCATTAAACGATTTTCATGAAAGAAAAAAAAAAGCAAAACAGGAAAAAAAATGACCTTTTCCTAAAGTACATCAAGGGATACGGAATAAAAGTTTTTTATTTCTCTTGACTTGCTTTAAAATCCGAAATCAAAGAAGAGATGCGAGGCATGATAAAGAGGGGAAGGGCGTAATTAGAAAGCATTGTGTTTGCGATTTGCTTTGAGCCAGACGTCCTATAATGCAGACAATTCTTTCAGGTTGGGCCTGAAATTTTTTTTTTTTGCATATATTAAATTATACATGTACAAGCAATAAGGAAAATCTAATAAAACCAGATATAATATGGTGTAGGATAACAATGGAAACTCATAGCTGATTGTCTTTTCCGATATGCACCGCCTGTCTCCTTAGATTTCAGCTTCATTTCCTTTATAATGGGACATTTTGAATGGAAATAATTGTGCTGACTTTATTGAGCAAAGTGTCATTCTAAGCTATATAGCTATACAGTATGTGTAGACCAGTCAGGGCCAGCAAGGCCTTCTCTAAAGCACTGACCTACATTTACAACCTAAATTCTAATATTTGTTATCAAATTGTATAATTTTTTTCCAAAGTCTATTCTCTTTATTTCGTAGAGTTTCCCTTGGCTGCAAGGTACGTGTATGTGGATGTAAGATTTTCTGTCCAATCAGAATCCAGTCTCTATATGCTGTCAAGTTAAACACACCTTTAGAATCAGCAGTGCTGGCTTATGTCATTTAAACTATATTAGCAGTGGAACTGTTTCTTTAACCAATCAGATTTCAAATTCACCTCACATGGACAGCTAGCCGGCCCACAATAACGTCAGCATTTTGCCAGCCTTTCATCGGTTGATCAGAGCGAAACTGTTACAGCCAAGTTCGACAAGCGAAACATGTCTGGGTTAGATATAAACTGCAGAAAGTGCATTGTGTGGTTTGTTTTTTTTTTAATTTTGCAATAAGCACAACATTTTGTTTTTGTTATGAGAGGACCACAAGAAAGGTAGGCACTTTTAAATGATGTTTTCCTTTTATTTTTATGACCATAAACGAATAAATATTTGAACATTCCATCACAACATGCCAGACTGCTTCATGTTACCCTTCATTTCAACAGAGAACAAATGCGTCGCAGAGACACGTGCACTCACACAGGGGGTGCGTGGAATTTTGTTTTGCCTCCTTTGGGGATTTTTTTTTTTAATTTTGAACAATTTTGTTTGGATAGAAACTGCAGAAAGTGCATTCTGTGGGTTTTTTTTATTTTATAATAAGCAAACATTTTGTTTTTGTTATAAACATTTTGTTTTTGTTATAAGAAGACCACAAGAAAAGTAGACAGTTTGAAATGTTTTCCTTTTATTTTTTTGACCATAAACGAATGAATATTTGAGTCATTTTTACTGTTTTAAGTAAAAAAAGCGGTGACATCATCGCCTAAACAGGCGTAATGGATGTATTATCTTCAGGGTTAATATTCAGTTTAACCTAAAAACAGTTTTGATGCCAAAGGACATAAAAAAAACCCCATTGTATCACTGTATGAAGAGACAAAATTAGAGCCCTAAGCAAGACATGTAAGCAATCTGTCATCCCAGGAATATCTACCTAAGTACTCGACTAATCTCCTGGTTTAAAAACTTAGGTCACCTTCAACAAAAACTACAGTTTAGGAGTGTGTATCAGCACACTTTTTTTGCTCCTCATCAGCTATGCCTGCATTCAAAGCATGTTTTCTTTTGCCTTTTTAGTGTCCTTGCCAATCTGGCTTCAAAAAAGCAGCGGATGGAGGTTTCTGCTGACTCTGCTGACTCTCCGTAAGACAAAAGACTGGATCATTAGCCATAAGGAGCCGAAATGTGACTTGGCAAGCAGTCAGGGTTTATGATCAAACAACTTGTCAGTGTGTGTCCTGTCCAAATGAAAGGGTGCAAAAAAATAATTCAATAGAGGATCAATCAAATTTGCGAGCGATGTAACAAATAGTGCTGATGATGCAGGATGAGAATTTTCCCCCTAGAGCCCAGCAGTTCATTTGGATATTTGCTCTCCTTCTCGCACGATCTGGTGCATGACACCACTGACTGCTAAATTACATTTCATAAAAAGGGTGGCTGTTTTAGGCATGTTGAAAAGAACGAGGTTCTTTTTAATCTTTGAAATGCCTTAAAAGTGACAGAATGCTTTCTGCTGCCAAGATGTAAGGCTTCGACAGGGAGATAAATATGCTGTGGTCAGCTAAGTGTATCTAGTGAGCGGAGAGGCAAATTTAATAATGTATTATCATTCAGTGGAGAAGGTGAAATCTCCTTGTCCATCACAACATGCCAGACTGCTTCATGTTACCCTTCATTTCAACAGAGAACAAATGCGTCGCAGAGACACGTGCACTCACACAGGGGGTACGTGGAATTTTGTTTTGCCTCCTTTGGGGAATTTTTTTTATTTCTTCTAGCAAAAAAAAATCCCCTATATATATATTTAGTCTGAATTCGTCATCCTTGTGAATTCCAACCGCATATCCATGCAGCTGGTGCGAAACAAACGCATGCTGCTGTGAACGAATTCACCTGCATGCCCTTGGACAGATGAAATATATAAAAACAATTAGCGAAACCCTTTTCTTTGCATTGCTAATTTGCGATTCCCACCAAAACGCAGCACGGCAACTGTCGCAAGTAGCTCACCTTGACCCTGATGTCATTCCTCCTTATTTTGGTCCTAATTCCCCAGCAAGCGAGTACGAATTGTCCAGCTCCATGTTTCTGTTTTGTAAACACTTGTTAAAAGATGTCACCAGGACAACGTTTTACTGAGACAAACAAGTGTAAATATTCTGTGCGCACATGGAGAGCATTGTTTCTTATTTGTACTGCTATCTGGAGCCCTATTAAAGTGTAGCCCTGCCAGGCACTCGGTCTAATAGAGCACTCTTATCATGCTGCCGAGTTGGAGATGACTTGCGGACATGGTGAGTCAAGCCTTTAAATTCCGACTCTACAGTAATTATAGTCTGATACTTAAAGCTTTTATATCCTTTCACTGTGAAGTAAATCAGCCCCAATAAAACCCAACGTTGGGTGTAGGCAAACTGCTGGAAGACTATTTTTCTGCTTTCTTCTGGCTTTTCTTGTGCTTTTAAATCCTGCCTAAGTATTCCAGTCACCTTGACTTTGCAGCAGCCGAAACCCCGGAGAAGCTGTTGCTTATCCACCCAACCCCAGCCTGTCAATTAGGTGTTTAAAAATTAATCTCTTTAACTGGAAACACCATGCCAGCTTTCTTCCATCTGTAAATGGAGTGTTATTAATTCAAGCAGCACAAAGCCAGTGCTATGAATAATATTATCAAAACAGATTTCCACACGTTTAACACGTCGCCCGCCTTTAAGACCCCTAAGTATTTTTTAGAACTGTGAACCAGGCGCAAATGGATTTGCATCCATTTTCGCACCCCGCCACTAGAAAGTCGCGCGCTGATGCGTTTACCAAAGTTTACATTTCCATTTTTTCGACTTTCATCTTCTCTTTTACAAGCCGCTCTGTTTGTTGAGCCAGGATTGGCACCAGATTCGGCTATAAAGCAACAAAGGGTTTCCTGTGGGAATGCAGTGCAATACAATTGTATACAGTAAATACCTGTGCGTATTTTTAACTAACACACTCTGCTGCCATCTTGCTGCTTAGTGGTTAAGGTTTTGTACTGCTGTTCAAAAGGTTGTGGGTTTAATTCCCTGCACCACCAAGCTGCCACTGCTGGGCCCCTGAGCAAGCTCAGTTAGATGAATAACAGAATTGAGATAAATGCCTCTAGTTATGGTTTAAGAGCAAATAGAATTAAAAAAAATAATGGGTAGCACAATCATTTCTTTGCATGCAAAATAAAGACGTTACATGTTCAGATGCTCAACAACATGCTCAAACATATGACCCAGAGGTTGGTCACATGTGGGGGCGTTAGCCGTTACATGCGACTCTGTTCTACTTCTCATTGTCTCTTTTTATCATTCCATTCTGTTTATTTTCTGAAGTAACTGAGGTAGAGAGGAATGAATGCACAGCATGTAAAAGAATTGTCTTAAAGGCCTTTCCACCTAAAAAAAAATAGGGCCCAACCCACCAGCGTGAATAAAAGAAAAAAGGTTCGATTTTAATCCACCAGTTCACAAAAATTTGGAGCTCTATGTGTTAAAATGATGTGACTGCACTATTAGTCATTTAGCCATGAGCACAAACACAAGAAATGAGTTAAAATCTCATTTAAATTACAGGGTCAGTGATAGCTTGACTTCTTTGATGAAAAGCCACCCTTAAGCTACCGAGTTTATACATAACCTGTAAGCACTTAACTAGAAGATTGGATTCAGACATGAGACAAAAATAGTAAGTATTTCAAAATCGATACATGTAAATAATGGACTGCATAATGGACGGCCAGAGGAGTCGCACAAGGTGCAAGAGAAATGCAGCAAGCCAAGACAGCTTTGTGCTCTTTTTAATACCAAAGTCATGCAAGGTAGAACTTATTAATCTTACTATGACTTTTATAGTTTTATACAAGAATGGGTGCTGGGTAGTACCTCAGTCGAGTGTTTCCGTTCTGGTCCTTTGCTTTACTCCCAACCTCAATAAACATACCTATGGGTTAGTCTCACATAGCCATACTTACACACCGACGACAAAAGTCCTGGATTCCATTAGCCAAGAGGGTTTTGGACAGGCTGACATGTGAAGCAACCAATCACAGTTTGTTTTGTTCAGCATTATTTCATGAAAATAAACTTTGGGAAAATGTCCTTAACTCGTAGATTGTCGTGCAACCATAGATTTGGCTAGCAACAAATCGATGCAAATTAATAGGTCTATACAGTGAAGATCAATTTGAAAATGTAGCGTTAAGTTTTATTTCCATCCCTTAAAAAATGTATCACTTACAATTTCCTGGAAATCCGGTAGAAGTCAACCAATCAAAATGACTTAAAAGCGTTTTTTAGTTTTTTTGCTCCATATTTACATTTATAGTATTTGGAAGACAACCTTATCCAGAGCGGCTTACGTTGATCTCTTTTATACATCTAAGCAATTGGGGATTAAGGGCCTCGCTCAGGGGCCCAGTAGTGGCAAATTGGTGGTTCTGGAACTTGAACTCTGATCTTCTAATTAGCAGTCCAAAACATTAACCACTTCCCCATATGAATCAGACAGTCAGCCAGCAGTTTGTGGACATGACGTTTTATGCTGAGACTAAATTTAGATTAACTGGATATGATAAAATGTCATTAATGTTTTAATAAGATTTATCTTTTTAAAACTCTTCAGCCTGAATCGGTTTATTGTTTTTCTTTAACTCTATTTTTCCACTTCCCCTTTACGCCGTAATTCATTCCATTTACTGACTTAATCACTGCAGTTCCCAAATTTGTAAATAAGAACAGCTATTCAAAGTAACAGACAAACAATAAAACCCATGAATGCATTTGCTTTTCAAACATTAGACCCAATTAATTTGCAAGCATTTGAAAGCACTAGTTATCCTGCCTGCTTTACCTTTTTAATTAGGTTACACAACCCTCTTGCTAACATCAATTGGGTGTCTGTTCAAACAAAAAAAAAAAAGAAGCGTTCAGCGTGTACAAGCGAGCGGGCCTCCGGTGGAAGACTTTAGGGCTTCAAGGTGCACCCTTAGAGAAACAAAAGCAGCACACAAGGGGTTGGTTTATGCCTGCATTACAGGCGGTCAAGCCTTTAATCCTCAGTGGTCTGGTAACGACATATCGTCTGCATTTATTACATGAAGGAGCACGGTCGGAAGGAGAAAGGAAAAAAAAAGCGCTGACTTTGAACAAATGAACAAGCTGACCTTTGTGCAATAAATATGACAGGGGCAGTATAAAATAAGGAGACGTCTGCCTCAGCGTGGATGTGAGACTCTTGATGTGAATGTTTTTTTGTCCCGCCTCAGCCACTGTATCTGCAACAGTATATTTATCAATATTTTTTAACCTAAATTACTTCTTTTTTTTCCAAGCATAAAACTTTCACCTTACGGTCAGCATCTTTTTCTTTGTCCCTGCTACTTAAGGATTTATGAATATTTTCTGCCTGTCCACCTGTGTCATCATCTTCAGCGTGGCCTTGAGAATACATTTCAATTTATTAAGGCAAAGCAAAGTACTCATTATTTCAAAGAGAGGGGAGCAGAGTGACACGCAGAATTGGTTATTAATGGCACGGCTCGGCCACGGGGCAGCTGAAATTTAATGATACCCTACGTGAAAATACGAGGGTGTCACTTTCTCAAAAGTCACGCGAAATGTCAGCGTTTTAAGGTCCCGCCGCTAATTTTATGGCTGGGCGCAGTAATGTCTGCGAGAGCATTTTGGAAACACGTTCCAGTGGCTGTGCTGATTATCCCCTTCACCTTCTCGTCGCTCCCAAATGGGTTTGTGAAGCAAACGATTTAATCTGTAAGTATAGAGAGCATTAACAAAAAAGGTTGAGAGAGAAAAAGGGAGAGGCTCGTTTTCTTTCAGACACAAAGTCACTAAGTGATACGTTACCTTTTAACTCAGGCCTGAATGACTCCAGCTCCTTCCATTGATTCTAAAATTTGGTAATGGCTTATTGTCATCTTCTAACAAGAGAGATAGAGAGAGATAGTTAGGGCAGGTATTTTTCTCCCAAGACTCCTGGTATAACATCCTAACATGCCACAATACTTTGCTGCTTATATGCAAAGCATATTCACCTCAAATCTAGAGGGAAAAAAACGCTTACTAAAGTAACACCTTCATTTTTTTTTACATGTTTACCCGCCAAAGAAATTGTTAACTTTTCCTTGCCTTCCTTTAAAAGGTCTGCCTTGTTTTTATGGCATTTAAGCGTGAATTTGCTTTAACGTAACTGTAAAAACATGGCCACGTGCCACGTCTATAAATGATGATAGAATGGTTAAGATGTAACACAGGTGAATAAAACAGCACTTTGCTATAAAAAGCAGCGAATGCAGCAAAGGCGCGAGGGGAGAGACGGGTGTGGAGATTAGTTCTTGTGTAGTGCAGGGTTGTCTCTATTTATGAGACTGAAAGGTCATAACCACTCCCCCGGAAAGCGGCAACTTCTTCAGCCCCATTGGCAGGTCAAATAAAATGTAATTGTCTGCTGAAAGCAGCAGCCGCCTTTGCCGAGAGCGAACTGACATCCTCCAGATTTTAGCATTCTGTTCTCCTGCTGGGAGGAACATGGGTTTGCAAGGACACAGGCTTCACCTGTCAATATATCAAAGTGACTGGCCAGGCCAACCAAATGCTTACCATGCTTTCTTAATCTCTCTCTCTCTCTCTCTCTCTCTCTCTCACTGTTTCTCTCTTTTGTTCTCTTAGTATCTCTTTCTCTCTTATTCTTTCTTCCAGTTCACTTACTTTTCTCGCTCCCTCCCTCCTTTCCTCTTTAGCTTCTTCCGTCTGTCTTTCTCTCTCCCTCTCTCTCTCTCTCTCTCTCTCTTTTTTTCTTTCTCCTCCAGCTCAGTGTTAAGTTGTGTGATTTGAAAAGCCCATTGGGACCTCAATTCAAACAGTGCAACTCCAAACATATGGCAGATTTTCAGCTCCCAAGGTCAATTAAAAACTATTTATTGCAAGAATGTTGCTAAATTTCCCCAGGTTTTCTCCCAATTTATCACAGAGTGCCTTGTCTATCATATTAAAAATCATTTGAGTGGCTTCTGCTCTCCTTCTTGTGACTTTCCGTCAACGATATCAAAGGGTGTCAAGAGGGGTCTGAGATGTATCCTATCTTCTGTTATCGTATGCATCTCTCTCTCTGTCTCGCACTTGCTTCCCTTTGCCACGGCCGTGTCCAAGTGCTGTTCGCAATACAAATCTAATAACATGTAAATTGGAGATAAGCCTAGATCCCTGCAAGTGATATTTTTACATTCATAGTTTGTCAAGTCAATTCCTAAGCCCCTGTTTTAGCAGCACAACACATAACGACTGAGAAAATTAACTGGAAAGGTGATTTATCACTGCAAGCATACTGTCAAGGACTCCTGCGGCTGCCATGGGAGGGAGGGAGCGTATGCGCGTACGTCTGGATGCGAACGCTTCGAGAGAGTGTCATTTTAAATTATGGCGTTTTATTCAGAATGCATCGTATTTACAGCGGCCCATTTTTATTTGTGGCTCCTATTATCCTGCAAAACAGTTGTGCATGAAATGTTATTTGTGACACCGCTGACCCGAAAGGATCTCATAAGGGTTTTTTTTTTTTTTTTTTTTTTTTTTTTTTTTTTTTTGCGCTGGTTAGAGCTGAGCTCGGACCTGTCACAGCTGCTGCTGGCAGCCCAGGTGGAGAAATATTACCTGGAAAGCGTAGCGTTTTCCTCCGATCTTTCCAACCCGCTGGCGTCAGCCACTGTAATTAAGTCCAAGTCAATGATTCTGGACCAACAGTGAGAAATAAACAGCCAAACACAAGCCAATACCAGAAGTGCACCAAACAAGGATGGAATTAGGAGAACACAATACAAGCAAAGAATGGCTGATTTGAACGTACAACAGTGGGAAGGAAACGAAGGAGGAGAACATTTGCTTAGTATATTAGTGTTAATTTGCAGCTTGAGTTATTTGGTTGCATCTGGGTTTATGTTATTTTGAGGGCTGAATTGGTAATTTGAGAAGAAATGCGGCGTTCCCTTTGTAACGCGCGACAGATTGTTTCTCCGTAACAAAGCGCTCCGAAGCACCCTGCGATCCAACATTGTGTATGCATCGAGCCCCTTGCTGTGTCCCAAGCAGAAGTTGGTTAAAGCAATGATGTATGATTAATGCCAACATGAAATATGGGACAACAGTGGCTGCAAACCAACTGCAGTGCCTCCGCCATCCAGATCCTGCCGTATTGTTTCGCTTCTTGGCATTTGCAGTATCAACGCATCGGAATACACCAGGGCTGTAAACGTACCCTCGAACTATTTCATGATCTAATAATAACAAGGCTTTTATTTCCCCAATACACTCACTCCTTTATCTGTACACCAAAGCCAAGCCATTGAGTGGCAGTAATAACCTCTCCGAAAGTGGACTTTTTTGTTTTTTATTTATGAAATCAGATTAGCAGCAAATGTTTATCCATTAGGCAGACATCCATTGTCGGTAATGAACCGGAGGGGAAGTGCCGCTGAAATTTAGGAAAAGGCTGCTGGGAGATCCTCGGTGCAGGCGCAGCACTCCTTTTAGCCTCCCCCTCTTCCAAGAATTGCAAATTATCAAGCTTCGATACTGGCGGCTGCGATTCGACTGTTGGGTCGCTTGATGTTTCCAGGGCATTTGCAGATGCTTGAAATAATCTCTAATGTTTTTGCTCAATCTGCTTTGGAGATGGATGAAATAAATACTTTAAACTAATTAATGTAAGACCAGCTGTTACCAAGCCTTGGCTGGCATTAGTGAATATTGATGGGAGCAGTGGGTCTCCTCCAGTCTTGCCATGTTTGCGCATGATTTAGAGGGCCATACACACACATATTAATTCTGTATGAGAGGCCTGGTGTGGATTTAAGTGCCAGATCTCAAAGATATTTGCTATTTTTTACACTTTACACTGGTAATTAATAAATGAATGTGGTTAACAAAATTGATTGGTGACAACATGACAATAGGATTGGAAGCTGTTTTTTTGGGTTGGCTACTGAAGCCTGGGGGAAAAAATGTATAGAAAAACTGATTGGTTTCAGTGACAGTAAAGAGATAATGTCATCAGTGGACTGTGTGAAGGGAAAATATTCTGTGTGAGGTATTGTGTGGGTGTGCGTGTTAGAGACAGAGACTAAAAGAAAAAAGAGATAGATGTAGAGTTATGATGGCATGTGCAGCAGATGGCAGAGGTCTGCCCCCACAAACGTGATGAATGGCGGATGATGTCATCAGGGCTCTGACATGCTGCAATTGCTCCTCCGAGGTAGCAAAGCCTTGCTCTGAGCTCTGGGTCTGATCTCCGCTTTACATTTCAGACACAAAGGACATCTGCTCAGTGTCCACCCTCAGATTTATGTTCTTTAAGACGCTGCCTCCACCCACAGCACAGCCTAAAGAGGGCTGATGGATCTTTTCTGCTAAAAGAAAAATGTCTTCGCTATATCTCATGAAGTGTCTGTCTCTCGGTGGGATTAGCCTTTTAAAGCTAAAAAGTCATTTCCAGAATATTTCTTGTTTAACAGTGTTAGGAAGTACAACATCTGTGCTCCTCTCTTAATTCTATTTTACATACACCACCAGACCTATTTTATGCCATTTGTTAGAATATGTAACAGACCTAAAAAAGTTTAGAGAAGACCATTACATTAACCGAATCTCTAAAGAGTTTGCCACGATCCAGTAATTGATTCTATTTCTGAAATTGCATGTGATGACCATTTTACTCTGTACTTGCTTTAATAGGTCTAGCTCATGCTTAGCCCCTGTAGAGTCTCCGTTTACTTTTTTAAGTGCTAATCTGTGTTTAGGTCTGTCAATTTTTTCCCCCCATTGGGAATTAATGGCCACCTTTTTACTCAGCACTTCTCAGCACCCATCGGGAGACCTAAAGAATGACTACTGCAATGTTTTTCTCCTCTGTTAAAACCTATTCTGAGTTACCCTTGATTTCAGTCTGATACCTTCTGCCTCTGTCCTATTGATTTTTATCCTCAGCCCTTTTTTTTCCAAGGATGAAAATCCATTTGTCCAAACTCACAGTGCTGAGTGCGCCAGAGAAACTGCTCTGGTTGTAGAAAAGCACTAAATGAAGGTTCCCTTGTGCCATATGGTCTTTGTTAAAGTGCCAGGGTTTTTAGTAATCAAGGCCTGCCATATGCATCTGATTGAGTGTGGCCTCTTCATATCAGAGTGTTAGAGTGGGCCATATGGACCGGGCAACCCAGATCTCCTACCATATTTATGCCCACAACGAAACAGCGAATGACCACCAGCGTAACAGTGCTAGAGTAGAGCCACTCATGGTGCATAGGAATCTCATTACATTCAGATGAATGGAAGCTCTTGAGCATCGCTAACAGCCACACATACAGTAGCATCAATAACAGCATTGCTTCACATGACAGTTCCAGAATGGATTATCAATCATTTCCAGCTGATCGGGCTTGCTTGTATAGATGTTAATGTGATTTTTGCACAAACAAAATCTAAGTCTAAACACCAATTGTTAAGGGGAAAAAAAGAAGAATGATTTATTCTATGCTCCAGTCTTGCGATTGATGTGTAATGTGTTTGTTAAATCCAGTTTGCTGAGTGTGATTTTTTTTTGGCTTTGCCACCAGAAGAAGCCCCCATGTGTACTCCAACAGCGAGAGACAGCTATGAGAGGTTGTCGTTGGCGAGTCAGGCCTTACCACCAGGATTCCCGTCTCCTTTTCTCTTTCCTGATGGGCTGTCATCAATAGAGACCCTACTGACCAACATTCAGGTAAACCTTTAACGATAAATCTTATGTACATTTAGAAGTTCTTCACAATCTATATGTTTTTGAAAATAAAAGATCCAACATAGACATAAATCAAATCTAAATCTGAACCTAAACCTAATAATCAAACATAAACTAGGGGTTATAACAGTGCAAAGTGAAAGTCTATCAAAATGACCACACCTATAAACTTGCAATTTACTATAAAAAGAAACACATCTAACAAAAAGTGCAGGTGTAGGAAAACAATCCAAATCAATCTGATGTGAACCAGCATGACCCGGCCTGCTTTCCGAAGTGAATCTTTTCCTATAATATCCAGTCTTTCTGTTATTCCACAACAAATTGCCAATGATTACAACCACTTATGTTTAATATAAGTGAAAGTCTTCAAGACAAGTAACTTCCTGTAATTATTTATTATTGCAGCTATAAATAGCTTCACTGTTTCTTCATTGTTTTTCCTTTCCGTTCTCTTGGAGTTGATAAGACTAAGAAATACAACACGGCTCGTCATGTTATTAAAAAAAAAACATAACTTTCTTTACTAAATCTAGATAACAGTCCATATGTAAAGTGATAGGTTTTACTGTTTCCTATTTTATAATCATTTATTAGTCAGACACAATAATAGGCAGCTACAAGGGTGTATGTGTGTGTGTGTGTGTGATAAACAAAACGGGCATTATAACCAAAATAGGCATTATAACCACAGTGATTGTGCTGTTGCCCTTATCAAGCATATCATAACTGCAATACAGATACATTATCAGCTCCACAGTTACCAAAATAGCTTTATTTAATGCTGTTTTATCAGTTTGTATAAACAGAGATTACGGTAGACTGTAGAAATGTGTTGTTTCCACCCAGACCAGAATGAGTCAGAAAGATAAATGTGGTTGATTAGCATGTCCTGTGAGACTAATGATGTGAGTACAGTATAGGGAGTGCCTCCACGTACACGGTTCTCATGAAAACGACATCTGAGCCATGCTGCTCCTTCTGGCCTGACTGATAATTAGCTTGAATGCATAGACTCCTCGCAGCCTCACCAGTTTGGTTCGTCATCTTTAATCATGATTCCGGGGTAACGTTTTGATTGAGCACTTGCATATTCAAATCAACACAAGCAATCCAGGCAGAAAATTGAGATAAAGGAACTTAGTCTAAATTGGGGTCATAACAAGGAACAATTAGTATGATATAGCCCATTGCATCTGCCTTAATTGCGTTTGTGTGTGGGAAATAATTGTTTGGAAATGGTCATAGCACCATTAAAACTGCAAACGCACAACGAGCTGTATAAATGTCACAGAGGAAGTAGAGGATTCCCGAGATTTATGCCGTTTTAACAGAAACTTTTCGGCTACAGGTGGATAAGTTCTCTGTGGTAAAATGCTTTCTGTATCTCACTCTTTATCTCTCTAACTCTACGTTACAGAAAGCCCTCTGATTTGTTTTAAATGCATTTTAACTGACTTAATTTACTCTATACAGGGTAGGACCACACTTTACTAAAATACCTTTCCCTTCAGCAAGTTTCTGGTTCATGTGTCATGATTGCATCACACAATTCTGGCAGATTTTGTAGACTTTCCCGATCTACCTAATCTTAAAGATGTTGTACTGGATTTAGATTCACTAAATGGAAGGGCCTAATAAAGAACATTTGTAAATTCAATTAAACCCTCTTTAATAGTGCATTATTATGCAGAATCTGGGCATGCAGTTATAAAATGATGCAAACTTAACACTTTAAACTTTTGTGGTGCTGTTGTCACAATCTTCCATCATAGAATGACGTTGGAAGAAAGAAATTAATTTAAAACCCATAATAAAGTTAATCCAAATATCCTGGTTTCTTTTTCTGTTTGGAAATTGGTGTATGTGGACATAGTGTAAGATCTTCCATAAACATACACTCCAGTTTTATCTAGATGAGGATTGGTTCCTCCTCGAGTCTGCTTCCTCTCACGGGTTCTTCCTTATATCATCTCAGGGAGTTTTTTTCCTGCCACCGTTGCCACAGACTTGCTCATTAGAGAAATATGTAAACTTAAATTTTAAATGTTTCGCAGTTTTTTGTTTTCCACTCAAGCTGCTTTGTCTGTTGTTAAAAGTTGTTTCCCACATCGCTACACCACCTCCACCATGATTTAATATTTTAATGCCAAATTCTGGCCTAATCATTCGTGTACCTCAGCAAAAACTGAAACTTATCAGAGCATGTAACAATTTCTAGTCTTCGATTGTACAACTTTTTCTTTTTGGCTGTCAGACGTAAAACTTATTGTGGTCCTCTTTTATTGTATCCTCAATATTTAGCATATTCATTCTAAGATGCTTTTTTACTGCCCACAATTGTACAGACTGATTATCTGGGTTATTGTAGACTTTGATTGTCCATTTTCACATTAACAAGGTGTGTCTGCTGTTTTTTTATATGACATCATTTGAAGTAAACTCTATTTATTAAAATAACTGAGATCACATTGTGTTCCTTATTCTGATTAGATGTTGCTATTGAAACTAATGATACATTCGTGTATATGTGTACACACTAAGCATTGCTTATGGTGCCATTCGTTGTTGCTAATTGTAAAATATGTTCATGCTAATCTTGGTAGGGCCTGCTCAAGGTGGCTATTGATAATGCTCGCGCTCAGGAGAAGCAAGTGCAACTGGAGAAAACTGAGCTGAAGATGGAGCTGTTTAGGGAGAGGGAACTTCGAGAGACTTTGGAGAAGCAGCTGGCCATAGAGCAAAAGAACAGAGGTACACTTACACATTCACACTCATAAACAAATACCGGCATAACAGGGGCTGTATGAAAATCTGTCCGAAATCGCATACTGAGTAGGTACTAAATTGTTTGAATTAGGACCAACTTCACTACTAATAAAAAAGTACGTTCTACAATATATAGTATAATTTTTAGTGTAAATGAAGTTTGCTATCACAACAAAGGAAAAAGTTGAATAATGTTTAATGACACAAGTGCAATTTAACCAACAGGATCAAAGGCTCTGTTCAAAATCACATACTACTTAAGTATGTAGTAGATTTTAGTTAGTATGTACTTCCCAAACAGTAAAATATTACAGTATGGTTAAGGCAAGTACAAATAAAATTCAGAAATTCACTAATGTTTAACTTGAAAGATGTTAAACATGTACAATGTTTTTATTTAAAGCACTTAAAGACACTTAGTCATATGACTTCTACATATGACGATCTCTCCTGTAGCCTTATGGGATAGTAAAGTGTGCATCGTATGCATACTCCAAAATCCGGGCAGGAGTAATAAATTATCCAAGAGCTTTTTAGATACTATAATACGCATACTAAGGATTCAGACATACGTCTCACCTTAGATACTCAAAATCTTTTCATAAAGTACTTCAAATATTTTAAGCATAAAAATCTGCATCACTGGTATGTGCCGTATATTGTGTC
Source organism: Bagarius yarrelli (assembly GCA_005784505.1). Classification (NCBI taxonomy): domain Eukaryota; kingdom Metazoa; phylum Chordata; class Actinopteri; order Siluriformes; family Sisoridae; genus Bagarius; species Bagarius yarrelli. The sequence continues at coordinate 1,259,812 of VCAZ01000125.1, forward strand.
CAGCGGATGTGTAAAGGTATTTTTCACTAGCGATGCACCAATATCATTTTTTTAAAAGATGGAGTAGACCGATATGGATACCGATATCTGTAGTTGGAATGTGGGATTATTGGTAATGCTTTCTTGCCATTTTCTCTCGTCATGTAATAGTTTGCTGCAGGGATGATTGCCGAGTGCTAACTAGCTACCTGCTAGTGTCAAATTCTCGTTTATCATTTTTGTGTTTTAATTTCAGATATTTTATCAGATGGCTCGTATTATAAGTACTTGTTTTTGTACCTTTTGATATTTTTGCAGTACAAACTGCAGTCTGCCATGCAAAGGTTGACATAATTAATTTTAAAATATATTTTCACACCGCTGAGCCTGACATTCTGTTGCAGGAGTCTTTGTAAATAACGCCATTAAAGGTTTCGGTCTTTGGTATCAGGGTGTTATTACGAATTCGAGTTCATGAGCTCAGCATCGGGCCACTCTAGTTTTCCTTAAATACCTTAAACTCAACATATTTATTTTTTGCTTTTTGGAAGTAGGGAAGTACATGATTTTGGACACAGCATATATCTGTATTTAGATTTTTAAGTGGACGCGACCTAAATTGGAAGTGGTTTTATTTTATTATGTATTGAATATAAACTCTGTATTAATGTTTTGCTTAAAATATTCAATACTGCAATATGTTGTATTGATTTACCACAATCTAAGCAAACAATTAGCCTAATATAACCATCCTACCACCACCACCACCCCTGACAAGACAGTTACTTGGATCATAATTAATATCTACATAAACTACCTACCAACTTTGTGAAACCCCTGTTATATCCTAATAAATCCAAGTCATAACATCCATAACATACATAATTATTTTTAATTAGTTTAAAACACAGTACCTGTTTCTTCCTAATTGTGTCATCATATTCTGTTACATCCTTAATGCATATCCTGTATAAGACACCCTGATATATTCAGGCTCATAATGAGACATTAGAATGAGTTCCACTGTGCTTTACCATGACTGTTATTTATTACCATCTATTAAGAAACAAATATCAGGAAAGTATCAGATGGGAGACATGACAATTCCGTAACACCTTGCAAATCATGTCCATGTTACTGTCTTCCTGTGTATCTGAGCAAACGGCGCTCCCGCCTACTTGTGAGCACATTTCATATGAATGTAATTATAAATAAATATGTGGAAAGTGGTTAGTGTGGTAAACGTTTCTAAATGTAGCACATCGTTTCTCAAGGGAGAATGATGACATTGTTTATGGTTCAGCTAATAAATTACAGCCATCCTTAAAAAAAAAAAAAATTAAAAAAAAGCTTTACGTTCTACATCGCCTCGGGATATATCCTCCGCTTTAGTCTCAATCTATGTAGTAACACATCCAATTATAAGTATATACTTATCTTTATGTTCTTTTCCACACAAAAATGCCACTAAGTGCAGCTTAATCCTCACGTTCAATGCGTTCACTTACTATAATGAATCACGCGGAATTTAATAAGGCAGTTTCCTTCCTAAGCGTCCTAGTAATTGTACTGAAACCCCGGCAGCCGTCTGCTTTTTTTTTATGATGTCAAAAACTGCTTTTTTCTTTTTTATAGAAAATTTCCCTGAACATTATCTCATCGACATTCTAACCTAGGTTAATCCAGATTATCGCTGCCTCAATTATGTCGCTAATGACACAGTCCATTTTCCTTCAACGGGAAGTCGGCGGCCCGCTCCCAGGGAATTTTTGAGAAACATACAACCATAAATGTTCATACTACCACCGTGGCTGCTGAGTACTTCTAAATACATTCTGTTTTTGTGTGTTTCATTAGCAATCATTCAAAAGCGCTTGAAGAAGGAGAAGAAGGCTAAGAGAAAACTGCAGGAGGCACTGGAGTACGAGTGTAAGCGACGGGAACAGGCAGAGCAGTCTCTCAAACAGAGCTCACCTACAGAGAGTCTCCGTTCACTAAATGGTGAGGCCTGACAAGTGCAAGGCTTTCTAATGAAATACACTATATTGTCCAAAGTTTCGGGACATCAGATCTGTATGTGGTCCCTCTTTAAAATATAATTATATAAATTATATAAATTTGTTAGTGCACAGGTGTCTGGAATTGCTTTATATTTTATAGCATAACATTATTTCTTCACTGGAACTAATAGACCCAAACACTGTTCCAGCATGACAATACCACTGTGCACAAAGCTTATGAGTTCCAGCAAGACATGGTGTGGACAAGCCCTGACCATAACACCACTGAACACCTTTGGAATGAGGGAAGTGGTAGCACAGTGGTTAAGGTGTTGGACTGCCAATTTTGCGGTACAATAACAGTTACCCCTGCTGGGCCCCTGAGCAAGGTCCTTAACCTCCACTTGCTCAGTTGTATAAAAGAGATAAATGTAAGTTGCTCTGGATAAGGAAATCTGACACATGCTGTAAATGCAATAATGTAATGTAAAATGGATAAACTGGAACACCGGCTGTAATACAGTCTACTTTAGTTGAAATTAGTGCCTGATTGCACTAATAAAAATGTAACTACATCTTGCATTCAAGCTTCAAATTGTACTGGAAAGCCTAATTAGAAGACTGGACCTTAAGCTAACTGCACTTACAATGTTTAAAAATTGCATACAGTATATATGAGTTGGTCAGGTGTCCACAAACAGGTGTAACAAGTGTAACAGGTTTGAGACTTACTTAAACTTGATACCTAACTAAACTAACGACTGCGTTTTAACTATTATCCTAGTTTTTTGTGTTTATTTTTTTGCTTAGAAAAGGAGGCTGTTAACAGTAGTGCCAACTTTTATAATAAAATGTTTAACCACTAAAGGCTGTTTTTGAAATTAGGTAAAATGTATTGAATTGTAATAGAAATAAAAAGCTTTAACCCTAATCATTCTATTCGTTTGCCATGGGCATAACTCATTTCTGCAAATGTGCAGTTTCGCTATATAAAATCCCAGTGTTCCCAGACGTCCCCGTCATCCTAAAAGGAATATTTGTGGCACAATATTTTTATGGAACTTCAGCAACCTGACTGAATGATAGAAAGACTGCAAAACAAGCGCATTCTAGGCCGTATAATCGCTTGACACCTTTGTCCCAAATCTGGTTTGTTCTGACGTGATTGAGTGCTTGCTGTCAGAATCCCATGTGAGGATTGATTTTGACTTGTACTTGAGACGTGCTCTTGAAAGCATTATGGCTGTGTCCTCGACTCCAATATAGCTCAGTAAAGAGGCCACGATTTATGCACCATAAAAGACTCCTGATGGATCACAGAAGCATCACGTTTGAGGTCTTGACTAAGAAACGAAGCACTGGTCGGGTATAACATGTGCAAAAAACCTGGCAGGCTGGTTTCGTATTCACAACATCCCTCACCTAGTCAGTGGTTTAAAGTCTTAGTGTGCCATATGCAACGCTGCCGATATGCCCTCCATCCATCATGAGAAACACTGTTCAAAAAACTTTCCTAATTAAGTGCAGATGTCATGGATGTTTAATCGTCATTATCCTTTCATTTCGCCAGACTCGTTGACCCAGGAGATAGAGACTGACCGCAGCAGTGGCAGAACAGATGCTGAAAGGACAATACAAGGTACATGTTTTTGAGAAGACTATAAATCTCTCTCTATGAGCCTTAGTTTCAGCCTGCTGTTCAAGCATGCAGCCTACCATCTGGGCCACAGCTCTCATAGTTCAAGAGGAAGGTCAAGATCACTGGGATTCGTCAAGAGAACACTTTGTTTTAGAAAAAAAAAGGAAAAAGGTTTCTCAAACAAATGTATTTGATGATTGTGTATATGTCGCCGTAAAATAGTCAGCAACGAAAAAAAACCCAGTCTGAATTCATTGAGCTGCTTAAAACAACTACACATTTATAACCAAGCTCAAATATTTACTTTATTAACATAAACACCTGGGAATTTAATGCTTTTTAATAGAAATGTTACTTTGGGATTCTACAGGATAAGAAATTAAAATAATAATGATATTTATTTCATGTAATTCTTAGCCATAGTTTTAAAGCCTATAGTGGGAACACTAGTTATAATGCGGGGCATGCATATACTGTACTGTATACACTCACACACTCATTAACACCTAGACACAATTCAGATTCACAGTCCACATACAAGCAGACCTTCAGAATCGTCTTTTTAGTTGAATATACAGTATTTATTGAGGTTTCGCACATGCTGTCAGTTATTTATTTGACTTGTTTTTTTTAATTTTATATATTATTTTTCACAAGGTCAGTTGAACAAAAAAAACTCCATCCAGACTTACAGAAGTAGCTGTAAAGCCGATTTTCTTTATACTCGCATGTGCACGTAAATGTTGTAAATTACCAAGCATTTGCAAGTTATCAAGTATACTGCGCCGTTAATTTACATTTAGTGACTCCAGAAGAACAAAAACTATTAAACTAAACAGCGAATGGAACTTAAATTTTGCAGATCATCAGTTACTTTTAAGGTCAAACAAAGACGTTCTTGTTTTTTTTTAATAACGTTCCATATCCTAAATAATCTAAATAAGCTCATTTGCCGCAATTTGGATATTTAAATTGTGTTTGTTTTCTTTTAAGATATTTGTATAAAACGACTACAATGAAAAGAAATATTTAATATATTGTAAAATTGATCCATAATAAATGACTGAAGCCAGTGGTACTATTTGAAGGTTTACATCAGTAAGGCGTCTTTTCCATAAACTGTATTAACCCACGAACTAACATAGAATACACAACATTGTGAACGTCTTATCCGCATACCCACAAGCATTCCCAAACCTGTTGCCACAAAGTTGGCAAAACAAAGCGGTCCAGATTCTCTTTCTAGAAAGTAGCATTGATTTATATATTTATTAAAGTGAGAGGCTCAGACACTTTTTCAGCTTGACAAAGCCCCTAAGGAACGGTGTGTTATGGTTGGAGTGGAAGTCGCTTGAGTGTTTTGTACTCACTCTAACCCCACTGAACATATTTTGGATGAACTGAAACGCTGTCTGCATCCCAGACATTATTGAGGTTTATTATTGAAATAAGAGTGATATCTAATCTGAAAAGGGATGTTTGAAAAACACATAGATATGGATGTCAGGTGTCAAGATCTGGATGTAGCTGTCAGGTGTCCCTATATTGTTGCCTATGTAGTGTACATCTATTTTTCTGGTCTTCGCTTAGTGTTGCAAATCTAGCATAGGGCAGGTCTTGCACGTGATTCTTAAAACCACCACAGGATGATGCCTTATATCAGTGGATTTGATTTCCCAAACCGATATTAGATAATAAAAAGGCTTACATTTCGTAAAAATATTGGTAAACAGTTATTACAGTTTTATCTACTGTATAAGCTAAATAAACCCGATAATACAACGGATAATAACATTACTAACTGAAGCTTTTGTCTATGTTCTGCAAATGAGTCTTGGGTTTCATCCAAATTTTATTATAGACCTAAATAATGGTGTAACTCAATACACTGGCAAAGCTTCTCTGTATCGGGTGTCCTTTTTTATTTTGATTTGCTCTGCAGTAATAAGTTATATCTTTAATCTTTAATCTTGTAGCAGAATATACACTAGTAGACATAGGTGAAAGCTGGTGGGTTGGGCTTTTGCTGTTCCAAAAGCTGCCAGATAAGATTATAAGTCTCGTAAACACTATATTTCGATTCTTTTTAAATGATCGGTAGCATTTTGAAATTAAGTTTGAAATGAAACTATTTCATTTTTATGAGTATGTGGAAGAGTCAGATGTTAATTTGTTTAGCAGAACAGAGTGTCAGAGAAAATGGAGATTGATGCTTCGGTGTAACTAATGACTAGCAGATGACATTTCTACTAAACAGGCGTGCAGACTCTTCTAGGCTGCATTATAGACACACTTTTACAAGAAGGATCAAAGTTACACTCTGGGTGAATACAGCTTGCCATAAAAATTACATATTTATTTAATTAAGAATCATAAACTTACTAACAATCCCTAAATATTTTACTCAAAACTTTTTACTAGGGTAGCAAACAAAGTCCAGGTAAATAACTTTTTATTTGCCTTTATTTTTTTCCCAGAATTGATCATATTTCCATTTATTTGCAGCATGAACCTTTGGGGCTCTTGATACATGCCATACAGGACATATTTTACCTCAAAAAAAAATAATTTACACATTTCCGGTATTTAGCAGACGCCCTTATCCAGCTGAGCTAAAATGGGTTAAGATTTTTGCTCATGAGACCAGCAGTACCAGCATAGTGGTGATGGCAATTCTCTTGATCAGCAGTCCCAACACCTTAATCATGGTAATGGGCAATAGATGCATTTGCTTCTCGTAGCAGTAATAATTTTTACATTAAAATGGTTTATAAATGACTTTATTTATGCAAATATTGATCTGTAAATTCCTAATTCCCCTCTGTGCTTTAATAGAAATCAAGGAGAGTCAAAAATAGAGACGCTTGTGTTAATTAACACTCACCTTGCAAATTTTCACTTTTGCTTGCTGCGAATACAAGCATAAAAATATTAACCCTTTCAACATATTTTTTTAACAACACAATATCACACCTGCCAGAACTATTGTAGTGTTTATGCATGCAAATCAAGTACATCATGTGATCTGGTAATCTTTGTGCTACCAAAATACTTTTATTCACTGTGTCCAAAACAGTAGAAATTATGTGCTGAGGTTCCGGATGATAAAAGTGTAGAATAGTATTTTTTACGCTTCATCAATTTTGGGTATCAAAGTCATTATTCTAATTCTTCTTCTTTTTTTTCAACTTACTGTGATTTTTTTATTAACGTTGTTGGCACCTCTGTCTTTCCAATGTGACAGCAGTTTGTTTTGCCAGGCTACTCCTGAAGTAGGTGTGGGAGGAAAATATATCTGTTAATTGAAATTAGTTCTATGCTAATCGACTAAATTAGCATACATCTCATTTCAATTACTAAACGGCACGAGGATGTCGAATAAGCTTCTAATACCAAGACTGTCTTCTTGTGATGTTTTGTCTTGTACTCTGTGCAGTATAGCTGTGTACTTTACCGTTTAAAGCAGTACATGCCAAAGCATTTAAAGTTAAATAACTGCACTCGGCAGCGGCATGAAAACAACTACGCTTATCACTGTGCCTGGTCTCAATTTCCCTTTGAAAATAGTCCGTGGAAATTGCTATGAAATGTGGGAAATGGCATTTTAATACCCAGTCACGAGTAAAAGCCCCATAACCCAGTTTGATTAGCCTACTTAAAAGATATTTTTGTGAAAGGAGGATTCAATGAAAGGAGTCTTTTAACCCCACTAAATCAAAGCACACTGCACTGATAAGTGGGGTTTAAAGATGTTTCTTCTGAAACTTAAAGTCATGCACATTATGATAATATAGGTTTTTATGTTGAGGATTCATCATATTCATGCATTAATTGTTATATATAAAAAGTGTCATTTTTTTAACGTGTGTAATACAATTTCGAGGATGGTGTGTTTAACAGAATAACACTGGCTTAATAGGTTTCTTTGTGTCCTTTGCGTATAGAAACAGACACACAATGGTGTAAAAACATGGGTGGATATTAACTTATCGGTAATTAACTCAAGTAGTTCAGTGTGCTTGAAGATGAACTAGGATTTATGCATATACTGTATATATCTATATATATATATATATATATATATCTATATATATATATATATATATATATATATATATATATATATATATATTATATAAGACAACATATCCAAAGTAAATCAAAATGTGTCCCATTTCACAATTACATTTCTGCCGTTGGGCAGACTCCCTTATCCAGAGCGACATTTAGCTTATTTATACAACTGAGCAATTGCAGATTAATGGCTATGCTCAGGAGCCCAACAGTGGTAACTGGGAATCAAACCCACAATCATCGGGTTAGTAGTCCAACACCTTAACTACTACACTACCATTTCCCCTTCTCCGCTTCCTGGTTTGGAAAAATAAAAAAAAAATCACGAGGGCATAATTTCAAAGAACTAATTATTTCTATTTGTCTATTGTCACACTCTGTAATTTTGCTACATTAACGCGGCCTGTGTTTATTAATTGCTTCTCCAGCATTTTGAATCCATTCCAAGAATAAGCTGGCCTGTTTTCCTTGGCCTTGTGCTTCTGGGAGAGCATCTTGCCGCTAATTCCTAGTGATAACGCACATAATATCTACTCGGTATCTCTCCCGATTCTCGCTTCCTGCCTCTTGATGTGTGCCGCAAGTTTACATAAACCCTGTGAGGAGAGATAAAGTTCTTTGTTGCAAGATTAAACATCAAAACAGTTAAAGTGAAATTAAAATTAAATGAATGAGTGTCACTGAAGCAAAAAAGGCCATAATTAATGGTTCCCTTAATTGTCTTCATAAAATATTTGCATGGGCATAATTTGCATAATTTACATGTATTAATTAATCTTTCAAAGGCATTTTACGCTGAGAGAAGCCAAAATTTTCCTTTTGTTTTATTTAGCATCTGATGAAATATTTATCCTCTTTAATGAACTTTTTCGTTTTGATTCGAATATAAAAATACGTTTTGTTTATTAAACAACATTCCATACATGTGATTTGTTCCACAGACTCTATTTTGTTTTGTGGTATTTACTGTATTTTACCGTTACACTACCGAACCTAGAATTAATATATTAAATTGATAAATTGGCAATTAATTTTTCTTTGGAAAAATTTGCTCCAAGGCTAATATAAATCTTCAGACTTTGTGGGTCCGTTTTTAAGTTCATTTCTGTTTCCTGGCACAATAATACTGTACTTATACCGTTTATACGGCAGTGGTGGCTCAAATGATTATAAAGTTGTTGATTGGAAGACCTGGGTTTGAGCCCCACCACCACCAGTCTGCCACTGTTGGATCCTTGAGCAAGAGCCTTAACAGTTCCTGCTTCAGGGGTGCTGTACCATTACTGACCCTGCGCTCTGACACCTTTCTAAGATGGGATATGCGGAAAATTATATGTGAGAAATAAAGACTTTGACATTTACATGATTGTTTTTTTTAGCGTTATTAGTTATAAACCACATTTTACATTAAAGAAGACATGTATTGTATCAATAATCCAATAATCCAAACCTGCCGCATTTAAGTGATAAAATCTAAGCGCATATCTGTTAGTTCTAATGAAAAGATTATTCTTAGTGTGATATTATAAGCTAAACTAAAATCTCAGATTTTACAGAATTTATATAAGAATTGAAGCCCAACTATCAAGTGTTCACTCCTCGTTTACGTATTATATTTTACACAAAAAATTATTTTTTTTTATGTTATTGCATCTTATTTTTTGCCTGCAGCAGATTTATTACCAAGTTCTGTTCCTATTTTAGATATTTCTTTGGATATATTCAATAAGTCCGGAGTGAGTAAATGCTCCCCATTTATCCCCGGCTCATACTCCCACACCATCAGGGCTGTGGCGCACAGCACAATTCACGCAGTAATGACTTTTACAGTGTTGGTTGAATGGTGTGGGTCAGAGTGCAGGACGTTAGAGACTTGGGTCTTCTTGCTGTAATTAGCCCTACTGTTTGTCTGTCTGTGTATGGTGGCTTTGTTATTGCTCAAGCAGTACACCACATAGCCAGGCCACAATTAATCAAAGTTCACAGGGTTTCCGAGCTTATATTAATCAACCTTTCTTGCAGCCGACACCAGATTATTAGCAAGAAGCAGAAAAGTCAAAAATGTTGGGGTGATTTATGAGCACACGCCTTACAAAACAGACGATTTTATTTGTGCAGAAACCCCCGGCCCACGATTTTGTAGTATAACTTAACATGTTTTGTGTAAAATAGGTCACCCTTGAGAAATGCTGTGTAAAATGCTTCTCCTCATCTCATCTCGACAAATGTTTCGCTCTCGTTCGTGCTTTCTCAGTCTGTCACCCCCCGCTTTATGTATTTTTGGCCCCTTATTTCTCTTTCGAAACTGAATTATTTAGCTTACTCTGCCAAAAAAAGAGGGGCCGTTGCGCAAAGACAAAAACGAAGCGTCTCACGAACACGGGAAATGTAGGAGTAATAAACGTCAAACAAGCTCCTGAGCCATGCCTAACAGATGCTTTTACCAACAGAGGCAGTAAGCGGCCGTTGTTCACTCAAGCATGTGCTTGCTGTGAGTGTTCCCTGCAAATGGACAATGCTCATTAGATTGCAGGTGCCAGGAGATAGCGGCTAAATAGAATGGCTGCCTTTTTTCAATAAACACCTCTTCTACCCAGAAAATGTCATTTATAATCCATTTTACATCATGAGTGCTATTGTAGATTTGCACAAATGGGTACGACGAACAGATTCTTAAAAATACAGTATACACCATTGTCAGAAAGTGTTATTGAACAGAACAGTCATCGCTGTGAATTTACAGACAGGATTATTCAGGACTAGACAGAGATATATTGTAGCCCTCTGAGTTTATATAAACAGGCAGAGAAAAAAACGAAGTGGATTAAGTCGTGACTCAATATGAGCATTTTTATTATCTTAATATAATGTGTATTTTATTTTCATACTGTTTGTCAATTTTCATGTCGTAATTCAAGTTTAATTAAATTCAGCTGTTCAGTTAGCTTTTTATTTGTAGAAAGCATTTAAAAATAGACCCTGTTTAAAAGGAATCTAAAATTCATTTCAGTTAAATTCTAAATTCATGTCAGTCTATCTTTCCACTTGAATAACATTTATCGTATATATTTAGACTTTTTAATAAAACTGATAAAACAGCGTACATCTTTCCTACAGTTGATCTGAGGTTCATGTTTGCAAAAATCTTGAGGTGGTGTAAGGAGACCTTGTTCTAGATATGATAGATTGACATTATGATAGTGGAAAGTCACTGTCTGTCAACTCCGGTGGAATAAAGTTATAGTAGGGGTGAGTGAGAGAATGATGTGATTAATATTATGGTAAATCATACAGTGATTTAATACAGAGTAGAATGGAGTTTGTCAGTACCGTTACAATCCTTGTGTGAAGTAACTTTAATTATTACTTTTAATAAACTGCATCTAAATTTATTAATAACCCTAAACCCACGCTTTTCTGACAACAAACTGTGGTTATATATTTAACTGTTTTTTTTCTGTCTTTAACCTTCCTGTTGACTTCGGGTTAAATTTGACCCAAGATTTTATCAGAATCTTTATGTTTTTATTTAATTCGCTCAAAATTCTCACGGTCTAACACAAAATCTGGTAATAATTTTTTATTTTATGCTTTATAATTAAGCTGTGTAAAAATATTTTTACAGCTAAGTATCGTAAAAACTTTTTCCTAATAGTCGATAATCTTATCTCTAGTATTGATACATTTATAAGTTACATTTTCAACTAATTGATATTTGTTGATATTTAATTAAAGCCCTCGGTGTGTGTAAAACGACTGCGGAAATAAAGAGCAAAATAAATTTTTAGCTTTTTGTTTACATTTTTTCTATTTTGTTTTTTGAAGTATTACAATGTATTGCAATTTAAGTACTTTGGGTCGACAGTCCAGAGCAATAGAGAATGTGTGAAAGAGTTAAAGAAGCGAGTGCAGGCAGGTTGGAATGGGTGGAGAAACGTGTCAGGAGTGATGTGTGATAGGAGAATATCAGCTAGAATTAAGGTGTACAAGACAGGTGGGAGACCAGCTATGGTGTATGGTTTAGAGTCAGTGGTGCTGAGGAAGAGACAGGTGGCAGAGCTGGAAGTAGCAGAGCTGAAGATGTTAAGGTTTTCTTTCTGAGTGACAAGGTTGGACAGAATTAGGGACGTTAGCGAGGTTCGTTAGGGCACAGCTGATGTTAGATATTTTGGGGGGAAAGTCAGGAAAGCCAGATTGAAAAGAATAAGCTATTGAAATTATATTAATTGATACGTACACTACAGGGACAGAAGTATTGGGACACTTGATCATCACATCTATATCTGTATTTTGTACATCTTGTTTTTGATGTAGTCTTACACTTCTGGACATATGTTTTCACTCGATTGTAAAACGTGTCTAAGGGGAATTGTTCATATAGACACAATAGTATTAGTGTGATCAGACACTAATGTAGAGTCTGAGGTGGTCTGAGATGCAGTCAGTGTTCCAGTTCATTCAAAGATTTCAGGAGGACATGGTGTGTTATTGTTGGAGTGGAAAAAGTATTCGGAATGAATTGGAAAACCGACTGGACCTCAGCTTTCTTCCACTTCAATCATAACACACCATGTTCTCATGGAGCTCAAAAGCTTTGTGCACAATAGCCTTGTCATGCTGGAACAGCATACAAGACATCTTAAGGGGGTGCTGGTAATGCTGGGTACACACCACAAGATCATCGGGCTGATTTTGGGATGATTTCTCCCTTTTCCTACAACTCTTGCTAATGCCTTGAATATCTTGATGGTTCTAAAGTTAATTTTAGGAGATTTTATTGTGTTGATGTGTATTAAGGGTGACTGAATCTGCTAAGAAAAACAACGAAGGCGCCCGATGGCTGATCAGAAATCCTGATGTGTGGAAGGGTAACCCGAGGACAAACACGCGTACGATCTGGAGATTATCATGTGAAACTAATCAATATCCAATCAGAAAGCGAGCTAACGGAAGACAAAAACATAACAAATGCCATTACAGCACCGCAGAAAGTTTTCAATGGACCCTAACCCAAAACTTTTTATTTCCTTTTTGTCTAAATCTTTCAAAACACAATCATCACAATTTTTTCCTGCCTTGAGAGATTTTGCGAGATTTCCCATGTTCACAGTCGGGACTAGGTTGAAAATCTTGGTTTGCTGTCACTACACAATATAGTAAAAAAACAGTTAAATTTAGAATTTTTCTTCTCAAATCATATAAGATTCTACAAATATTTAAGTGTGTACCCAGCGTTAGCCAAGGGTGTGTGTATTTGTTTTGTAAAATAGTGTGAAGCCATTGTGGTTCAGCAAAGACGTAAAGTGGGAAAACACATTTCCTGTACTTAGTTTTTTGGTGTTTGTAGCACTATTTCTTCCCTAGTGTGCATATTTCTCAGCCTCACACTCTGTAAAATGAATATTATGACTCCGAATAGTGAAGGTAAACACAGTACCTCCATTTTCCCCACCTGTTCTGTGTGTGTGTGTGTGTGTGTGTGCGTGCGGGTTTATACATTCTGGTGGGGACCTAAACCTGAATACACACAGAGTCATGGGGACTCGTGTCACGGTGGGGACCAAAATTGAGGTCTGCATGGGTAGAAAAGCTTTTAAACATACAAGATAAGGTTTTTTGAGAAAGTAAAAATGCAGAAAGTTTGTGTGCTTGTGGAGTTTGCATGTTCTCCTTATGGTTTGGTACCTCAGTTTCACTTCCCACTTCGAAGACATGCTCTAAATTGTCTGTACCGTGTAAATAAGTGTTAGTGTGTGACTGATGGTGCCATGTGATGGGTTGAAACACTGACCAGTGTGTCCTCCAGTGATTTGGAAAATGAATAGATGGATATAGTGTGTATTGCTAAAAAGAAAAACCTCTTATACACAATAGCTTTTACTGTTTTTGTGCATGTGTCCTACTGAATAATTGACTCATCTCCATTCTCTTTTCTTTATCTGCAATTCTTTACCTCCAGATGGAAGACTATTTTTGAAAACCACCGTGATGTACTGATGCGACCAAGCAGAGGACTTGGGAAATCTTTCGTATGAAGATTTGAGAGACGCCATATGAATTGTGCTTACTCCAAGGAGCTTTTTAGTTACATAAAAAAGGTCAAGATGATGACAGAGGCTCCAAGGAAGTGACTGATTTTGTCCCAAAGCCTAAAGGAAGGCTGTGGCAGAACATAGAATTAGGATTCTTTTTTCTCCAGTTTCAACAATATTTCATGACAGATTAATAATGAAGGTAAACATGTCAGCTGTTCTGAAGGCAACAATTTGAGCACAGTAAACTGTACCATGAGGTACACATGGTGATTACAAAAAAAATCCACAGCACTGAAGATTTTTATACTGTATTTGAAACCAGCGAGAAAGCTTTGAAAAAGAAATTCTGATCCAGGGGTTTTTGTTTTGTATTAAAAAATGTTAAAACCTTAATGTCATATGATAAAAAATGTTAAAACCTTAATGTCATATGATAAAATTCCTAGCTTGGAGAAAAAAAAGCCTCTGAAAATGTGAATTTGACTATATGTTGATGGTAGTAACGACTAATCTTTGCTTTAAATGTTTTCTAAATTAGAAAAAAAAATACAATCAAGCTTCATTTTTATCATTGTTGTACATACAAGAACAATAACTAGGTTAATCTGCTCACTTTGTTATGTGTATATAAAGTTAAAAAAATAAAGGTATTGTGTATGCAGTAGATCTATTAGGAAAAACAATACCAACATTTATATTGAATTTATAGATTTGTTTCTGAGCCATTGTTCTTTCTGATAGCTGCCATTACGCTGAGGAAGCATGCAGGCATGTAAATGTTTGTCCTGAATTCCTGTTACTCAATAAATACTTAACTGTGCTGAAAAACTACCTATTTATAAGGCTGGTTCTCTTACTTCTATAACTAATATGGCTAAAGTACGAGCCCAGATCTGTATGTTGATGTCGGTTAGTATAGAACAACTAAACATTTTTAACCCTTGGATGACATTAATATCTTTGCAACAGTTATACGTAAGTAATATTGTATGCGACTGCAAGGCCTCGCCCACCTTAGGCTTAGAGTCATGTTATTTTAATAAAAAATTACTTTGGTAAAAGTTAAAATCATCAGATAAAAATCATCAGTAAAAGTATTGTTAATTCACTTGAAAATGACATTGGTAGAAGTTAAAGTCACCATTTATCATATTATTTGAGTAAAAGTATTTTAATATTTTTTGTATATTAAATGTACTTAAGGGGCAGCACGGTGGCTTAGTGGTTGGCACTGCTGCCCCACAGCAAGAAGGCCAGGTTTCGATTAGGATTGATAAATTGCCCATAAGAGTAAGTTTGTGTGTGGCACTGTGATGGACCGGCAACCTGTCCAGGGTGTAACCCTCCTGCCTTTCACCCTTTCAGAGGCAGCTGGGACCCCGAACTGGTGAATAAGTGGGTATAGGAGATGAATAAATGAATGAATGAATGAATATTAATAAATGAATAAATGTACTTAAATATTGAAAGCAAAAATGCAAAATTGAAAAGCAAAAATTATTTTTGAAAATTATTCTTTACCTGCACAGTTTCAGAAAGATTGTGTTCAGTTTTAACTTTCTTTTTTTGTAAAAAGCTGTTTTATAAAGTTCCTACATTCTGTTCTTAACCTCATGACTAGTTCTATTATTTGATCTCGGATTTCAAGTGTATATGATGTTAAAGTATAACAGTTGCATTTAAAGTTAACTGTCAATTATAATCAGCAAGGGACATTGAGACAAATCAGACATGCTGAAAAAAGCGTGTTTGGTTAAAGGGCCTAATTGATTTCATTAACAGGTGAATTATAAATCATTTTCTGTCTATAGGTAGACACGTATTAAAGAGAATGTGATGGAAGGAGGCATGTCACTTTAACTTTCCTCGGCACTTTGTGTCATTTATAGATATAAAGCAGAAGCTTTAATGAGGTCAGAGCCATGAGCTTAACTGAAATGTAGTTCATACTGTTTAAGTCGCTAACATAACATTCTGCATTAGTGATGTTATACAGATGTGGAAATTAGGAAAACTAATATAAATGTATTATTTAAAATGGAACGATAATGTGATGTAGAGGTTCTTTGTTTCGTTTTTCTGGGGCAAAGGGTTAGACTTTATGGTTATAATAAAATTAATGATTTAAAAAATATTTTTTTGCTTATCAGCAGTGTTTAAATCCAGATCCAAATATAGATAGATAGATAGATAGATAGATAGATAGATAGATAGATAGATAGATAGATAGATAGATAGATAGATAGATAGATAGATAGATTAGATTAGATTAGATTAGATTAGATTAGATTAGATTAGATACTGTGATCTCTGAATTAGTTTTTAATTATGGGCCAGTTCTTTTTATCTGGTATCACTTGTCATTCACAGGACCACCACTTATTAACCTGTTTTAAAACTTTTAAAACAGAATCATTTTCTATTAAGTTACAACAGACAGACAGACAGGTAGGTAGATAGAAAGACAGACAGACAGACAGACAGACAGACAGACAGACAGATAGATAGATAGATAGATAGATAGATAGATAGATAGATAGATAGATAGATAGATAGACAGACAGACAGGTAGGTAGATAGAAAGACTGACAGACAGACAGATAGCTAGATAGATAGATAGACAGACAGACAGGAAGGTAGATAGAAAGACAGACAGACAGATAGATAGATAGATAGATAGATAGACAGACAGACAGACAGATAGATAGATAGATAGATAGATAGACAGATAGATAGACAGACAGACAGACAAACAGACAGACAGGTAGGTAGATAGAAAGACTGACAGACAGACAGACAGACAGACAGATAGATAGATAGATAGATAGATAGATAGATAGATAGATAGATAGATAGATAGATAGTTGCAGTAAACAAAAACTTGAGATGTTTGGGCTCATTTTTATCTCTAGGGTTACAATATAGCCGTTGGTAGCAATAGATAAAATAACAGAGCGATAACATAGCGACAGTAAAACGAGTCATATTTGCTGTACAGTCTGTACGCTGTCATTAGGAATAGGTCTTCCTGTGCTTCAGTTTTAATATCCGGAGTTAAAGCCTTAAATGTATACTAATCCAGTTTAAATAGAGAATGATCTGTGTATGCTAATGAAAGGGTGTACATTTCGGGATACAACAAAAAAAATAAAAAGTTGTGTATAATATTACATAAGCAGCCTTTGCATATTTTAATCTGAAGGGCAATCAAAATTGTTCATGGTTGAGTTGTAAAACACGTGTTATTGAACAATGACAATATCTTGCAGAATAAAACCATTCAAGCTTGGCATTGTGTGCATGCAGTAATACACCAGACAGTACTGACAAATGATACCTTTCATTCTCTCTGCCTCAATAGGCACAAAATTCTAAAGGAAACTTCCTCTGAAATACCAGCGTCTGTCTGTTTTTTAATTAATTTATTTCGTTTTAATTGTTCTGGCTGTAATTGGCAGCTATTTCTAAATAATTACTTGTTTTTTAAAACATTACAAGTAGAAAAAGAAGTTTTTATTTGTGACAAACCCATAAGAACACAATGAAATTTCTTTCTTTGCACAGCCTGGTTTGTTAGGAAGTTGGGATCAAAGTGTGGGGTCAGTTATCCAGCCTTGTTTGTTGTGTGTTGTTGTTGCTGTTGTTTGAAATTTTACAAAAAGAGAACAAGAGTCGACATGATGTGCACAAACTTCTTTTGTAAGCTCTTTTAATGGAAATGTGTTGACAATGCAATACCTTTCCCCCCCCCCATTTGCATACTTTTTAACATACTGTAACAGGGATGAATAATTGACTGACTGTTGCATAATTCAATACAGCATTGTATAAATTCAAGGTCTTGAATGTTGATTTTTTTTTTTAAAGTTTCAGTCAACCTTGAAAAAACTATGTATATAGTGGCAATCAATAAGTTTATATGGTCATATCTAGCCCTTTTCATGATTACAAAAGAATTCCAGCTCAGGCATGCGAAACCTGAACTGTGTGCATGCTAGTAATGAAACCTCAAATGCTTTGTTCATCCCATTCCTACAGTGTGTGTAGAGTTGGATTGTGGTTTATATAGATTCTTTCCTGTCCTACGGAAACTACAGCACACTGTGACATGTTTTGCTTCAGCTGTGCAAATGAATTTGACCCTGAAGCTAAAATTTTAATGCCAACGCCCATGCGGTAATAACCTCATGTCCGTTCTGAATCATGATTATGAGGCACAAACAGAAAAACATTTAGTATACATTAGTCAGAGTGTGTGTAGTGAAAGTTCAGGGGAGTGTGTGCTTGGCTGCTCTTGAACCTTATAAAGTTAATCATTTCACACAAGTCTATTTTCAGTCTGCCTTTGTTTTCAAGTCAGTACAGGAAAATAACTGAATGTCTCAAAAATTGTGTTAAAATGTTTATTTGTCACATACAAAATCATACCAAGTACAAAATGCAATGATGTTTATCCTCGGCTCTCAATTAATCAATCAGTTTATTATATGATAATAAGGATCAATGCCTTTATTTGATCTGAAATTTGTATCCTATCTTAAAAAAATCGGGGTCAAGGTGTAGGGTTAGCTATGATACAGCGCCCCTTGAGCAGAACGGGTTACGGGTCTTATTTAAGAACCCAACAGTGGCAGACTGTTGGTGGTGGGGCTTGAACCCAGGTCTTCCTGGTCTTCCAATCAACAACTTAGGGCCTTAACAAAAGACATTATAATGTTTTTTAGAGACACATTCATTGTTTTAAAAGCTCCATGAGGCCCAAGTTAGCTTATTACTATGTTATTAACAGCTGCAAAACAGCCATATCTAATATAGGATTATCATTGCCTTAAAAAGTAATCAGAGTGAACACGTGCCCTCAGGAAAAAAAGGGTAAGAAATGGTCTGACAAACATGGTGGTTAAGGGCCTTGCTTAGGGATCCAGCAATGGCACAATGTACTACTGAACCACCACATTCAGGGATTCAACTGCATCTCAACCTTAGTGGAAAGCCATGGGGACAATACCCCCTTTACTATTGTAATAGTAGTTCGTAGATGTTTACACTAAGGAGAAAGTCAGTAGGTTAGCCCTACACCACTCTTGTGATATTTATATGATATTAAGCTGCTGCTAGTGACCTCTCCTCTGCACAACTGGATTTACTGCTGGGGGTTAAATCACCCTCTGCTTTTAGTCCCTACATCTTCTGTTCACATCCTGATTATTTTACCCAGAGTTTCACAAAACTGGAGGGTATGTGTGGTAGATGGCTGAATAATATGGGGTCTACAGCACCTATTTGGTCTTTTTCCCTCTGTGTCTTATCAACAACAACCTGAGGGTCATGCTCAAAAATATGTTATTGCTTACAGAGCGTACCTCCTACAGAACTAACAAGCTTCATATCCACCAGGTTCTCCAGCACCTTGTGCAGCATCAGTCGTACATTATGGACTTGTAGTGGCTTAGTCCAATTCTACTGCCTTTTTTGGGCAGTTCAGTTCAACTTTATATCTCAGAAAGGTGCTATGTGCCAAGCCTCTGAAACCCCACAGCTTAGAGTGCCCATAAGCAGGTAAATACATATTACACTTTGCCATAAATAGACATGGTGTTGAGGTGTATTTTTTTCTATGGATAGATAAGCTTAAACTATATATATTTTATATTTTTTCTCCAATTAGAAATAGTTCAGTATAATTGGACACCAGGCATCAGATGCTGCTGGCTGTTTGTACTGGTAAAAATGCAAGCCAAACTAACTCCCGTGTACTATGTCAGTGCCCTGGTCCTTACTTTAATTCCGAATGTTGACCAGCTTTATCTAAATCTGGAGTAAATCCTTCAAGACAACGGAGGAAGAATTAAATAGTCAGGTGGTCACTAATCAACGTGGAAGCCTAGAAAATATGGCATGACTGGCCAGACAACATTGCGCACACATTGTCACATTTACAGTCGGTTCTACTATTGTCAATAATCATCTCCAATCTTGAAAAATTCTGTAATTGATGTTCTGACCTTACTAATTGTCTGTTTTTACTATAAATTAGCCATACAAGCTCCTGGGTAGGTTTCTGCAAAACTAATTTAACATTAAACATTAAACAACAGAATGTGCTCTGTTTAATATTCTCTACTGCACCTTTTGTCAAACTCTTTTTTCATCTGATCATCCCCAGTAATGTTATTAGGCGGCTCTTTGTGAATTACGCTTAATGGTTCAGCCTTGTTTGACATTCACCATACTATTAAACTGAATAACATGCAAAACTATCAAAGACTTTCCAAATGTCTGACTTTCTGTTCCTCATCTGAACATCTTAGTGTCGGCGAGGAAGGAAATCGGTATGGCTTGATTGAACACAAGATAGACTTAATGTCATCTAATCAGAAAGACCATTATGTATTAGTGAGAGCAGCAAACAGAATTATCTGACAAGGGGCAGGCCACATTATCTAAATTAACATTTTGCAAGCATGAACATGCCAGGCCGCAGAGGAAAATGAAAGGCTACAGGAGTGCGGCCTGCATTTAGACATTCGGGCAGTAATTATTAATTTATGCTTGTCTGTGGTCTTAATGAAAATGAAAGCCAGGAGAAGAGAACAGGGAGGGATAATGTGCCGTGAAATTGAGTTTCATTTGTTCAGGGGCCACCTTTTAACTTTTCCTTTCTTCCCAGGAAATGAAACCAACCAGAGTTCTTGTGTGTTTTTCCACCCACCCCTCCACCCCCACCCCTTGTCATCTGGCCCAGACTCAGACAATCTTGACCTTTGCAGTATCTGTAAATATCCTGTCTCCCGCCATAATCTACTTTATAGAGCCGGAGTTCAATGATTACTATTGCTTCTTCAATAACCACTGAACATGTGAGCCCTTTGTGTTCTATTTAATGATGACACAAAGGACCAGGCCAGTTAAAGACTGTAGAATGTTGAGCATCAAACTCAGGAATGGTTAAAAAATGCCACAATTACATTTTGTACAAATATAATAGGATATCCAAACCAAATACACTGTGCTCCCCAGACTGCATTAAATACGTATCTATAAGAATAAGTCAAATTGTCTCTGAGTCATTTTTCAGAAAAGCAACCTCTTCATAGAGAAGAAGTGAAACTGGAGCATGGATTTGTCTTCATTTTATGGATCTGTCAAAAGGAAAGTTCGAATAGATACCTTGGAAGGAAAACACACACTTTTACCCGCACACACACATGTACATGTGAACACACACATACACGCAAGCTATTAACCTTCCACCAGCTCATCAACTTTAATCTTCCTTCAAAACCATTAGAATACCCTGAAGAAATGACTTTCCAATTAAAGGCGATCCAAAGGAAGAGCAGCTTTTTATCTGCAACTCCTGGTGTTTTTTTTTTTTATTCCAATCACTGAAATTGGAATTGATTTTTCAATTTAGCCACTGACTGCGATGGACACACCGAATAGGGGCCCAAATAGAGTTGCTTTTTGAAATATTTGTTGTGGCCTTGCATGTCTCATAAACTCAGTGGCCGTACGCAATATAAAGTTTTTTCTCTGAGACAAAATAGATTTAGGCTTAGTAAGGTGAAAAAAGTCTTAGATTGTATTTCGATCTTATTTAAGGGTGCAGTTAGCCTTATTTAGCTTTAACGAGTATGACATTACGTTGTAAACTATAGTGACTGATTGCATTATAGGCAGACAGTTATGCTGTTTACAGTGCAGCTGCCTTTACATTTACATTTCCAGCATTTGGCGGATGCCCTTATACAGAGTGACATTTATCTCCTTTATAACTGAGCAATTAGGGGTTGGAGGCTGTCCTTTGTAGGCCCAGCAGTGGTGGCAGTCCAGTACCTTAAACACTGCGCTACCTTTATTTAACCCAATTTCAATGAATCCAACTAAGCAGTTGAGGGTCCTGGTCTGGGTCCAGCATTGGTAGCACTGGGAATTGAACCCATGAGCTTTCAATCCACAGTCGAACACTTTAACCACTGAGCTATAACTTAATTTTTCTTTAGTTACGCACAGTTAGTTTCCTTTAGTTACTACACAGAATACGTGTAAAGTTCACATACTGTAGAGCAGTATTAGCTCAGTATAGTTAAAAACATCTGGATTGTAGTTTAGCCTTCTCAAGAGTGGGATAAGCCTTTTTTATCTTTAACTAGCATAACATTATTTCAATAAGTTATAAAATATATCACTTAAAAAAACAAGCTGTGGTCCGGCACCTTGGTGTAGTGGGTTAAGGCACCGGACAAACAACCCCCCCCCCCCCCCACACCCCCCCCATGGACAAACACACACACCCTCTCTCCCCTTGTTCGTCTCTCTTTGTCTTATCAATAACGGCAAAAATGCCCCAAAAGATAACTAAAAAAAGGAGATGTGCACACAGGTTGTACATATTATCATATGTGCTTTCAAACAGTATTTCCTACTTCTGTCAGATGCTATAGGGTGAAAAAAATTCTTATGGGTTAATTAATATTAAATTAAATCTCATTTAAACTTTCACTGCTAATAGAATGTTTGTGTGTGAATTTTACAGTTACTGTGCAGTCCTTCCTTTACTAACAAGCCAACCATCAACAATGTAAAGGCCCACATGGCAGGGACTGGAGGAAACAGTTGTCTTCTTCAATTACTATCAGAATCAGATGTGTGTGTGTTTTTTCTCCAGCCAGACCTGAGAAATCCTCAGCAGATCAGGCAACTGCTTTATAATGAGCATTTATTGTTTCCCCAGCTACGGATAGCACTTTTATAAGGGTCAGGTTCGAGGCGAAATGATTTTCTCTGTGCTGTTCTACAGGAATGTGTAGAGGAGAAAAGAGTGGGTTTCGACTGATGGTTCACTCTTAGCTTCATGACAGCTTGTTTGCCTCTTTCTGCTTTTCCTGAGCTGTTTAATATAGTTGTGCTACAGGAATAGAAGATTAATGGACACAAAGAATGGGTGGCACTTGTGAAAAGATGCAGGACAGAGCAGGACAGCAGCTATCTGTTTGCCTTGCCATTTACTGCTGTCTTTACAGTGAACATACAACCAAACTACAGCGGTTAAGGACTATCACAGGAAACGGTGCATTCCTCTGATGACATCAAACAGCGCACTTTAAAGATCTTCACCTCTGTCCCTTGGAGGGCTTGGACACTGAACATGTTATTAGGGTTGCCCTTATATGTACTGCTGAGATTACTGTACATATTTTTTGCATTACAGAATGACACAAATAATTAAATTTCAATTTACAGCATTTGGCAGACGCCCCTTATTTAGAGCAATTAAATTTATTTATTACATTTATCTCAACTGGTAACTTGGTGTTGCTGGGAATTGAACCCTAATCTTCCAATTAGCAGTTCAACACCTTAACCACTGTGCTAGCTCTTCCCCCACGTACTAATTTAAAAAAGATTTTTAGTGGCACAATAATTTTAAATTTCAATTTAAAGGCCAATGTTGTGGAAGAATGATAAACAGAAATAACTCGATGCACAGAAATGTTTTGAAGAGAAATTTTTCTGAAGCTGTTTTTTTCTCATCAGCTTGGTTTACAAAAAACACTTATAAACAGTATATGAGCTAGTTAAATTCCACTACATGCAAACCATCTTTTTTAATCGTATTGTGATTGTCTTTAAATCTTTTTTTGTTCTGCTTTCATTAAAAGGTCTAAATGTAGGACGGTGTAGGACCAAGAAATGTTCGTCCAAACAAAATGTTCTGTCTGAAAATTATGATAAATTATGATAAGTAAACATATTTATGTGCAAAACTATGTACACCCTGTTCATGCAGACATATATTGTGAAAAAAGTCTGATCAATACTAAATGAAAACCTGAATTTATAATTGGGTGTTGTGTTTCCACGCTGGAGTCAGGAGTCAAAGGGTCTAAAAGACGACGCCATGGTTGCAGTATTTCTTTTGGACAGGTAGGAATATAGTGTGATTTGATTTTGGTGTGTTTTGATAGTAACACAGAGCTTATGTAGTTTATGTACCTTTACAAATTATCTTACTTACTTACAAATTAACTAACTACAGCAGCAGCGTGTAATCAGGTACTATTTATATGCTTTGTATTTTTGTACTGTTACTGATACACTAGTACTTATTATTTCACTAGTGAATGGGAACATTGTTGTAAAGTTGTCTCTCGTCATCTAGTGTGTGTGGGAGGCAGGGAGCATGGCTGTGGATGGCGTTTTGTCGGGTGAGTGGGATGTACACTTTCAGTGCTATAAGGCTACAGTTAGAATTTTACAAGTTTTCCTACTGTACCTTTAATTTAAATGAACTCTCATGTGTCTCTGTATAGCTAGGTGTCTATCTCTGTACTAAGTGTCTGATTCCTTTATGGAAACATATTTATGCTGTTTACATTACAAATAACGTTAAATTACTGTGAATTACAGCTGTGTTGGATTTAAACACAGATTCAAAAGAAATTCAATTACTATACAGCAACAGCTGCAGCGCATAAAAGTACAACAGGTGAATTTCTTCAACAAATTATTTTGTTCTGCTGGTGAAAAGTTCTGATATCGATCATTAAGTTAATTGGTCTAAATATTTTTCGATATTCTATGGACGACATAGGACTAAGAACTGTTTGTTAATTCAAAATGTTCGGTCTGAATATTATAATAGAATTTCCTACTCGCCAGAATTTCCTACCCATATGTGCACCCTGTTCACGCAGACAGGATACATCATCAGTGCGTTCATGTACTGCGAAAATGACATCATGGTTGCAGTGTTACTTTTGGACAGGTGGGAATATGGTGTAATTAGTTTTTGGTGTGTTTTGATAGTAACACATAGATTATGTAGTTTGTGTATCTAGTATTAGTTCAACTACAGCAGCAGTGTGTAATCAGGTACTATTTTTATGTTTGATATTATCTACTATCAAGTTTTCTCACTGGTGAATGACACATGATGTAGATGATGTACTAATGTCTCTGGCCGTCTAGTCTGTGCGCAATTATGCATTTAGGAGTTGTGGCTTTGAATAGTGAGGGTTGGACCTACATTTTTAGTGCTATCAGGCTACAGTTAGCATTTTCCAAGATGTCCCAATGCACCTTTATTGTTTTACATTTACATTTATTGCATCTGGCAAATATCCTAATCCGAAGAGATTTATATTCATCTAAATTCTGAATGCAATTGCACAGTTTAAGTTTAAGCTTCCTGCTCAGGGGCCCAGCAGTGGCAGACTGGTAGTGCTGGGAACTGAACCCACAATCTTTCGATCAGCAGTTTGACACCTTAACCACTGAACTTCCCACTTTTTAATATTATTATGTAGTTGGTCCTTTGTTAAAATTAAAAAGTATTAATAAACTGTACATGCACAACACTTATAAAACATTGGAAGATCATCAACCTTGTGCTTCAGTCAGCAAAATATAATTTTATCTTGGGATCTGCATTAGGAGGGCTAAAAAAATGTTACTGCCTCATCAAATTTCGAATGTCAAAACCTGTTCTGTGCTGCTCCACCCATTTCAATGCAGTGCATTCATTAATTTATGAGTAACTGAAAAAAATAGCAACTGACAAACGCTAAAAAAACTGGCTTGCGCCCAACCAAAATAGCAATATGCATTAACCATCAAATCACTCTTTTGTGTGCACTAAAATAGAACTCTCAGT
This sequence comes from Bagarius yarrelli, assembly GCA_005784505.1. NCBI lineage: Eukaryota > Metazoa > Chordata > Actinopteri > Siluriformes > Sisoridae > Bagarius > Bagarius yarrelli. The sequence goes on from VCAZ01000125.1 coordinate 1,285,198, forward strand.
CTCTTATTGCTTGTTTTCTCTCTCTCTCTATCTCTCTCTTTCTATTTCTCCCCCAGATGTATTTTACCGCTCAGTCATGTGGGGCTGGTAAGAGTCCAGAACAGTTCCAGCATGTTTAGAGGGCTAAAGCCACGAGAGAAAAGTGATTAAGATGTTCTCTTGAGGCAAAACAGATCATTCACACAGACAAGATGCCATGTAATCAAATTAAGATGAAAATGTAGAGAAAGCCCTTCAGGTTCTTTATGCATTCGAAATGAAAAAGAGATGTCCTTAGAACTTTATTAAATATTGGCCTCTGCTCAAACGCTTCACAGTATCTATCCCACTGCTCTGTTGCCTGTGCCTGACAGGCTGTAATCAGTGTGAAGGTTTAATAGGACTCAAAACTTTAGGGTTATTATTCAAAAATAACTGCCTCAGTCCTTGCTTTTGTGCTTATTTTCATTTTGCCAAACCGTCTAATGTTAAACAACAACCTTGTTTTTCTCTAGCGGTGTCGACATCTGTAAAGCAAAATGAAGTTTCCTCTCTTAGTATCAATCTTGTAATTGAGCTCTTGGAGCTAGCTACGTGACCTGCACACACAACCATGCTCTCTGCTCTCAGATATCTAGACTGCATTCCCCTGTGTTGTCATGTTGAAGAGCTGTTCCTTACGTTCTCCTCTGTCAGCCACAGCTCTTTTAGTGTGCGCTCACTCTTTTAGTTTCTACCTAGTGGGGTAGCTGTACACTTTACTTTTCACTTATTTGGAATAACATGGAATGTCCATATAATAAACTATGACCCGGACATGCAGTCAAATTGGAGATACTGCTTTTTCACCAGTGCTGGAGCAGGTGCCCAATTGGGAATCGGATTGGTACTTTTCCACCAAAAAAAAAAAGTCCTGAGTCAGTGCCCAGATCCTGACTCTGAACTAATCTCAAAACCTTGTTGGTCTTAAGCAAGAACTGATGATGTCAATGGGCAATTTTCATACAAATTGCAATTTGACAGGCGCCATTTTTATTGTAAGCACAACAGATAGTTTAACAACAATTACACAAGACCAACTTTCTACTTCTATCTATCTATCTATCTATCTATCTATCTATCTATTCATTTGCCTATAGATATTTGACATTTAGACATTTGACATATAGATAGATAGAAAGATGGATAGATAGATAGAAAGATAGCAAGCCGATTTGGAATGAGTGACGCTCTGGTTCCAATACCAGCCTGACACCAGCTCAGAGGAAAAGCGGTAGTAGAAGCAGTTAAAAGAAATGTTAGGCTTTAACAGAGGGGTAGAAATCAGCTTTGAGAGAGTGAGAGATATGCCATTTCATTTCCTTACATTTCATTTTAATGAAAGTGTTCAGGTTAAGGCAGGTGTGGGGCAAAAGTTTTAAATGTTAGCTTTTGCATCTTATCCCAGCAACGATCCAAGCCCTCGCTCTGCCGTCGTGATCCAGCATATCATGTGGATAGTTAAGTGAGGTTAAATTAAATATTAACCTGATCTGACATAGCCCCCTGTCTACACACTGCTACACAATTAAAACCAGAGCACCTAACACTTTTTCTCTGCTGGAAACAGCCAGAAACACGCTACTTTACGAAACAAAAATAAATCATGGCCTAATCTATTGAGAACCTGATGAAAGGAGCCCAAAGTTTCGAGGCACTTAGCTGAGTAGTGTAGAAAAGGGTCTTACATTATTTATACCCTTTAATGGTGCCGCAATCCTCAGCATGTGAATCAGCAACAACATAATGCACTAAAACAGCCACAGCTGTAATCAAAGCTATACATTCTCATCCTTCTTCCTCCTTTGCTAACTGGTGAGGGTCAATGGGAGTCATCTTTGCATTGAGCACATTCTTGATGAGAGATTATCCCTTTTAATAGAGATTAAGCATTTCACGGTAGACACCGCCTAGATAAGATTTCTAAGCGTAAACCACTGGGAGGAAATAGTGGTGCTATAGGGACTGTGCAGAGCGGTAAGTCAGTAGCTTTAACACTGCAAATAAACACTAATGAAGGGTTTAATGTAGGGTTGGGTATAATTAATCGATGAGCAATAATTCATTGTTAAGAATTTTGTCAATCATATGTAATTTGTTCGAACTAACGTTCTTATTGTTATGGATACGGTGTGCAGTATAGGCTGTCTTGAAGTTTTATGATAGATTTTATCTACCAGCATTCACAAATGAGTAGTTTTGGCATTAATAAGATATTATACATCTGTTTTATTACATTCAATGCTGAGTTCATATTTTATCGTTATGTTCTTCAAACAAACGTTTTCCAAAAATTGATAAAGTTAACTTACGTTACACTTACGCTTATTCCTGATAACGTTAGCTGATGACTTGACAAAAATAACCTGTCAGAGAAAAATGTAGTGGCATTACGATTTGACCTCTTACATATAATGACGTGTACTGACGGTGTATTATTGTCCCATTTGTTAGGGGGAATATTTCACAATAGGTGTTAGATAGATGTATATAGATTGTATAGGCGTTGTGGTAGGTGTAGGGTGGGGGTAGGGGTATAAAATAGAATTAGGATTGGGCCCTATTGGTCTGATTAATAGCTTTATATTAGATGATTTAACCCAGTGCCCTCCACAATTATTGGCACCCCTGGTTAAGATGTGTTAAAAGCCATAAAATGAAATCACACTTTTAAAAAAATCTAAAGTGAATTTACAAAAATAAGAAAAAATTGATAACTAAAAAATAATAGTTTTTTTTTTATTAAATCACCTGTTATACAATTATTGGCACCCCTAACAATTACTTAGTAATACATGACTTCCTGTTTCCCTGCGGTATAAATATGACGTGACACAGAGGCAACATGGAAAAGACAAGAGAACACCCCATTCAGGGAAGGCAGATGTGTGTAGGCAGATAAGTCAGGCAATGGCTACAAGAAAATAAGCACTCGCCTGAACTTGCCCATATCTACAGTCAGAGGAATCATTAAAAATGTTAAAACAACTGAAACAGTTGGCTGGATGAGTACCCAAGTTTATCTTGCCACTACACACAGTAAGGAGGATGGTAAGAGGAGTAAAAAAATCTTCAAAGCTAACTGTTAAAGATTTGCATCAATGAGTGGCATCTTGGGGTCACAAAGCCTTTATAACAACTATCAGATCTTCATGTTAACAAGCTGTTTTGGAGGCATGCAAGGACAAAGCCTTTTCTCACCATTCAGTAAGGGGTACTGGGACTTCAACTGGGACCGTGTGGTCAGATGAGTCTAAGATAGACTCTTTTTGGCAACAAACACTGTAAGTGGGTCTGGCATAAAACAAAAGATGAGTTTGAAGAAAATCACCTCATGCCCACTGTGTAATATGGTGGAGGATCAGTGATGCTGTGGGCCTGTTTTTCTTCCAAAGGCCCTTGTTAGGGTGCATGGCATCATGAACTCTTAAATACCAGGGCATTTTAAATTAAAACCTGATGGTCTTTGCCAGAAAGCTGAAGATCTGTCGTCATTGGGTCTTTCAGCAGGATAATGATTCACAACATGTGGTGAAATCTACACAAAAATGGTTCAGCAGACACAAAATCAAGCTTCTCCAATAACCATCTCAGTCCCCAGACCTCAAACCAATCGAAAACCTGTGAGTTAAAGCTGAAGAAGAGAGTGCATGAGAGAGGACCCAGGACTCTGGATGATCTAGAACAATTGTGCAAAGAGGAATAGATAAAGAACCCTCTCTCTGTATGCTGTTTTGTTGGCAAAGGGGGTTGAACAAAGTATTAACATTCGAGGTGGCAATAATTGTGGCACATGTGATTTTATGTAAAAAATATCTTACTGCAGGATTTTTCCCCCACTGAATAAATATATGCATTGTGGGTCTACTTTTAAAATAAAACAACTTATTACAAGCCTAAAAACACATCTTAACCAGGGGTGCCAATAATTGTGTGGGTGCCATTTAGTTGTTTGTCTGATCATAACTATATGGTAACCTGTGTTAACTCTTTTACATTTAAATCTTCATAATATACAAGCAACCAGTGTATTTAATAACCCAAATGGTGCAAATAGTGTGGAAGTATCATCTCTAGTATAAAACACTGCATTTTGCTGATGAATTCATCGGAAGTGTTTAAATAAAAAAGGCACCCACAGGAAAGAATGCCTTTTTGTGATGTTAAAAATATATCTAAGCATGAAAAGTTTTAAAAAAGTAAATAGAACATTTTGGAGTAGTAAAAGCCAAGGACAGTGTAGTAAACAGTAAAAAAGTGACTAGCACATGGAGGACCACCCAAGAGATTCACAAAGTTGTTCATTGGTCTAAGACTGGTTTGCTTACAAGCTGTGCAATTTACAAGAAGCAACTGACAACTCTTTAGGGAACCGAGTGGAAATACCACCAGAAGCTCAATGCTATTCTAAATGTTTACTATTGAAGAGACAATTGTTAATCAGCGTTGATCTGAAACCCGAATTCGTGGTCGAGTTCATAAAAGAAGAAGTGCAACAATCAGAAACCGTGATTAGAGCAAACGGGTTCGACTGTATGCACATCTGTACTGTAGGATAACGCTGGAGCAAAGTGTATTTGACATTTACTGCTCCATCAGATTTTTATATATACTCACCCACCCAGTTTATTAGGTATAGCAATCTTGTAACTAATAAACTGGCAAGCGAGTGTATGCTTTTCACTTTAATGCTCATGAACAGTAAAATTCCATTATAAATCCCACAGCACTGTGAAGACATATAGCACGCGCCAAGCAAAGAAATAACACCGTTTCCATTCCATTTAACTCACTGCAGAAGCAGAGGAGCAATCTCCTCGAGAACAAATACGACGTGGTCCTCTCTGATCATCACTTGATAGTGCGGTGACAAGCAAACTCTATTAAGCTGTCTTCAAATATGCAAAATGATATGATTTTACAATGATTACATATTCACTTCCCAGCTGGCTGCCTCCATGCAACTCCATTTGTCATTGACTATTGTGTCCAATTATATGATTAGCTTTGAACACTCCGGCACTTGGAGAGCTCTTGTGTGTTCCAGTGCACTGACTGATTCACAAACAAAGTCATTACAACACGTATTCACACATATCAAATAACAAACAGATGGCCATTGTGTGTGCCGCCTGATTTATTTGCAAGAAGAGCTGCTGAAAAAACTGCGATTTTTTTTGCCGGGCATTGTTTAGTGCTGACTGCTTTTCCATCCAGAGAGGAGCATCTGGCTGCCGAGGCGGTTAAATCAGCTCGAATGAAAGACAATCTTGTTTTCATTAATTTTTCTATGACAAAAGCACTTGTTATAAAGATTCCAAATTATCCACAAAGCTTTGTGATAATTTATCATGCATGCTGGGCTGCGGTGTCTGTCTGCATCAGGGAGTGTTTACCTCTTTTAAAGTACGTATGTCAGCTAAGCTGTCTGTGATGCATGCTGGGAAGTTTGCAAAACTATTCTGACTATTCAGCTATGACTGAAATCCCTCACTCAGCTGTTCGGTGTGTATCATATAGAGTATTGGGCAGGATGGATGAAAAATCAATAGAGGTAAATATTGCTGTACATTTTTACCTGTACTGTACGATCTACACATTTTCTCGAATGCTGTGTATTTTTCTTTATATGCGTCATGAAATCAGCATATTCCTATTGGTTCCTGACTTTTCGAACACTGTGTGCAAAGGGCACTGAGAAAATAACTGGACTAAATTGAGACATTTTTTTTTATTTATTAATTTTTTTTATGAGAAACATATAATAAACTTTTATTGATTGTCTTGAAAAATTTGAACAGTACAAAGACTTCACAGATTAGCATAGAAATGATTCTTAGTTGGATGCCATAAAATAGCAGGAACTCACATCTCACCTTCCACTGAATTGACAAAGATTTAACTTTGTACCAGTGAACAGCTTATTATTAAAAACATTTTTAAAAATACAGAAAAAAATTATAAGTATGAACAGATATAATCATTTTATTCATTGTCCTGCATTCCATAAGCTTCACAGCCTAAATGAAATAATGCTTTTAGGTATAAATAAAATTCAAAAAAATCTAAAATAGAGAGTATAGAAAATAGCTACCTATTAATATAAGCATTTCTCAATTTAGAAAGTTGTACCAGTAGAATAATTCATTATTATAAACAACAACAACAAAAACTAAACTAAACTACATAATAAACTAAGCCCTAATACACCATAATTGTTTTTACTTCAGTTTCTTTTGATTGTTAATATAACTTTTAATAAACATCCCTGGGCTGCTACAGCATCACACCACCAGTCATCTATAATTGTTCTACATAATAATATGCTGTTATAATAATAGCACATCCCCTTCTGTTACACTGCAGCAATATGCAAGACGGACACGTTGTTTGTTTTCTATCCGTTATCCATTGTTACAGTCAGGGATGTGGAACATTCCTACAACAAGTTAGTTTTTATTATCATTTAGGAAATAATAGATTTCAACTGCCTCTGATTCTTTTGTCCTGTTAAATGATTGTTGAATATTTATTTAGAGAAATCCTAAACATTTTTAAATTGATATGCATATTATTGGCACACAGTTGCCTATAATGTCTTTATATGTGGTAGCAGGGTTGGCCCAAGTCTTTAAGGGGACCCTAGACAGAATTTTATTTGAGGGGTCCCTTGGTGCAACCAGTACCAGTAATTATTGTCAATCTTTGATTGTTCACACACTATAAATGTAACACACGTATTGTCAGTATTATTTATTGTAGCTTTGATGCTTTCATCATACCAAAATATTTACCCTGCTACAGCAGTAAACTTTCAAGAGTGCACAGGTGTTAATTTTTTTACTTTAGCATTCAAAGTCTTGTGGTACTAAGTGGAATACATAATGTGGTATAACGAAAAGCAGCTCAATAAACCATATTTAATATTGCACTTTATATACTTACCTATGTCTATCGACATAATTAAATAAATTAAGTAAATAAAAACAAACAAACAAAAAAAAACATCGACCTGTTACTTCATGTAATCTTGGGGGCCCCCTGGTGGCTACGGGAGTCCTAAGCAACCGCTTAGTTAACTCAGCTTTGTGTTGTAGTATTACTAAACTAAAACGAACCAAAAGATCCAAACACTGTTCCAGCATACCAATACCCCTGTGCACAAAACCTCTGAGCGCCATGAAATCATGCTGTGTTATGGTTTGAGTGAAAGACCTGTGACTCTGACACACTAGAGCTGAACACTTTTGGAATGATCTGGCACACCGACTGCACCCCAAACCTCCTCCCATGATATCACTACTACGATTGTGACTGAATCCCCATGCTTACAGTCCACAGTGTGCAGATCATTATAGAAGTCAGAGCAGAGATAAATCTAGCCCTAAAACTCATATACTTTTTAGTGTTCCTAACAATTCCATCTCTTAATAACTGATGTGGAATTATGTTTGTACAATTTTTTTTGTTAATTAATGACCTACTAACATAAAATATGCATATTTAGCCTATTTTTTAAACTAGAGCTATTGACAGCCGCAGAAAAACGAATCCCCATCCATTAAACACGTGAGACCTACTCCGAACTTTGTTGAACATTAGTTGAACGCGAGAAAGGCACCCGGAGCCTCAGTAGACTAGTTGTGTTTTATTCCACGTGAGGACTGAGTGGCAGACACGCTCCATAAACCACTTCCAGGCTTGCTTATCCTGTTTTTTTGCTCCAGCACCCTTTTTCACATGTGTGAAAATGCTTTAGTATCTGGAAAGCCCTTGTGAATTTACTGAAACGAAGGCTGGGTTCCAGTACTATTGAATGTGACAGATATATATTTAATGTTGATGTTTAAAGGGAATGTAACAGAGCTTGAACTGCAATTCCCAGATGGTGATGTTAGCTGGTCTTTGCACTACCGAATGCACACAGATGTTTATTTTATTTGTTTTTCCAACCTTAGACAGCAGTAAGTGAAGCGGACATTCTCTAAGTCTGATTATTTGGTAAATTTATTGAGAAGTCTAGAAAATCAGACAACCAAAACTCAACATAAACTGAAAAAGTTGAAAAAAAAGTATCTGTATCTGATCATCTATTTTGGTCTTCATTTAGTGCTTATTGTTGTCCTTATCTACTATAACAGTGCAGTATTCCTTTATCTCCGCTTGGTTCATGGCAACGTTCCCCCGCCTCTGAATATATATTTAATCAGTGCTGACATAGATTAATGCATCGCTTAATTATCAATAGCACTAATGATAACTCTGTGTTAGAATTTAAGACACCTTTATCTGTTTCTGCGGTGAATTAAATATCATACATAACCATAAATACTTTAGGATTTAAACAGACCCCATTTTTCTTTATGTAAATTGTGGCCTAAATGAATACAACCTGTCAGACGCTTAACGAGTTTAATATTCAGTTGAAGTTATATACTGAATATATTTAAAGGAAATATTTGCAATATTTTTTTAAATTAACACACGAGCATATTATCCCTGTTTACTCAGCCGAAACTCCTGATGTACTCAGACAATTTCCTATTTAGTCGAAATCCACAAGTGTGACCATAAACTAATGAACCGGTTACAAAATATTGAAGTTAAAAAATTCTATGAACTGCAGTCTTCTCAAGCAAGTTGTGCTTTTAAAGTTCCTTCCAGCTTGTGTTTTCATATGTGCCATCATTTGCTTCCACCTGCCGGCATTAGTAAGATAAATCAATGCTCAGTTTAGAGAAACTCTGCTTTGTGCAATAGCGCCCCTTTGTGTCAAATTAAACAATGTGCTAGCTTACAAATAGAAATGGTGTCTATGCAATAAGATCCTTATAACTATTAATATTTTATAATGGTCTTGGAAGTGTTCTTGGATTTGAAAGAGGGTCCCTCACACACACACACACACACACACACTTCTAACATTACCTATTGAGGGGGTTTACTTTCAAATACCACTGTTACAGTTTAATATATACGCCATGTGTTTTTAGCAGGAATTAGCAAGTATAGAAGATGAATAAATGAAATGAAAAATATATCTATAGTACAAAATCTATTTGCAAATGATTATATGTAACATAATACTATGACTAGTTATGGCACTACGAAAAAATATTTCTAAACATTTTGCATAACACTTATTTAAATATGTTATGATTGAGTGACTTATAAAAGCTATACTGGGCATATACAAACCATCCATCCATCCACTGTCTACACCCGCTTATTCCAAATCAGGGTCACAGGGATCTACTGGAGTCATCGAGCAAAAGGCGGAGGTACAACCCTGGACAGACAACCAACCACACACACTTACACTCACTCCTTTGGGAAATTTTACATCAACAATCAATCTAACATACATGTTTTTGGACTGTTGGGGGAAACTGGAGTACCTGGAACGCACAAACTTGGGGAGAACATACAAAGTTCATACAGAAAGACCCCTGCTGAGAATACGACCTTCTGTGGGACCTTCTTGCTGTGAGGCCACTGAATTAACCACTAAACCACTGGGTACCATAAATTCATTAATTACCCAACATATTTTTCCAGTCCCATAGTATACTTGCAGCTAATACAGTGTAACAATTAAATTTCATACATTAATTTAGACAAATTAAACTGAGCAATTTTTTGGCTAATAGTTTGACTGACTTGTGTTGTGTTATCACATGTACAGGCGTTTTCTTGTTAATCTCTATTTTCCCTTAATAAACTGTAAAAATGTAAGGCGGCTGCGTGTTGTGCAAACATTTGTACTACTCAAGCTAATTTTTATGCCTCATAAGTAGTTCTAATAATCAGATCACGGTGTTTATGGTTTATTTCTGTAGTGCAGCAGGCAGTAGGACTTGAAAAAAATTGCAGTGCAACAATATTAAAATGCTTTTTATCACCAAGAACTAGAGAACAGGGTTGGGGAAACGTCTGGACAAGAATGGATTTCTTTTGTTTTCCATTTGTTGATGAAATGGTGATTATTGGTATGATATTGATTATTGTTATGATATCAACAGTCTATTGATTCTTGTTTTCCACTTGGCAGATATGAAAAAAGTTCCAATGACATTTGGCAGATGTCCTCATCCAGAGCCTTTTACATTTACATAAATCCCATTCCTAACAGTTGAGGTTTAAAGCCCCTTTCTCAGAAGCAGCTTTGGAGGTGCTGGGAACTAAACCCACAACCTTCTAGTCACCAGGCCAACACTTAGATGTGCAATTTGCCTGCATTCAGACTAGCAATTTGTTTATTCATTCTAGAAAGTGTCATTTTTTCAACAACGCAGTCTCACAATCACATTGTTCACTTCTCAACAAAGCATTTTTTTAAAATTAAAATTTCAATTTTAATTTTATTTAATCCTGAAAACTATTTTATGCGTTATGTATTTTCTCAAACATATATATTTGTTGTGGTTTGCTTTTGCTTTACTTTCATAAACTAAAACCAACATTTGCAGAACCCAAACTGGCCACCGTAGAAAAAGCTCTAATGAAAGTGCTAAACCAAAGCAGAAATCAAAATGAAAGTGCTCGAGTCTCAGCTTGTTCCTCTTTTTAGTTTAGTTTGCATGACTGTATATATTGAAAAGTCTTTTCTCACATGCAATCAAATCATGGCACTGGTAAGGTTACTGAGTGAGCGCACACTTCCGGTGTGTCGACTCTTTCTCCTCACACTTCTCAGATAGTTCCTGTATAGGATCACACTTATCACTCGGTCCTGAAACTGCTTAGAAACGATGTAGTACAGTATAATGTCCAACACTGTACTCATGTTCATCAGGAAGGTTGTGAATGCACCCCAGGTGCTATAGTCCTGGCCACTTTTCTCAAAAAGCAGAAGCACAAAGCAGACATGAAAGGGAACAAAGCACACCAGCACCTGCATGATGAGTGTGATGATGATACGGACAGATTTTTGCTTGACGTTGGGCTTTAGCTTGGATGTGCGTCCATGAATCAGATTGTCTACGATGATAGCGTAACAGCCCACCATAATAATTATCGGCAATAAAAAGAAGAAAGCCAGGCGAGCAAAGTGGACAGAGTTGTCCCGACGTAGGTAAACAATGTCATGCATCTTCAGACAGGTGGTATGGTTGGACATTCGGTCCGGATCTCCCTCCAGGAATAGGAGTGACGCGGCACCGCCGAGGGTCATAACCCAGATGCCCACGCATGACAGCAGGGCCTTGTGTACGTTCTTGAGCTCTTTGCTATGCCGAGGCTGAACTATGGCTACATAGCGGTCAGCACTGATGAGGGCAAAGAGCCAGAGAGCCAGACATGGATAAAGTATGGTTAGTGCTGCGTTGATTCTGCAAAACATATCACCAAACGGCCAATAGTCCATGCTGTAGTAGACAATTCGGAAAGGAAGCAAGACAATGAAGATGAGGTCCACCACAGCCACATTGATCATGTAGATGGTGACAGAATTCCTCCTTTTCGTAGTTAAAGCAAAGACCCAGATGGCCGTGAGATTGACCACCAAGCCTACAAAGAATATGATGCTGTAGAACACCAGGCTGACTATTTTAAAAACAGGAGGAAGATGACCCTCCGAGGTGAGAGCCAAAGAGGTGTTTTGTTCCATGATAAATGACCTGATATGAAAAGAAACATCACAGAGGACATTAATAAAGAAAGAGACACAGTGGTCTATATTTATATATGACAGTATCTTGTGTTTCCATATGGGTGACCTTATTCAGTGGGAGGTCAAGCAATGAGACATGTACATGATACCACTCTCTATAAATAGAACATGACTACATGTTCTAAACATGACTACATGTGGGTTAATTTATTATTCTTATTCAAAGCAAATGAGCATCCAAAATTAAAGGGAAGAAAATCTCAAGCATTTTTGGTCTCTAATGTTATTCTATATCCAAGATTATACACTACTCAGTCGCTATTTACATTTAGGCAAAGCTGATTTTACAACTTTTAACTGTCTGTCTGCCTGTCTGTTTATCCATCCATCCATTAATCCATCCATTAATCCATCCATCCATCTATCCATTCTTGGCTATGTTGCCACTGGTTGTCATCACCTCGAAATCCCCCAAATGAAGAAATTATTACTCATGTGTAGAGGTGGAAATATTTACTACCATCTCAATAGCATTGTGTAAAGCTTTTAATGTAGCTACATAACAAATCGAAATGCTTGATAATCTAAAGACTGAAAAAATTATTTTAGTTTCAAAATTTTAAGCCGAAATTACAGTAAAAAAAAAAAAATTTGGATGACTTTTACTGTTAACACAAAATCAACAGTGATTTATTTTCTCCTTAATGATTCATTACATATAAATAAAACTAAAACTATTCACATATGACATATTAATGACTTTTATGGCTGAATGTTGGCAAAATTAAATTATGTTATTATTTAACTATAACATTTTTCAACAATAATTTAAATTGGGTATCATATTTCTTTCATCTTAGTCAATCTCAGCTTAGTATTTAATTACTAACAGAATATATCAGTATACAAACAAAAAAGTGTACATACCGCAGTGATCTACATCACTGTTTGATCAGAGGATACCTGCATCTGTTCATACAAACAATTGTGATGTGGTGACAAACCATTTCACGTCAAGCTCTGCTCAAATAGCTCACAGGAAGCCTTGTAGCTAATGAATTCATTTACATAAACTCTTTTTTTTCTCATTTGGTTAGATACTTCCTGTATCATGTTGACTGGTGGAGCAAGTGCACACCCTCTCGTTGTGGTTTGTGCATGTTGTGTGTGAAACTGTGTGTTGTCTTGCTAGTGTTATGCATTGAATTAGCTGTAAACCTCAGCTCTGTGTCCTATATCTAGACGGTTGTTCTATCTCTATTATAATCTAGTCCTTGTAGTGTTCATTTCTTATATATCTTATAAAGTATATATATATATATATATATATATATTATATTAATTAAAAGATTTTTATATTCACTCTCATTATGTCTGACTGTTGGTTTAGCAAATGGATCCATCTGAAATCTGTGATTTGTATATAAATTGTATGAGGAAGTGACTCAAAAGCATTTATATAAAGCATTTCGGTGACCAACAAACATTTTTTTTTTTTAATATCTAATAACAGATCCATTTTTCTTTAACATATTTTCAGGTTAAAAGCCAGAAAACACACTACATTTTTCATTGTTTGCCAATCAGAGGTGAAGAGTAGTACAGGTGTTCACACACAAGCATGCACAGTCGCACACAAACTATGTACTTTCCGGCCCTTGAAAAAAAGTAGGTTATATATATATATAGTATGGTTACAGGTAGTATAAATGAAATTCGGATGTACTACATTTTTCTCTCATTGAGGTAAAACACAGGACTATGATTATGTAACCTGCAAATTATGGCCAGGAAGAAAGAGTCTCTCCATATCGGTGGCTCAAAAGTAACTAGTAACTATTACTTTTTAGCATCATGAGCATAATATTATTCATCTCATGCTTTATTATTAAAAACACGTAGGCTATAATTTAAAAAAACATGAATTAATTATTTTTTTTTCACTTACATTAAATTAAAAGTAACACATTTTACATTTGGAATACTGCCATCATTTTCAGTCCTCAAGTGGACATTTTAAAGCCTTAAGTAACATTTTTTAGCACAGCTGGAAACCTTCCATGCTTCATAAAGCATCATTTTGTCATCACTAGTTTCAAACTTCACTCTTTATTTCATTCTACTTTATTTAATCACTTATTGTGTGAGGAATATAAACCAGGTGAGAAGGGAGAAGCACTGAATGCTTTGACTGCTGTAACTCTTAACAACAGATCTTTAATTTGTTGTTTCTCGCCTTAACTTCGGCTTCAAGAATAACAGCACTAATATGATTATTCTGCCTGTAAAACCACATTTCATAATACAGTTTTTGAAAACGAAATATTTATGGCATTAACATGTCTGTACAAGTTTTTTTTTGTTTGATAAAAACATTAAGAACTGGTACCAGTAAATGACAACAAAACAGGAAATCTAGTTCTAAATTTGAAATACTTGAAACAGAACAAATGCAGTTTGCAGAAATGAAAGAATGCGTACTTTCCCCTCCTAGTCTAGTCAGGCTATGCAAACCACAGGTAGTTAACAAAGCTTTAATCAATTCTCTTTTTACAACACCTTCATCCTTTTTTTAGTCCCCTTTCACTTACCGACTTTGATTGCAAAACTCTGCCTCCACATGCTAGGCTGTATGCAAATCATACTTCTAGACTTCTAAATGTCATCAATCTAAAATTTCTGTGAAAGTACTGTATATAAAAAAGAGCTTGTGTTCAAACCCGACTTTACACCTCATGTATATTATACAGCACAATCAAGTTATGTAAATTTATTTATCTCTAACTTAGTTTAAACTTGTAATCTACTAATATTATTCTGTTAGGATCTATACCAATACCAATTATTTGCATGTTTATGTGAGTAATAACTGCAGAAGCGATATTTACTTATGTATTGTTTTACTGCAGTTTTTGACACAATGACAACAATACTGAACTAAACAAGTAATTTTATTTATATAATAATAATTGAAATGATAGTTATAGAAACTAACTTAAAAATAAAAAGGGCAAACATTAAAATAAAAAAATAAATAAATCATTGGCTACAATGGAGGCCTTGCTACCAATTTTTAAATACACACCAGATATATTGGTAGAGCAGTTGCGACAAAACTGATATACAATATTTTTAAACGACTTAAAACTCAGTAAAAAAGTATCATTAAAACTGATTATTAGTCAATCTCTACTTTAGAAAAGCATTAATCAAAAGCTTAGCTAAAAGGCTCAAATGGAGGCTTAAGGCGACACTAAGGGGTAGGTGTGCGGGGTGTAGCCTTTTTGCTCCCCTAAACAAACTTAATAGTAGTCCATTATTTTTAGACTTAAAAAAGGTAATCCAGTATTTTGAGTATTTTGGGAAGGTCCACAGCCTGGCCGCTGCTTAGCATGATGTCAATAAGGAGGTGGCCAGTGAGAAGAAAACCAAGCACTGCTTAGTTTTGCTTGCCACAAACAGATCTACTTCTGCCTTCCTGAAGCGGTCCCAGATAATAACCACTTCTATGAGGTGAAGCCTCGTTTTTCCCTAGAGAGTACCTTTCCTTGAGAGCATGCTTGCACCCCGGTTCAAGCAGTTGGGGATGGGGTTAGGTTTGGTCCCAGCTGCCTTGACATCATTGACATGATCCTTCCATGTAGTTATGGGTTGATTTCTCACAGTTTTTCTGATCATTGAAACTCCATAAGATGAGATCTTGCATGGAGCCCCAGACTGAGGGAGATAATTGCTATTCAATTATTATTATAATTAATAAATATTTGCACCAACTGTTGTCACCTTCTCAGCAAGCTGCTTGGTGATGGTCTTAGGCTTGTCCATGACTTCCTTGGACAGCTTCTTGGTCACGTTAGCCATGTGTTTGGAATCTGATTCTGAGGACAGTTTTCTTTAATACAGATATTGAGATGAGATTAGGAGCACTACCTTTAAAAGAGTTCTCTTAAGAGACTGCAAACTTGTATCTGCACTGCATTACTGCACAAGGGGGCAAGCTACCGTTTTCATGAAAAGGACAGCAACTTAGTGAATAAGTTTTCTGTTCTATAGTCTGTAAATTGTTGATGGCCCCTAGTATGTTTAGATAGCATGACTAGTGTATCTTATAGATTACCTTTAAAATATTTAAATACAGTGTAAGACAATAGCCTACAGTATATGTTCATCCGACTCCTCCTGCAAGGTAACTTCTCCATCATCTGATCCTTCATCACTGTATGTAAAGTAGTCTATTAAAAACTTTGTTTAGGGCGCTGACCTCACCAGAATTGAGCAGACTAAGGCAAGAAAGATCATTTAAACTTCAGAATATGTTATTCTTTAGTGCTTCGCCATTTCATGATAATGCCGCGTCTCATAAAAAACATTGCATGCCATAGGTTTCAAGCAATTAGCGGAATATGCGCACTGATACACTTTCATTCTAGTTTTTGTTTCGTGAAGTTAATTTTGCCAAGATATTTTTGTGTGTGTGTGTGTGTGTGTATATAAACTCTACTATGTAAAAATATGTAAAAACGTCAGATGGCGTGCTAAGAGGGGTTTAAAGATGTAAAGGAATCGGAAGGTCAGGTAAATGTCTGCAGATTGTTTCTCTGCTCTCACAAAACACTTCCCCTGGTATTTTCTGTTGTCTGTTTCTTTATGTCATAAGGGATTTTAGCCAGAAGTCTGCAGCAACAAATCCCGGAACACCAGACCACCAATGAGACGTAACTAATATATGTTTCTCTCTGCAGCCTACTGCATATTTTATTCAATCATAAGCTAATTTCATTTTATATGGGTCTACACACAAGGCCCATATTGGAAAGGGATGGATATCGTCATTATTTTTTGTCTTTAAGAATTAAAATCTTACAGCCATTTTATGCAAAATGACATGCTTTTCTCGCAATACATACACGAATACTTATTCACAAATGTACTGTCATGGGCTGTCAATTTCTAATGCTAAATAATTTATATAGACGTCAAACATAATTTTACAATACATTTTATATGTACAAGCTAAAAAATATACACAGGTCAATTAGTTGATCCTGCAGTTATCTAATTAGCCAATTATGTATCAACAAGTCAATATGTGAATTCATGCATGTACAGAACAGAGGCTTCAATAAGTGCTCCAAGAAAACATTCGAATAAGGAATAAATATATCTGATCTCACTGATTCTGACCATATTATATATGATAAAATACTGTAAACTGTATTTATACAAGAAGACAACATCAGTCACAGGCTTTCCAAAACCAGACAGCTTAAGTTTTATAATTTACCCTTGTACACTTATAAACCATCGTACTTTTACACGCCTGAAATGTCAGGTGTCTGGTTAGTTGATGTTTTTTTTTTAACCATGGAGCTGGTAATCTTAATTAGGAACTTGGAACTCACAGCAGAACCCTAAAGAGTCTTTCTTTCCTTGAGTGAGACCAGACCATGAGTAAGTGAAGGTGAGTACTCTTTAATAGAGAAATGTGTTGCAGGGGTGTGTAATCAGTACTGAGGGGAGAGTGAATGGTGGCGTGTCTATAACGGGAAATTTGTTTTAATTGGTAAATGAACCACACCCACATTTTTTCTCTTATATTTCTCTATATACAGGGTGGTAAGTAAAAGAAGACCTAACAAGTCATTAGAAATTGGTGCTAAAGTCTATATTTCGAATACAAATGATTGACCCAAATTGTACATGTACTTTATCACATAGAAAAATGAAAGCAAATCTTTACATTTTAACATAGGCACCAGTGGCCTCAACAAGTTTCCATGCACAGTTCTCCGAGGGAAATTTGGGACATTCCTTTGAATCCATGAGTTCAAGTCCTCTAGTGTACAAGGCCTGAAATCTTATTTTAGCATCACTATGAAGAGACTGTTTTCAATGTTACTACGAGCTTTATAACTATTTAATATGGTCTGGATAATTTTATAGATATATCCTACATGTTTTGTTTACAGTCTCATTTCTTACTGCTTGTGTTTTATACAGCAGCCATGATGGTCCTTACACACTGCACAGAGAACTGAAAGTAGATTTGTTTGCAAGCCTGACCCAGCCTTTAGTTGACTAAGAAGCGTTTCTCAACTCAGGAACTACTTTTACTTCCTCTAACTGTCAGTAGTTAAACAGCGTTAACTACTATTTTATGACTGGAGCAGATGTTTTAGAGCTTGAAAGTTTTGATAATCACAGATGAGACTGGTATTCACAGTATCAAGTTTTGATAATAATCACAGATCACAGATGAGACTGGTATTCTTTTTTTTTTTTCATTTTTATTAGCAAAACCTATCCTGAATATGACTTAATATTGTTGGGTCAATTTATTCTTTAATTATTACTTGATTATAACTGACAATAAGCTCAATAAATAATGATCATTTTTTAATGCAAATCCAGTTATAAAAGTGTTAATACTTTCTGTGCTCTTACATAGTACAGTTGTACAACCTTTCAGTGCGCTGTAAGAACAAGGCAGTGATTTAATGTGTTATATTGCCCTCTTCAGGCATTTCCCTTTATGTACACTATGTCTACAGATTCACTATGTTTACAGGTTCACCAAGTCTACAGATTCACTATGTTTACATGTTCACTATGTGTACAAGTTTACTATGTGTACAAGTTTACTATGTCTACAGGATTATAATTTCTACAGGTTCATAATGTCTACAGGTAGACACTATGTTCACAGCTTCACTATTTTTACAGATTCACTATGTTTACAGGTTCACCAAGTCTACAGATTCACCAAGTCTACAGATTCACCAAGTCTACAGGTTCACTATGTTTACATGTTCACTATGTCTACAGGATTATAATTTCTACAGGTTCACAATGTCTACAGGTTTACTATATGTACAGGTTTACTATGTCTACAGGTTCACTATGTCTACAGGTATATTATGTCTACAGATTCACTATGTCTACAGGTTCACCATGTCCACAATTTCACTATGTTAACAGGTTCACTATGTTTACAAATTCACTATTTCCACAATTTTACTATGTCTACAGGTTCATAATGTCTACAGGTTCATTATGTCTACAGGTTAATAATGTATACAGGTTTACTATGTCTACAGGTTCATTATTTCTACCGGTTCACTATGTCTACAGGTTTATAACGTCTGTTCTGCTAGTTTAATATTATGAGAAAAACATTAATTGTCTGATAAGCTTTCTTGATATGAATATTCTCTTTTTTGACAAATGTCAGAAAATGAGTTCATCTGCCTCATACCTTTTTTAACTTGATTTATTTAAATAAATGCAATTATGTTAGTTTGAGCGCTTTTACCTTTGGTTATTGTCTTAAAGCAGATTTAGAGAAATTTTTAAATGCAGAATATTAATTACAATTATATTTGTCTCTAATAAGTAATTTGGGGCAACAGTGGCAACTCCTTTAAAGGGAAACCATCCTCAGTTGGGTGACACCTGAGAATGTAACCATAAAAATGTCCTTACAAGTTCAATTGTGTAACCACAGCTACTGAGCAGCTTATTAACTTTATTTATTAACAATTACATTCCAAACATTCCTAAAAGCAAGCAAAGTTTTCTGTTGGGTTGAATCCTGGTAATATTGCTGTCATTTTCTTTTACATACTATTTATTTGATTCCTACTAATTTATTTCTTTTTTATTTTTAGCAATCACTTTTTCTGGACCCTGCAGCTGTTTGGTGGTTAGCTACCAGCTGCACCATGGCACCGCCCACTATATCACATTTAATTCTGCATCAAATGAAACTATTGCAGATTTCTGACACACAGTGGCGCTCATAGTTTAAAGACTAATAAGGACAATTAAATAGTGGCTTTCTCTCAAAAATACGTTTTTATTTATTTATTTATTTTTTTTATTAACAATTTAATAAAACATACTAAATACAAAGGCCAGACCAAGCTAACTGGTGTAAAATATTTACAAATTCATGACTAAATTCTAGCATAGTTTAATTTACAATTATGTATGATGTAACCTTTTATATTTTAGACTTAGTATTTTAGTTTTTTTCTGGTCTGGTATGAGTTGTGTGATGGTGGTCCTATATCCATTATCACCTCTCAGATTTTGAAGTTAGTTCAGATGTTGTGTGTCTGAGTCACTCATTATCATGCTACTCCTTTCCCTCTGAAATACTCTGCTGCCCATAGTGATTTTGTCAATATCCTTTGAATATTCATCTGGCGATGTCCGAACCATACTGGATATTGATGTGCTCGCTTGCCTCTTGAGCAGCTTCAGCACTTTCTTCTTGTAGCCCTTACAGGCAAAGAAGTAGATGAAAGGGTCCAGACAGGAGTTGAGGTTCATAAAGCTGACTGTGACATGCAGGGAGATCTGAAAAGCATGCAGTTCATCGCAATCTGGCTGGTACCGCAGTTTTCGGATCATGTACTGCAGTAAGTCTATATGATAGGGACTGTAGCAAACTACAAACACCAGAATAACACAACAGATCACGCCGATGGCCTTGCGGCTGAGACCTGATTTCTCGGTCAACTGATTTTTTCTGGCTTGCTTGCGAAGTTTGAAGCAAAGAGCTGAGTAGCAAAGCAAAATGGTTACAAGAGGAATGCCGTAGCCCAGGAACACGGCGCCGATTAACATATAGGGCAAGCCTTCTACCTGCTCAAAATTGGGGTACTCCATGCATGTGATAGAGCCGTCATGCTCCACATGGGTCATTGGCATAGAGAGCAGTGGCAGTGTTTGAGCAAACACCAGCATCCAAACGCCAATGCAGATGTAGCGCACATTTTGAATTTTACGGAGGGATCTAAATCGCAGCGAAAGCACCATAGCGATGAAGCGGTCCATGCTTAAACAGGTCATAAAGTTCACTCCAGCATACATGTTTATGTAGAAAAGTAGAGCTGAGGCTTTACACAAGCTCTCTCCCATTGGCCAGTGAAATCCCATGGCATAGTAAGCCACTCGCATAGGCAGAGCCAGGGCAAAAAGGATGTCAGACACTACCAGGTTTGCGGAGTACACTGTAGTGGAGTTGATCTTTTTCATATTAGGCCAGATGACATGCAGCGCTAAAATATTACCTGACAGACCCACAATAAAGATTAAAGTGTAAACCACAGGTAGAAGTACATGTGCCCAACCACGATGATCATACAAGTTTGTGCAGTTGCCAAAAATAAGTGTAGCCATATCACTGCTGCTTCCGTTTAAAGTTGTCATCATTGAAAAGGTCCGAGAATAGA
The DNA here is from genome assembly GCA_005784505.1 of Bagarius yarrelli. Lineage (NCBI taxonomy): Eukaryota > Metazoa > Chordata > Actinopteri > Siluriformes > Sisoridae > Bagarius > Bagarius yarrelli. Next base: position 1,306,066 of record VCAZ01000125.1, read on the forward strand.
AATAGATCTGTGGATTAAAATAAAACAGTTTTTATTTACAGCCTCAAATTATATACATAGTAGAAGGAAGCTAAGTCTGTGTGGCAGCTTTTTTTTATTTTTTAAGTCGTACACAGTTTGAAGGAAGTCTACAACACAATAGCAGTTCCGCATCATTCAGCGCTGATTCATGCAATAAGTGGTGGTCCACACACAAACATGTGCACCCTGGCAATGCGAAAGGTTAACTGCTAATGTGTTTCCTTTCTGCCCCCATGAGAAGCCAATCCTTGTTAATATTGAAAAACAGATGTTGGCATACTAGAAAATTCTATAAGGCTGAATAAGGCATGCAAAGACATTTTTCAACAAAGAACATAAGATACATTCTGTGTAACAACTGCACAATTACCACAGTCATGGAAATCTATCTGACAGGTTGGAGTTTGCAGCTGTAGTCAAAGACTATCAGTGCATTTATTGTATTCGTACGACAGTAAGACAGTATTACATAATGATTAATAAAGATTTTGTTAGGAATTTTGTTAAAACTCTAAATCAGCAACATATAAAAAAAATTATATATATATATATATATATATATATATATATATATATATATATATATATATATATATATATTAATATGTAATAATAATTAATATTTAATAATAATGATACTGTAATTCTACTGTAAGTGTTATGTGTTATAATAATATAATATAATAAAATAATTCATATTTATTAATAATAATAATAATAATAATACTGGAACACTACAGTAAGAGGTGTACTCACCAAAACTTTGTGCCCTGACAAATGGTCAGCGTGTGTGTGTTATTTCTGTCGGCATTGCAGGGCTGGGTGTTGTCTTGGCTGGCTCTGCCTGGACCACGTTTCTACTGAGCAAATGATCAGTGAAAAAGAGAACTCTCCTTCCAGTGTGGTTCAGTAACTAAGCTGACTGACATAATTTCCTGTTTGCATGCCTGCCCCTTTTTTTTTACTGTTTTCACAGCATGTGATGTGTAATATGTGATATTTCTCAATTTAAGTGGCTAATTACTTTTCAAATATAAGCAACCAGAAAAATATGTAAATTGATTAAAAAATCTTTAAAGCAGGATTAGTGGCTTGCTGTTTTGTTCAAACAAATAATGTAGCGTCTGTGTAACACATTGATGAAAAAAAAAAAAGGTGGTTAGACCAGAAATCCTCATACGACTAAACTATTATCACAGGCAGACAGTTGAAGAAGTTAAACATGAATTAAAGTAAGTGTGCAAATATGCAGTTACATATTTATGTATGTGAATTACTGAAACAGCAAGATAAAGCGCTAGAAAAGTTCATTACAATTTAAATAGTATTTGGATACTTCCTGCTCTACAACACAGTTTAACACAGCTTTTGAAACCTAATTGAAAACATTTTCTTGACTGTCACCAAAAATGTCACCAAAGCTGTTGAGAACATTGGGTTACTGGGGTAAGTGATTTTTCTCTTACATCTCTTACACCTTTTGAACCTTAGCATGAGGGTATAAAAGGTGAAGCCTATTACCGCTGACCTGAAACCTATACTAAAATAAAAAGAGCCAGCTGTAAAAATAATCAAATGTCTTTAGATGTTCTACGGGTGAAACCTGTTCATTTGCGCTTTCAACCACATCATCGGCTTCCTATTCTGTGTGTGCCATCCTGTTTTCGAACCAAAAATAGCAGAGTAAAAGCCAGGTTTACACTGTGCCATATTGTAATTGTTGCATGTCAGACTGTACAAACATGATCCACATATCACACTGTAGGATCTCAGTTGTCGGGAATGTCAGACAGTCAAGAAGTGTCAAAAAAAGTAGCTGAAAGACTGATCTGAGGTTTTAAGTCTTTAATCCGTGACACTTCCAGTAACCCGTGTTCTCTACACTAAATGGTAGGAAGGGGCAAACAAAAACAATCAGCAACATTCCCTTTGCTCATGTCTCAATATGGTTTTTTTCTTGCTGTACTGTTCACTTGACTCGTTTTGACATATTCCTGAGGTGGTTTAAGGCTGTTGTCCTGATTGCATCATCAGGTTCAGCGCTTGTATTGCTTTTTGGTTTGACTAGGAGAAGTCACACCGCAGTTTCATCAAAGTTTCATCAAAGAAAAAACTGACAGCAACGTGTGAACGTGTGAACGTGTGAACATGTTAAACCAGAGACCTAAGACAACAGATTTCAACATAAGGTTATCGGAATCTTTTAGCCTTACTAAATTCGACTCAGACGACCACAATTTGCACAGTTTAAGCCTGGGTTAAGATTGATGAAAAATGGTTTTAGGTTTTTAATACAAGCTTGTTGCTGGATGAATTAGGCAAAGTGAATGTTTACATTATTATCATAGCTCATTAGGGCACCTGAAAACTTCACTTCCCGAGGAACAAACCATCTGAGCATCATAATTACTGCACTCAGCACAGAAGATTTAAAATGTCAGGTAACTGTGTATATTTTCAGTAATGAACATTTCTATATTGTAGATCTGATTATAGACATCAGGATTAGCTGTGTACTGTAGTACTGAAGAACGAAGGACCTCATTATACTATGCAGCATTCAGAATAATAAGTTTAATAATAAACTTTAATAATAATGAATGTCTGTATATACAGTAAATAACTAAATTATTAGTAACAGAAGGACTCAGAGGAAAGGGGTAAATCAATGCTGTTTATTTTCAGCACAGCAATCACAAGTAGAGCATGAAACTAAAGCGATGCTGGAGTAAAATTATTGAATACCGGCTGAGAAAATATTGGATGGAGGATGGATCTGAAAGAAGATGATAGTAGAAAGGCTTGAGTGATAAGGAGTTTGTTGCGGAATTCTAGGCACTTTGGAAAGAGTCCGAGTCCAGACAGCGTGTATGTGTGAGGAGTGTGTTTAAATAGAGGTGTTTTATTTTTATTTTTTTTAAAGTTATAGACAGATAAAAACATTAAAGAAGGATATACTTTATGTATTTGTATATCATCTATTATTAACATTATTAATGTTATTTGCATCCTGTATAATACATGCAGCTTCTGAGGGCTGATTTAAGCTAAACAGTAAGCATATTATGCTGTTCTGAACACTGCCATATGGAAAAGTGTAAAAAAAGGTGATTTATTTGACACAGAATTACGTCGGAATGTGAGCATCACTAGCATTAATTTTATATATGACATGATTTTGAGTAAACAATAAAGTTTTTAAATAGTCATTATAGACACTCCAGAAATTCCTAGCACAATTATTACTCTAAATAAAGTCAGTGTTAATGCAATCTGCCAGCTATAGAAATTAAGTATGTAAATACATTTCAAAAGAATGAAAATCTTTGCTGTTAGAATAAAGTGTTTGGGAAAAAATGTTTTTGTCGTTACCACGGTAACATCGCATAGCTGTTGCATCTGTGTGTCTGTTTGTAACTGAGGATAATAGCTGGCGTAATCTTGCTTCAAGAGAGTAGTTAGAGGAAGTTGACCTTGTTACATGCTAGGAAATGAAGTAAACCAGCGCAGAGGTTTTATTTCTGACATTGCAAAGAATCTAACCCATGTTTAATGTTCGGTCCCTTGTTCAAAGAGTGTCTTTGTCTTTCCAGTCCTAAAACAGTCAAATCGAGACACCTTCAAAGGGCTGCGTCCGACAATGTCTTCTATGACTAATGACACTGAATGTGTTACTGTTTGTATATGTGTGGGGGGGGGGTGTATGTGTGGGTGTGTGTTTGTGTGATTAGTGAAGTGTGATATGTGACGTTTGAGTCATAGGTGTGTGTGTGTGGTGGGGGTAGTTAGATTTTAATTTAGTTCAGTAGAAAGAACCCTAAAATAGATGAAAGGTTTGGTTTTGGTAACCAGAGGTTAGGAGGTTAAGGTTAGAGATCGATTTGCATTTGATTTTTTTTTTAATCTTGAATGCTTTCTTATCTTTGTAAACCATTTCTACTTATTTCTTTTTTACACCCATTTCAATTTTATTCATGTTTTTTATTAAACCTTGTGTATCTCTTGTTTAATTCAATATTACCAATTCTAAGGATAACAAAAATGTATAAATAGACTAACGTGTGTGTGTGTGTGTGTGTGTGTGTGTGTGTGTACAATTTACTCTAAGTGGTTCTAACAGTTTTCTGGAACCTTTTCAAGATGTGCAAATTTGAAAGTGTCGCTTTACACCTTGTTGCGAGATGCTCTGATAGCATCACCATAGAGGGCGAGGTGTCGCTACAAAACAGCAACAGACCAAACACGGACGATTCGGTTTTGTTTCTTGGGGTTTTTTTCAGCTTTGTTATTTAAGCCACTTAATTATGGTTAACCTAGAATTAGTCATCAAAATGTGAATTGCGTCTATGCCCTCTAGTAAAAATATTTATTTGTTTTTTTTAATCACTCCTACATGGTGCCAGCACGTAAATCTTTTATTTTTATTCTGATCATATGAGCAAAGTGTGGAAAAGACATAAATAGCTGTTTTAGTGGGGGTGAATTGAGGAAAGAAATTACAAAAATATTCCACTGTTTAAAATCAACCTTTTACACAACTGAACCTACACACCTAAGATGGGATATGCGAAAAATGCATTTCATTGGCTCTGTACATGTACCTTGCACAATGACAGTGAATGAAAGTTGAATATTATTATTATTATTATATATCTTTCAATAACTCTATCAGTGGCAAACAGACTCAGAATCTCCATCAATTACATTCTTTTAATTTTTTTTTTTAATTAAAGCTCTTTCCTATAAACTTTAACACCTGACTCATTTACAGGACATTTTTGAGAACTTAAAGCACAAACCCAATATAAATACATAATTAATTAGTAACCATCTATTTTAATAATAGAACCCAGTGGGAACATTACTGCTCGTCGATAGAACGTAGTTATGCTGTGAAATTGAAGTGATCTGCGGTTAAGCCACGTCGTTTCTAAGAATCATAACCGAGTGATAAAAGATATAGGGTGGAATTAAGAGCCTGTGGCATTAGGATGTTGTTAAACTAAGGATATCCTGTATAACAAGCATTAAAATGTGCAGCTGTCCATGCTTAAGGAACTGAAAGATGAATATTTATAACATTTATATTATTTTTGAATTCAGGTGCTTTTGTGTATTTGTTAAATGTTACTCATGGGTCCTCTATCAGATTGTGTTCAGCGCTTCACACCCAGATCAGAGAAATATGTATTTAGGTTAGATGAGTTACAGATAATCTACTTAGACATTTTTGCTGGTTTGGCAAAAAACATGCAACACCATAGCCGGAAACCACCATTTGTGGCTCATTCTGCTGACTTCTTTGACATTTGACAAACACTAAATGAGTATTTATTAGTCTATATTTCTTGCCAGCAGGAAATACCCAGTTATTATTTTTTTTAAGACAGTAAGTTTGTTTGCTGAATTACAACAAGGAGTGTATTTTTTTTTTAATCAAATAGTTTTAGAGTTTTTTAGCACATTTAATGACTTAAACACAAACTCTTAGGATGACACTGGTAAAATAATGATTTGATTGTCGAATGTTTATTGATTCTACCATTAAACAATCTCAGCAAGAAATCTTAAATCAGACTAGTGATGCTGCTTTGTGAGACAGTCTACAATGGCTAAGTTCAACAAAAGATTTCAACAAACAATAAAAGAAAGGATCATTGTGACTGTAGCTTTTCTTTCCAGCCAAGCAGGAGCCACAGTTGATATAACTCATCAGTTATTTTGAGACCAAGACCAACTGATTCAACAACTGGAATCAGCTGTGCTTATGGAATGGACACTTACAGCCACACTGGAGCCTCGCAGACAACATCTGACACCCTTTCATAATGCCCGACTATAGTGTGATTTTCTGGCAATGACAGAGTGCCCTCTGGTGGACGTACGAGTGAATGAGCCACTCCAAATAAGTTCACTTTACATCCCAAGGAAATACAGTTGTGTTCAAAATAATAGCAGTGTGTTTAAAAAAGTGAGAAACGCTAAAAATCCTTAAAATAACCTTTATTTTCAAAAATTCATCAGATTTGTTATTACTTTACAGAAAGTGGAGAAAAAAGCAAATTACGCTAAAAAAAACTGAAACATGCTTAAATATTTTACTTTTATGTGAATTGCTGAACTAATTTTTAGTTGTATAACCACGATTTCTAAGAATTGCTTCACATCTGTTACCTGTGAACGGGTATTCCAGCCCAGGACAACTGCACTGCACACCAGAAACAGCATTTTTGATGCCACAAGTTGTTTATTGGATTAAGGTCTGGGTATTGGGCTGGCCGCTCCATGATATTAATCTTCTTGGTCTGGAACCAAGATGCTGCTCACCTACCGGTATGTTTGGGGTCATTGTCTTGTTAAAACACCAATTTCCAGGGCATTTCTCTTTGGGATAAGGCAACATGTCCTCTTTAATTATTTTAAAGTACTCAAACTGATCCATGAGCCCTGAAATGTGATAAATGAGCCCAACACCGGTTGAGAAACATACCCATATCATGATGCTTGGGGCACTATTCTTCACTGTGTTCTGTGGTTTGATTCTGTGTTTGGGGGATGTCTGACAAACTGTCTGCGACTCCTAGACCCAAAAATCTTGCTTTTATCACTCTACAAAATATTATTTCATTTCACTTTAGGCGAATTGTAACATCTTCATCACATGTCGTTTTTTCAACAGTGGAATTTTGTGGTGGCTTCTTGCGATAGCTTTGCTTCACATAGATGTCTTCTAAATGTTACAGTACTTACAGGTACCTTCAGACTTTTTTTGATCAGCCTGGAGCTAGTCATTGGCTAAGTCTTTGCCATTTTGGCTTTTATTCGATCCATTCGAATGGTAGTTTTTTGTTTTCTTTTATGACTTTCTGGTTTTGGTTGTCATTTTATATCAGCATTTGATATCATTTTAGCTGAGCAGCCATCTTCATCTTCTGCACTTCTTTATATGTTTTCCTCTCTCTAATCAACTTTTTAACTAAACTACACTGTCCCTCCGAACAATGTCTGGAATGACCTATTTTACAGAGATAAATGCACAGTACAACATTTGCTACCTTCGTTCTTAAATAAATGGACACTTGTTCGACATCAGTTTTTTCACAGAATAATTGAACTCTGAAATGACTCACTAATTGACCTCTACACTGCTATTATTCTGAACACACCTTTTTCAATGAATGATTCATTTACAGAGAATCAACAACATGCATGTCATTACTGTTGGGTCTGTTGTTGTTGGGTCTGTTGTCTGTTACTCTACTACACCTACTAGTAAAGTATTTGCCATGTAGAAATATCATTTGTGACTGATCTGGTTAGTGATGTTGGACTGCTATTATTTTGAACACAACTTTATAAACATAAATGTTCAGTGAAATAAGCTATAAAATAGATGAAATAATAAAGCAATTTTTTTTTGTTACCTTGCTCGTATTGTAAAGCTAAGATATATATAATTTTCAAAAAAAATCACAAAAATGTACAACCCTGAAATAAAACATTTCTTTATTTTTAAAACATTAAATATGCCAATAATCTTTTAAAATATAATAATACAAATATTTTAGGAACAATTTTTTTAAGTCAAATATTGTGAAGATCCCCCACGTGCCTCCTAACTGCAACAGATGTCAAGGGCTTAAATTGAGGTTGAGTGAGAGCCTGTAAAACCACTATAAGATCCAAGGGAGCAAGGGAGGCAGTCTCTTTGGTCCTGCTAATTGACTGGTAGAATAGTAGCCACATAAACCTTTAACATGGATGGCAAACATCCCTCGTCCAGTCTGAACTGCAAAAAATATAGAATGTCTGACACAGAACAATTTTAAGTCCCCATTACATGAATACTCCCCACTTGAAGTGATTTCACTAGTGTGTCAATTGCTTAGGCATGCAAGGCATCCAGATCACTCATTACCCCATGGAGGTTACAAAATTCTGGGCTGGGTTACAATATCATGTTTCCAGTTTGACACAGCAAATCCCTGCTGATGGAAATCAGCCAGGGGGGCTGTCAACAGTTCTTTCAGGTTCGGAAACCAAGGCTGGGTTGTCCAACTTGAAGCAAAGAGGATGACCGATTCTCTCTTCTCTCTGATCTTGTTCAGCACCTTCAGAATCTCGACCAGATGGAAGGTGTACAGCTTGGCTGCTGGTCAGCATAATGTCCGTGTAATACCCACATTAGAAAGTGGGACAGCAGGAAGAACAGCAGGCAGTGTGCATTGTCGCTTGCAGCAAATAAGTCTACTTTCGTTCCTCGAAGCGGTCCCAGATCATCCTTACTGCTTTGGGATGGCCTCCTTTCTCCTTAGGGGTGCCCAAGCTTAAGAGCATGCCTGCACCCTGTGCCTGCATGCCTGTGCTATCAGCCTGCGTGGCTTAAAGGGCAAGCTAATGTTGGACCCAATGGTCTTAGATGATGAGGGACAGAGATAAGTAGCAATAGTTTTCTCTTGGCTTAGCCAAGTGGATGCACATAGATTGGGCTGCACACCATGTCTAGCTGGCTCTTATCTGGTTCCCTAGAAGAATCTCAGCTCCAGATGAGAACTGCCTTGGTCAGGTCCCACACAAGCCGATCTTGATGTCTGAGGGTTCCTAGTCGCTCCGTATACACCCAGTCATCTTTCTCATACTCTGACAGAGACATGGCATCCTTCTCTTCTCTCTATATAAAATCTCTTTATATATATTTTCTGTCAATTCTAGGTGTAGCGATTATTATTTTGTGATAAAAGTTTTTTTTTTTTTTTCATATTTCTTTTAACTTTCCCTTGGATTAGGTTAACAAGATGAAATAATAGTGGCACTACTGTAAATGGGTACATTGTATGACAAAGACAAAGGTCAAAGCATCCAAAATGAAAAATATAAAGTAAAGCATTTAAAACCAGATTAGCAAATGTTGAAGTAATGTTTAGTTTTACACAGTAAAATCTTGCCAATACGCAACACAACAGATGCGGATTTAAGCTGTTTAAGGGGACGGGGTGATTGAAAAACAGCAGGAAACAGGTGTGTAAGTGTTTAGGTGAGTGGGGAGGCAGTAGCAATGAATTATTTTCCTGTTATAGTTATGATACAATACAGTAATGTGATATGACAACATGAATTGAGACAATGGAATTGGAATTAACATTAACATCTACACTACACTGCTAAGACTCGCATGTCTCACTACACTTCACCATCCTGCAGTTCTGCTACATTTTCTCTGTATAATATAATTTATTTATAATGTACATAGTTTATCTAACAATGTAACGTATAAATACACCTAACATTATATATGCTGTAAATACTTACACGTACTTCTCTATGCATATCCTACATATTCGCACTTCTGGTAGGCGCTAAACAGCATGTCACTGCTATTTACCTGTACCTTGCAATGACACTAAAGTGTCGGTCTGTCTGTCTGTCTGTCTGACTCCAACATACGGTAAGTATGTAATGACCTTCTATCCTTAAATGTGTGGTCCATAAAATCCCATGTTAGTAAATAAAACAGATAAACATTTCAATAAATAATATTCATTAAATATTCATTAAAGAAATACTAATCTTTTTATATTCTGTATATTTTTTATTATCTCTAATTTTATTAGTCTCCCACATTTGATACTGACAGATAATTGTGTTTTTTCTGCATAAAAGAAAAGCAAATTTATCTCTAATACACCAAATACAGGCCAATTACAGACACTAACCCTAGGGTAAAAGTTGCCCTTTACAACCAGGTCATGTCAAGCCAAAAGTGCCCCTTTGATGTTCCTGTATTTGACAAGATCCACACGACAGGCTGTCTGAAGCCACAGCAGGTGTTTCATGTTAACCAGTTTAAGAAGTTTAAAAGAAACCAAATGTAGATGCAGAGATGCAGCCCGAGTGGTTGTTTTCAGGAGTTGCCAGCTACAACTATTGTGAATTAATTTGAGTTCCTATGGTTTTATCGAACAATCCCTTTGTCACCAAGAGTTAGTAAGATAGCAGCACTGAGGAAAAGCATTCTTTCAAATTTCCTATGATTAGAATTGTTGAAGTTGAACTGGAATATATCCTACGTTATTATGGTCTGGGGCAGCACTACTGATAGTGCTACTCTTCAGTTGAAACATCACATTTGATTTGTATTAAAGAATTAGCGACAGAATCATCAGCCAATCAAATTTTAATGATCAGTGACAGCCTGGTTCTAGCGGCATACTCAGCATTCACCGGAAATTTCCGGGGTATGAAAGTGAAACTCAAAAAAAAAGTAAATTAGCAGCGCCGCTACACCAGATCCTGTTGCTTATATACTGAAAAGACCTTTTAAAAGCACACTTTTGCAAACTAAAAGGAATTCCTACACTGAAACTGGATTCACTAACCAAGACTAGAAAAGTTTTTGTGCGCTATTTTAAAGCTTGCAGCGCTATGAGTGGATAACAGCTGGCACTGAGAACCACTATTTCATCAGACAAAAGGGTAATACAAAAAGCAGAAGTCCAAGAAAACAGGCAAGGAATAATACACAAGGCAATTGGTGACACTTTGCAATGGCCAAGCTAATATGGCCACCTAACAAGAAGTAAAGGGAGCAAAAACAGTTAGTACTCGGGTAAGAGCTCCCTCTGCTGGCGTGGTGTTACAATAGGCACGTAGCTGTTGTAAGTAGTTGTTGAGAAGGCCCAGACTTTAAAGCAAACAGAGCTAACAGCCTTCAATCTGCCAGTGTTTAAAACATTTGACACTCTTTTTTAAAGCAACTCACGTTTTTTTGTAATTTGTACAGCTGAGTCGATGAAGGTTGGGTGCTTTGCTAACAGTCTGTTTTTCTTTGCTTTGCTGTTATCTCAGGTTATATTAATAAGCTTGTGCATTTGTACACATTAAATGGCAATTAGCTTGAACTAATACAGTGGGTATAAATAATTTCCACCACTCCACTTTTGGAAGTAATAAAGAAAAAACTGTGGAAATGAAGGCAGCGTGAGAGTGAAATGCGGACCTGAAATTTCCATAAACTCATCATGTTATTTGCTCAGTAAGTATTATTCATTCCTGCTTACACAGTTAGTGTTTTTGTTTCAACCTGCCCGTGATATAACCTAATACATTTATATGAGCCTATTTCCTATAACATAAACAAATAAATAGACTAAAACGAACTTCTGTGCATATAAAAACAGTCTCCATTGTGCCATTTTGTTGTGTTTTATGGGCACCTTGTCCCAATACACACATTCAGACTCTGTAGGAACATAATAATGTCTTCCTTTGTGTATCATCCTGGAACACATTATCTGTTCATTGTTGATATATATATTTTAAACCAATTAAATTGGTGGTATCATGAGGCATGAACGTTTAATAATTTATACAATTCGTTCATGGTTGAATTAGAATATGTATGTTTGGCTTGTTAGCTTGAGCAAATTAATTTTTTCTAAATGGATGATACTTTTTAGAACTACAGTTTGTACCTACAACAGAGCAGTGCATAGCATTTAAGGTGTGAATGAGATTCAGGTTGTAGATTTCCTGCATTGTTTTATTGTTACGGTACCCTAGAAAAATAAGATAGAGGCAGGTGGCGAGAAGAATTCAGATAAACAACGAAGCTTGCAGTGAAATACATTTGAAACAAGACTGAGAGAAGAGCTTATATAAAATTGCATATTTGCTTAACACAAAGCAGATGAGCAGAATTTTGAGACATAAGGGCAACATCTAATGGCCGAAAAGCGGTAGTGACCTGCGCTATATATAAATAAAACTGGATTAAATTGAATCTGAATAATTATGTAACACCAACTAATTAGTCAGTGAAATAAATGTAGCGCAATTCAATAAAAACTTTTGAAAGCTGGTGATTTTCTAGTTTTATCTATTCCAGTATGCATAACTCAATAGTTTAAACTAATTGCACAAGCTAATTAATTGTTCTTAATAATCGCTGATTACTCGACTAACAAAATAATCATTTGTTGCAGCCTTAAATAATTTGTAGTGACTCTATAGAGTATAATTTTGGCCAGCAACTATAAGGGATTTACAGATAGTTTGTGACCTTTGTTGTTTTTTATAGACCATAATTAGGGACTGGCGTAAGAGCTGCATTCCAGCTCATTCCTTAAAATCACATTACATCCTATTGAGCACGTGACATAATTAAGGTAGATTAGGTGAGTAGATTTATCAATAAATAAAAAAATTCTGGTCGCCTGGTGGAAAATATAGCTCTGAAGTTTATGTAGCCCCATGGTCTTAAAGGAATGTTCTTTCCTTTGTTGTTTCATTACCTTTAATCTCTCAATGTTCTCACACACCACCCCTTTGCTTCATGCCCTCCACTAGCTTCCGGTAGCTGCATGCATTAGATAAAAACACTGATAATGGCCCAAAAAGCCAAAACCAGACCAGCACTGCACCCCACATAACCTCCGATCATCAAGCATTGCTTGACTGAAATAAGGAGGGTTAAGTCTTTTTTTGTGTTCTGGCACCAAGATGAAGAAATGAACAGAACTTCAGTCCATACATCCGGGATTAAAGACCTAATCACTTATTCCTTTAGTAAGCAAGATGAAAAAATGAAAGAACTCTAGCACAGCATAACTAATGCATTTTGTTAAGCACGGACACTTTAGATGCTGTTTGCACAATAATCTTGCTGCATGTTTTATAACCTGGTCTGCTCTGTATAATATTTTGTTTTGTTCTGTATTGTCTAATTCTGCACTGTGTAGATGAATGTTTGTATTGTTATTTGCACTGTCTGTTTTGCGCTGTTTGCACGCATGCACTTTATGTTGCTAAGACTTAATTTATTCTTCAGTTTTAAGCTCTGTGTTGTTCTTCTGTTATATGGCTCTTTGTTGTTTTGTGTAATTCTGTGTTGTTTTGTGTAGCACCATATGGTCCTGAAGAAATGTGGTTTCATTCTACTGTGTACTGCATCTGTTATATATAGTTGAAATGACAATAAAGCTTTTTGAACCTGAGTGTGAACTGAAATAACAACTGGGTAAAAGAAGACAAGACAACGACTGATTGAAACACAAGAGTTTAATCACACAACTAATTGTTGGAGGCTAATTAACTAAACACAAATCTTCTAAGAACAATTCAAAACCAACCAAAAAAACGACGAGGTACAACACATGACAAGACTTACTTTATGGCATAGGGGACAAAAAAAAATAGAACAAGCATTATTGGAAAATAGATGCATAATGTGGTAATAGTCCACATATCTCTGACACATTACTAAGAGGATTACAGGTAAAAAGTGCATACTGTGTCCGGCGTTGTGGTGTAGTGGGCTAAGGCGCCGAAACCCTTATGCACAGCCGTGCCTCTGGAGACCCAGGCTCAACTCCGGCTTGGGTCCCCTCTGGTCCCGCTCCTCTTCCTCTATCTAAGCCATTTTGTCTCTGCCTGTCCTTACAATAAAGGCAGAATGGCAAAAAAAAAATCTAAAAAAAGAGTGCATGCTCGGATTTTGAGAGAGAGAGTACCTAAATAAATACATGCATTATAAGCTGTAAAATGTTGTAAAAATATTACAGCTGAACAAACTAAATTGGTAGAGGGGGTAGTGCAGTGGTTAAGGAGTTGGGCTGCTAACCAGAAGATTGTTGGATTGTTCGATTCCCAGCATCACCAAGTTACTACTGCTGGGCCTCTGAGCAAGGCCCTTAAACATTTGAATGTAAGAGAAACTCACGATTGATGCCACCCAAACCAACATACTCACTTCCTGGAGTTTATCTGTAATCTATGTGATGGCACACATTTCCAGATCTCTTCATTTCTATGTAAACTACTCATTGACTCTGTCATTACCTTTTTTTGAAAACATGGTGGCTTTGTGGTTAACACGTTCGTCTCACACTCCAGGGTATTTTTTTTATTCCTCTCTATGAAGAGCTTGCATTTTCTCTTGTTACTCCTATTCTTTTTCCCAATCCAAAGACGTGTTGCTAATTGGTGGTCATTTCTAAGAAGTTTGAAGTGTGTAAACAAGGGTGTGATTGTGCAACTCATGGTCGTGCTAGAGCCCCTGAGATAAACCTAGCCACCCCATGACCCTGTGTGGGGGAGTGGTAACTTAGTGGTAGAGGTGTTGTAGCAGAAAGATTGTGGGTCCGATTTCCAGTATCACCAGGTAGCCACTGTTGAGCCTCTGAGCAAGTTGTATAGATTAAAATAAATAGGTCGCTTTGAATAAGAGTGCCTGCCAAATGCTATGTGGGAAAGTAGTGGACTGTAAAATGCATTTACTGCATTTACACCTTTATATTTATACTTATTCTTTACCTAGGGTACCACTGATTCTGATCTGTTGGACAACCAACTATTTATTTTATAGCAATACAATATAAGTATATTCAATTCATTGTGCAAGGTACATGTACAGAGCCAATGAAATGCATTTTTTGCATATCCCATCTTGGTAAGTTGGGGTCAGGGCGCAGGGTCAGCTATGATACAGCGCCCCTGGAGCAGGAGGGGTTAAGGGTCTTGCTCAAGGACCCAACGGTGGTTGACTTGCCGGAGGTGGGGCTTGAACCCAGGTGTTTCTGGTCTTCAGATTAACAACTCAGCACCTTAACAATTTCAGCCACCCTGCCCCCATATTTCTCTTATAATAAAATACTAAAATGACTCGATAATAGAAAGGACTTTTTACTATGATGTTTGTAACCTGCTGATAGCTATTATGACTTAGGATATATGTCTTATGATAAAACATCAGTTCTGTGTTTTATAGTGTAAATTTATCAACCTGTATCCAGTCAAACACTCCACAGCTGATACATATAAAATATGTTTCAGCCTGTAATCTGGCATAAGATCACTTTGAGAAAAGTTTAATGTATCCTTAAATCTTAAGCCCACATTTCTTTTTTAGTCTTTGGCATATATCTACTACATCTACATGCCTATAAATAGTGATAAAGTATAAAATACAGAACAGCATGTGTTTTGTGGTTATAATGCCATCTTATCACAGAGCTGAGTTAAGACAAAATATGACAGGAAGAAGAAATGTGGCTTGTAGCATGAACACCTACATACTTCAGGCTTCAAACTGTCTTATACACGTACTGTATGTGTGCCCACTCCCTGCTCTCCTTGAAGTCTTTCCTTTGCATGCTTTGAAGGATTCTGGCAGTTTCTTAGTAATATTAACCGTTGCTCTCTTATGTTGTGTAAATCAAAACAAAAAATAGAGCAAGCAAATTCTGCAAAAGAGCAGAATGATGCAAAACAGCAGAAATGACAATTAGTTGTGGTGTTTTTTCTTCTCCTTAAATGTATGTCTGATATTCACTTACTAGATTGCTTTTTTTGGTACTGGAATAGCTAAATAATTAATTAACAAACGTTAATAACTTTCACTACCAAATAAAACGACAAACAATATATAAGCTGACATTACAAAGACATCACAAACATACTCCCAGTCTTTTTTTTTTGTAGTTTTGTTATTTTATTATTAATGTGATATTAGAATATATAAGATATGTAAAATTCACAAACATTGATAAAAATGTGTTCAGCAAGCTGTAAGAAAAATAGTTTAAAAAGTGGAAAATGAGGCACTGGTTGGAAAAATAATACGCATTCTTTTTACAGTTCGCTAATCACTGGTTCTATGTTTGGATAAAGAGTGAGCTCTAAAGGAGCAGAAGCTTTAAATGAAGTCTAATTTTTATAGTTCTAAATAAATCAGGACATTTCCTGATAAATAACCCAGTAGAAACTGCACCTCTGTGGTCAGGACTGATTTCTGCCGCTACAGTAAACAGCGGTGGAAAATAATGGTGTAATTGTGTTCCTTCACTGTACACGAACATTTTATTGTCATGTTTATAAGTATAAATTACCGAATTACAATCCTTACTCAATTATTATTATTTTTTTTTTAATTAAACCTTATTTTTAAAAACCTTACAGAGATTAATGTTTGCCATAATAAGTTATTTTATCCAAGCAAATAACACATACATATATTTGTACATAAAAAAAACTAATCTAATATCAAGAATGATGTTAATTTATCACTTGCTATTACTAACTTAATGGAATCCATATTGTTCTAGCCTGTATTCTTTTATTTATATTAATACTTGCTTAATATTTTTTTATTCAGCTGAGTACTTTTTTAAACATAGATTCATGTTCCTACTCTACCTATGACAGAATTGGTGAAGTTTTCAATACCAGTACAGAAAATAAAAGAAATTTAATCCTAGTTTTACTTTAGAACAGAATCAAAGCCATTAAAATAATTTTCAGTTATTATCGGATAATAAATGGGTTTACCAAAATGTGTTAATCTAAAAACTAATTATCAAACTATAGAAAGAATCATTTTTTCAACTGAATTCATTAATTAAAATTGTTCGTATTTTTCGAGCTGTTTTATTTGAAGAATTCTGGATGGTTTTCGCTCTACAGTAGTATCTCAATAGGTTTGTTCTCAAGTGTTGCTGGAGCTGTTATCCGGCATGCTCTTTGAGGAGACTGACGCAGGCATGTAACCCTTAAAAAGGCTCATTACTCTCTGCTTGTAGGTCTTAATGGCAAAAAAGTAGATGACTGGATCCAGACAGCCGTTAAGGTTCATCATGGATACAGTGATCTGAAGAGACACCTTGAAGGTCCTCATTTCATCACAAGAAGGCTCATGGAGAAGTCTGCGCACCAGGAACTGCATGATATTGACATGATAGGGGCAGAAGCACAGCATGAAGCTCAGCAAAATCAGCATTATTATGTTCTTGGTCCTGCTGCTTTTTCCTGACTTGCCAGTCATAGGGTTCTCCTTAGCCACCTTAGAAAGCTTGGAATTGATTTGGCTGTAGCAGCCCAGGATAACAACCAGGGGCACACAGAACCCAATAACACAGGCAAGCAAAAGCACATACATGGTTTTAGGAGAATCATCCAAATTGGAATACTCCATGCACGTTTGCTGACCTTGCCATTCTTTTATCATGCTCCTGAAGAGCATAGGCGCCGTCTCCAGAAAAACGATCACCCAGACCAGAACGCAGATAACTCGCACCACCTTCACACTCCTTAGCTTCGAACACCTGTGTGGATGTACCATGGCCAGGTAGCGGTCAGCACTAATGCAGGTCATAAAAGCGATGCCTGTGTAAGTGTTTAAATAGAAGATAACAGCAGTGATCCTGCAGAAAAGATCTCCAAAGGGCCAGTCGAAACCACGGATGTAATAGATGATCCGACCTGGAAGAGCAAGCGTGAAGAGGGTGTCGGAGATGGCCAGGTTGATCAGGTACAGCGTGGTGGAGTTGAACTTCTTCTTTTTCTGGCTAGTGATGTACAGGACCAGGCTGTTGCCTAGTAGACTGACGACGAGCACGGTGATATAGAAGAGGGGAAAGAGAATCCGAGCTGATTCCTTGTAGGTGAAAACATTGCAGGTTTGGTTGGAGAGACTTTCATTTGTTGGAGATTTAATGGCCATTGTCTTTCCAAAGTTGGCTTATCAAAATAATAAATCTGTAAATAATAGCATAAAGTTGATGTGCAATAAATAAAATATCTAAAACATTTGACAATTTTAGGTTTTAATTAGGAAGAGCTACTTACAGTTACTTCAGCAGGTTTGATGGACTACAGTGATAGCAGATGTTCCTCTGCGTGCTTGTGGGTTGTGAAGTGAGTGGGTGCTGTGTTGGCGAGACTTTGTTCAATGGCAGCTTCAGAAGCACACACCTACTCTACACTCCACTTATTGAAGTATCTTTGTAACAGAGACTCTTTTGTTCTTTTGTTTTACACAATTTGTATGACAAGATTATGCTCAATTACCATAGATGTTATTACTTTACTTATTTTTTTTTAGAATGTGGTCACTGGGACAGGCCCAGTGTCAGAGGATTTTAGTGTCAATTTTCTTTTTTTTTTTTTATAGATTTGTCTAAATGTGGTGAGGTTTAAATTGTGGTAATCCCGTGGTATTATTATCCTTTGCTTTTGTGCATGTATTGATTTTACCAGTCAAATATTATGTTTTTTTCTTTTTACACCTGCCAGTGTAAGATGACCTATTTAGACAAGATCTGCTTGCACAATATTGAACCAAAAAAAAAAAACTATAGCATACCATATCTTCTAAACTGGAATTAACATTTTGTTGTTTTTTTTTGTTTTTTTTTAAATGTAAGATATCCTTTTTTATACAGCAACTGAAGATCTGCAATATGAACATACTGTATGTAGTGGAGGTGTAAAGAAAATACCTAATTTTCAGCACATTTAGCTTTTAAGATCCGATAGCGTGTGTGGTTTTATACCATTGTATCATGAGTCATTACCGGCTCTCATTTTACCTTCACAAGATAACATGTCTTGGTTTATCAACAAGGCTGCAAGTTGTGTTTATTGCACAATTGTAAATGACATTTAAATAATTTGGCTAACAAATTTAGAAAAACAAATTTAGGCTCTATTATGCTGTGTTTGGCTGCCACAGATTGCATCCACTAATCATTTTATATATCCATATTAAAACATTACTATTCTAAAGGAAGGTTTTTTTTCAAGATAGCAATGTTAGATCTTAAACCTAACTGCACACTTAAAAAAACTTTTAAATCCACATTTTGAGGTTAAACTTTACTACAAGCATTAAAATCCTTTCAGTTGCTAGTAGGGGTGTGATGAGATCTGGACAGTTTCTGGTACACATCCAAAGGATCTGTCATGGTCCTGTCACGTCAACAACACTGTGTAGAAGGCCCAACAGTGCCTCCACCCCTTTAGACTTTAGACTGCTCACTCAGGTCCTCGGAACCTTTTCCACTTGCACCATTAGGAGCATCCTCTGTGCTTCATGAACAGCACCCAGAAGGACAGACGAGCTCTCCAGAGGGTGGTGCGCTTAGCCGATTGTACCATCTGCACTGAGCTCCTTGACCTGCAGTCTATCTACCGTAAACGGTGCTTGACAAGAGCTCAGAAGATCGTGAAGGACATAAACAATCCCGACAAGAGTCTGTTGTGATAAGGAATACATTTCTCTTCCTTATAGACAAATCCAGAGAGATTGAGATTGGGTTTTTTCAGGCAGACTAGCCGGATGCCTTAACCAGATCACTTAAAGCTAATAAAGACCGCCAGGACTTTTGCAAGCATATATTGCAAACTGTATGTTAAGTACACTTGATACTTGGTCTGGGCTTCCTTTGCATGAATTACTGCAGCAATGCAGTACGGCATGAAGGCACTCCATCACTTCTGAGGTGATGGAAGCCCAGGTTGCTCTGATAGTGGCATTCATCTCTTTTGCTTTGTTGGGTCTAATTTCTCGCATCTTTCTCCTCACAATTCCCCATAGATTCTTTATGGTCTTTAGTTTGCTGAACAATCAAGCACAGGGATTTGCCTTAATTTTGGCAGTATGGGCGGTAGTAGTAGTTTTTTTTTGGAACATTGCTGCAGTAATTCATGCAAAGAGAGCCCTGAGCAATTACTGAGTGATGTACACATTTATACTTTTCCGTTGTATGAAATTTGTATTGGTCTAATTTTATGAGATACTGAAATTTCGATTTTTATTAGTTGTAAGTTTTAAGCCTGCTAAAACAGAAATAAATAAATACATTGATCAGGCTGCATGTTACAGATCTGTATAATATATGAGGTTGAATTGAGTTACTGAAATAAATCACTTTTTGATGATGTTCTTATTTCCTGTATATATGCTTACAGTTGAATACTACAGTTCATGTGCACTACTCTTTATCCTGCTGTTTATACTCTTAAAGCTCGGACACTCATGAAAAGCATTTCACTGCATGTCGTACTATGTATGATTCTGTATCTGACAAATAAACTTTGAACATTAATACTGTAAAAATGTATATAAATATAAATAATACAAGTAATAATTCTGTAGTATTATGCTGTATCATAGTATAGATACTGGAATCAGCAAAATAAAACTTTTTACAATTACAATAACATATTTTTTTATTTTTTTATAACAATGTCTCTGTGTAGCTTTATGAAGACAGAGTGTGTTATAAAAATGGGTTGACTCTGACTTCAACCCCACTGAAACACTAATTTCACCTGACACCTCTGCACATAATCATTACCACCTGACTTCACTAATTATTTTGGGGCTCGATGAGAAATTTTTGGCAGGAATAAAATAAAAAATCAGAATCAAGATGTTCAAAAATAAAATATGGATGTGATGCAATACTTTTTAAAGTTATTTTGGGGGGTTTTTAATAGCGTTTTTTGACAGAATGGGATAGAGGTAAAGCAAGTAAGACGGACCAAAAAGTCTACAAGCCAGAATCGAACCCAGGTCTCCCAGAACACAACAACGCATTGTACACACCGTCACCTTAACACACAACCCTACAGCACCGGATACAATATATACTGCAACTATATGAACCTTTTACAGTCCAATGCTGGCCTATTGCATAGCTTTCTACCATCCTGGTTTTTCATAATTAAATTAGATGGCTTTAGACCAGCAAAAGGTCACTAATTGGCATAAGTCACATGCAGTTATGACACGGTGTACTTAGGTAACACCACACAGGCCATGTGTAGCCGCCATCACCTGCAAGTTAACACCCTGCAGATTTCATGCTCCATTAATTCACTGCACAGAGTTAAAGCTCTCACCTCTGTATGAACACTGCACAAAAAAATTAATGACACTGATGTTTTGCACGCACAGTAGGGAAGGGGTTCCTTCTTTCGAACAGACGTTGAATGGTTTAGTCACGTTCGGAGTATTTGAATCCCTCATTATCACATTTATTGTCTGTCTAAGTGTTTATCATATCCTATCCTGCTCTAAGAACATTTCATCAAGATCGTAATATTATAAAGAAACAAACAGGAAATTAAATGTAAAAAAATGAAAAGCCAAAGACTGCTTAAATGGATTTTTAGTATGGTTTACAGTACACAACAGTGGGGTATAGTTCTGTACCTGTGATTTACATTGCTTACCCTCTTATCATGCCTTCTGTGAAAAAGAGGGAAAAATGACAGGCTTTTGCAGTGAAAAGTCGCTGGTACGCCTTACCATGCCTGCAAGTGTGTATGTGAGGTTGGGAGCTCAGTGACGGAAAAGGTTTTTGGATATTAAAAGTGACGACCCAGCATGGCACATGCATGAAAGTGGCTTCTCAGAGATCTGACCTTTTTATTCTCATTCCTGAGAGGAGGGTGTGCGAGGGAATCTGATTCGGAGAGAATTAAACATAAGACAGTAAAGCCACAGCTCCATAAAAGATCCTTGATAGTAAATCAGATTTTAAGGATCTTAAAGTAAATAGTTTCGATTTGTTCTGTAGAGTAAAAAAGGTTGATACGTGATTTTTCACAATTTCTTATTTATATTAGAAATGTATTCATGTATACTCATTAAACCAATACGGTAAATTAACAGTGGCTTTGCAGCTTCTTTAAGAAATCTTAGTCAAATGTTAAATTTGTTAATTACAATAATGTCAGTCATTTAAAATGACAGAATTCTGATTTAATTATAACTAAAAGCGAAAACAATGTCAGCTCCTGCTTTTTTATTTTACACCTTAGATTTTAGTTCACAGTTAATAATGGATATTAAATCATCTTTACCCTCTTGGTTTTTGTGATGAAAAAAAAAATAAAACCTAGATCAATCATATAAACGTGTTTTGCTTTTAAAGTAAAGGTACAATATATAAAAGCAAATAAAGAAAGAAAAAGACATTTATAAAAAGTGGGCTTCACTATATACACCTCCTTGTTTTTGGGTTGCCATGTAGTCTAAAATAGAAATCCTCTGTTAACATTATTTCCTTAGCCTATGTCAGGGTCTTGTGCTGCTTTTCAGACTTTCAGTTGAATGCCAGACCACCGAACAATGACTTGAAAAAGGGTATGAAAAACACTTCAGAAAAAAGGGGTGTGAGAGGTTGTAGCAGTGGCATATTCTAAATATCACAGAATCATTTTCAAGCCATAGCTAATGTGCTACATAAACCTACACTACATCCTATCTACACTATCAGATTATCATGTTATAATAAATATTGTTACTGTGATTTCTCTATTCCCACATCACTAAAACAATGCAGCCTCTTGGTGATCCACATAATCATTTTCTTTACTTAATTTTTTTTTTACATGACTATGACATACAAAAAAAAGAGGAAAAGAAACTAAACAGGTCACCAGAGGCATTACATACAGTTCTTACATCCTTGTTATACAAGTATTTTTAGGATAGGGGTTACTCTAACAATGGCCCCTTCAAAGTGTTCATTCAAGTCTGTGCTGCTCAATCATGTAAGTCCTTACAATTTAGACCATTCGGAGTATTTTCAGGGAACAACTACACATATATGTAGGTGGTGGCATATTTACTTATGTATTGTCTCCTTTTTTATGTATTAACTATTTTGACCAGTTCCTATAAAATTTGTCCATACTTAGTCATAGAGACAAAGTCAATTTCTCCATATCAAACATATACTTTTACAATTGCTACCCATTCTTCTTTTGCTGGTGGATTCTCATTCAGCCATTTCTTGGATATTCCTTTCTTACTAGCAACCAATAACACTCTGAGAGTGTTTGGTCCTGGGCAGTAAAATCAGGTGACATGTTTTCTTAATATATATAGTACCAAAGCTGTGACCAGTCTTAAATCCCAGTATTAATTCAATTTTTGTGTCGGCCATTAACCAGTAACATTTTATGAAAATTAATCTACCATCGAGTTGTTACATCGTCTCTAATAAAGTGTGGATTCTGGATTACCATTCTATAAATAATTTTTTGGGGGGGTGATAAAATATCTAATAATTTTTTTTTCACTAGAATTCTCTCCACTGACCCAAACTGCTGTGATTTACATATGTTTAACCACCTATATTCTGTTGAAATTATATTCACCTACTTCTCCCATTTTTCTTTAACAGAATGAGAATGAATCTTAGAGGACTGTACAAATTAACATATTTTTGATACCAGTGTATAGTGCCTTTACATGCCTCAACAAAAAGGCTGATAAGACCTAATTCTTATCGTCCTCATCCTTATTAATAAAATTTCTATAAAAGTGACTTGTAAGCTGTAAATATCTATAGAAATGTTTCTTTAAATTATATGTATCAGTCAGTTTATTTTTCAGTAGGATTTATAGACTTTGGATCAATAATTAAATAGTTAAAAAGAAAGAAAGAAAGAAAGAAAGAAGGAAAGAAAGAAGGAAAGAAAGCTCTCATAAAATGAAGTGGTCTTATACTTTTATTTTTTAGTAGGAGTTACGGGAAATGACCACTAGGGGGAACTGAACGCTTGACTTTGTGTAATGTAAGCAAACTCCTGGAAAAACATTTAGCAGAATATCTGAGAAAACAAAAAAATAGAGACAGTTTTGTAAAACTACACACACACACACACACACACACACACACACACACACCTGTATTACCTCCATTTAGATTTGCATCCTGAACTCCAACCAGTTTAACAAAAGGTCCTCTGTATTTCTCTTGCTTCTCATCTCCATGGATCTTTTCCTGGATAAACACTATAGATGAATAGTAATGTTACTGTGAATTATCATTTTTTGGGACGGCTCTATGGGTGTGAAATGGAGAGAAGTGAGACTCGGGTTTCCTTTGAAGCTGCCCTGCCCCGGCGCATATGGCCAGGCCTCCCGCTGGCTCTTTGTTGGTGGCGACGGCAGTTCTTTTTCGTTGGCCTCATGTGGCTTGTGTCCGTTCCCATCATCACCAATTACACATTGCACTCCGGACAGCCATCTTTAACCATTTCAGTCAGCTCTACTTTGCCGGAACACATCCTGTGCACATTTCTCTGCTTGTCGGATTTAGCACTCTGTTTAATTACTGCACCCAAACAGACACTGGCACCTGCAGTGCTTTTCAGAAACAGGGTATCCTGAGTCAGTGAATGTACAGATAGGTGTGTTCTTGGACACAAAGGATCAGCCTGGTTTTTGATTGTGTGTTAATAAATGGATAGGGCTACTAGGACTGACTAAGATCGTCAATGCCCCTGTCTGTGTTTGTGTATGTGTGTATGAGTCTATAGACACAGCCTTATTGTAGCTAATAGCGTTGCAGTGCTATAGATTGACAGCGAATGCCAGGCCTGACTGTGGGCTGTGTAAAGAGTTAAACCAGGTCTGGATTCTCAATTGCACTCAGTGGGGGAGAAGTACTCAGCTCCCGGGGACCCCGCAGCCAGCTGGCTTCACACAGACGAGCTGTGCCCTGATTGTCTGCTACACAGTGTGTGTGTGTCTGTGTGTGTGCGTGTGTTAGAGAGAGAAAGAGAAGCATTTTTAAAAGATGTACATATTTTTATATTAATCCCATGTCAAATGAAACCTTGGCCCACTTGTTTTTAATCCAATTTGTGAGGAACCAGAGGAGATATTCCTTCAGTATTGCTGGTAACTTAACATCTTGAAGTGTGTCAAAAACCACACCACCCTTGTGTAGCATCAGTCACTAACACGAAGTAGGTATCATCTTTTACACCTACTATATGCTCATGGTGAACAAAAAGTCAGCCCAGTTTTAGACCGACAGTAGATTTATTCCCATAAATCTTTCATTTTAAAAACAAATTGCTGGGAAAACCAAAGCATAATATGTGAACAAAATGTTTTTTTGCTTTTTTTTGTTACTTTTATTTAAAAAGGTAATTTCGCAGGCCTGTATTCATAAGGATGTTTTACATTTGTACTTTTGAATTGTAAAAATATTATTTGTATCACCAATTCTAAACCTAAAGTCACAATATTTATATCAAAAAAAGAGAGGAAGAATTACATTTACAGCATTTGGTAGTTTTAGTAAAAGTGTGCAATACTGAGAGCATGAAGTTTACTTAAAGACTTGCTTTAAATATCAATCAGACAACAATAACATTAATGAAGCACGATAAGATATTTTCAGTGTTCGGATTTGTAGCATTGCATTCTGCTGTGTACACATTAAAATGGGTGTCCTATGGTTACACAGTGCCACCTGTCCCTGTTTTCTGGTTCATGTCTACAAGTATTTTCATTTCCTTTAGCTCATAGAACTATTGGAACATAGACTAATTATTAAAGCAGCGCTGCTCAGAAGCTAATAGAGTGACAGGTGGTATTATCGCACTGATCAGTCTGTTCCTAGGCCTCGACTCAAGCCATTTGATGTATATTAACTTTAATTAGTGCCGTGGCTGCAGTGATGTTTAGTGAAACCCTCATGCCGTTTTCCAGGCGAATGCCTAGGGGGAATTTTCTTGGTGAAGGCTGGTCCTTTGGGGCGTCTTCTAGAAGATCTTTAACATGACCCACTGTAGTTTGAAGTTGATTTTTATGATCAAAAATATCTTTTATAAAAAGCCTTTCGTCCTTTCAGAGAAGCTGGAATAGGCTCCAGCATATCCCTGTGACCCCAAATTAGGAAATAAGTGGATATAGAAAATAAATGAATGCATGAATAATATAAAAACATATTCTTGAACATTTTAACAAGCTTAATAAATGTATACCTAGGGTTTCTGATCTACAGCATGTGGGACTGAACTCAGGCTTAGTACTACAACTAAGTAGTAGTGTTATTTCATATGAAGTAAAAATACATTAGTAAGATCTTATAATTAGATATTAAGTGGAAAATTATACATGTCTACATTTCAGGAGAGCTGATGTGAATGAAGCGCCCTCATCTTCGATTTGTGTTAAGCCCAAAAGATCTCAACTTTCTGTTTAAATCTTATAGAAATGATAAGGTAATGAGATAATAGATGATGAGGATGAGGATGATGAGGATGAGGATGATGAGGATGAGGAAGATGATACAATTTTCCAAAATGATTCAAAAGAAGTTATATATGATGCAATTTAATCTAATTAGTCATTTATCAATTGTATTTAAGTTCATTGAGTGTATTATCTAAGTTTGACCAATATTTTGTTATTTCGCTTTCAAAATGGACAAATTGTAAAAAGAAATAAACAAAGCTCAAATTAAAACTGAATAACAAGTAATAACAATAAAATCTTCAATCAATTTATTTCAATCATAGAATGAATTTAGACTATATTTCAATTAAATTAAATTGGGGAATAAATTGAATGATTCTGCTCCAACATGTGTGGCACCCATCAATAACAATGAAAGCACAGTGCAAATTACAAACTGTTTCTTTTGACAAAAATATTGAAATGATTTAAAAACATGTTGCTGTCTGTTATGACATTTCAAATGTTGTTTTTCTTTTTTCATAGTGCAGTAGAAAGGGGAGGAGGAGCAGGTTATAGGTAGCTGCCGTCGTCTAACAGCGTATGACTGCTAGAAATCGACAGTGACAGTGAGCTGCTCATTAAACCCAATCAGTGTCAGTGTGTGTGTGTGGTGGTGTGTGTGTGTGGGGGGGACTAAACGCCTTCACAAGGATTTAAATATCTGACAGTTCTGACATGATTTAAAAAAAAAAAAAGAAATCGAAAGAAAGAAAGTCAATTTTATTTACTTATTAAACTAACACACAGAGAAAAAGGGTTTTTTTTTAGTTAGTGGGGTTTTTTTTTGGGTCAGGTAATTATTTATATTATTATAACAGTAGTTAGTTGTAGAAAAATAGTTTTAGAAGTAGTAGAGGTAAACCATGAGAGACAAAGAACTGGCTAGTCTTTGTGTTGGTCTTGTGTTTATCCCACCCTGCCCCACTAATCAAGAAAAAAAAACCCTCCTTTTTCAACACACTACTCCAGACCAGGGCCGGATCAAGCTTTTAAGGGCTCGAAATCAAATATATTTAAATGATTTTTCATTTCATGTACTTTTGGGGTCCCCCTGGTGGCCACAGGGGGCCTTTCAGCAGACACTTTGTTCGCTTATGCCTTGGCATCTCACTACATTTACATTTATGGCATTTGGCAGACGCCCTTATTCAGAGCTTACATCTATCTCAATTTTTTTATACAGCTAAACAACTGAGGGTTAAGGGTCTTGCTCAGGGGCCCAACAGCGGCAACTTGGTGGTACTGGGAATCGAAACCTAATGTTCCAATTAGCAGTCCAACACCTATAGCACTATTGTTATTTCGGCATAAACAATTGTAGATAACGTCACAGTCTATTAAAAGATAAGTCTTACCTCAGTTTAAACATACCCTTATATGCAAGCTGTAGACAAATTATGGGAAAAATACTGACAGACCAGTCCTGGATCCTGGATTGTAATTGCATTATTAAAAAGAAACACGTTAATGATCAATGTTATTCAAATGAAAAAGCGGGTGTCACGTATTTATGTTTGTTGTTGAAACACTTAGCTTTAGGCATGGGCAGGGGTGGACATTTCATCAGATTTTGAACTTAGTTTGGATTACTAAGCATTTTATACACACCACATGGCAACAGTCTTATTAAAATTGTATAGTTGTCCTTCATTATGGAACATACCCATTGGAAAGTAGTTCATTAGGTTTAGGTTTGTTAATAAATATCTATTTCTAGGGTGGATTATATTTGCAGGATGTGCATAATGGATGTTTGAATATTTGGATGAAATTTCAATCGACCATTTTTTTTCCTTTTGATTTAATGCACCAAAGCAAAACCAAGCACTTTAAAAATGTGCATATTTATTATGTTTCTTTAATATCACAGACGGATCCTGTATCATAGACCAAGTATTTTTATAGAGAGGAAAACTGCACACTGAATTAAACCCCATCTGCTAAGCTGATGAACTTTTTCTCAGGGGCAAAATACTATGTGCTGGTGTACATTCTAACGCCTTGTCACAGTTCGGCTCCTTTTGAACAGGCTTCAGCAGTGAAAAATGAGAAACAAATGTTCCAATGACAGTCGTTCTCATGCCCGGAGAGGGAGGATATTTATATCAAAAAAGGTGTTAACATAAACAGGCTTTATAGACCGGGCAACACTTTGGGTGTGATGAGGGGCAAGATTAAATTTGCCTCCTTGAGAACTTTAATGTGTGAATTGCGTGCTTTTTTTTACTGGCTGCCAGTATGGATGGATGGATACAATAAAATGCAAAAAATATCTGGTGTGAATTGGCTCAAGTGCCTTGAGGAACCACATAACCACATCTGTCAATAGAAAAAATTCTTTTTAGTTAATACAGTTGAATGAAAAAGTCACATTTTTCCCTGGAGAGAGATTTTATTATAACAAAAAACTGATTTAAACTTTTATAAATACAAGCATTTCAGCGTTACGGTAATATTTAGATATTTATTACATATTTGGCACATTTATAAAAATAAAAAAAAAAACAGCGGAAAACCGTAACTGTTTCAAGTGGCTACTTTAAACTGTAAATTTATTTGCATATTTATTTGTTTTTGGCCAGTTTAAGGGTCCCAGTGGTCAATAATCAGACACATGTTAAGACACAGTTTCTTTGTCTAAGTAATGTATTAATAATCAGATGCTGCTGTCAGTTGTCTTACTGTCAGTGTTCACTTGTTTTCAAAATTCATGGGTCACTGGAGTGGCATTTGCTACTTGTCCCAAGTACAAGTCGTGTCCTTACTAACTAGCCAGTTGTGACCACTGTGTGAAGCCATGCTTATGGCAAGTTGATTTCATAATGTTGACCATGTAAGTGACAAGGATGATGGGGGGGTGCTTATGCAAAAGCTACCATGAATAATGCATGAACTCATATCAGCCTAGAGACCACACGAACATATTACATAGTACATATTGAAATAAGGCAGCACATTGTCCTTGTCTTTTTGATGAGGTGAAAAGCTTGAAATAGAAAGAGAGAGAGAGAGAGAGAGAGAGAGAGAGAGAGAGAGAAAGAGAGAGCATAAATATTAAACAAAATAGATGATGGATGTATAATGAACAGTTACACCATTGATGCTTAAGGCTATGCGTGTGACATTGTTGCTCACAGATTTAAATATTAATGTATGATTTATTGTAATTTTTTCTCTCATCATTTTTCTAAAATTAATTACAGTTAAATAAGTTTTAAATACATCTGGGTGAGTATCGATGTGTAGGTACGTGTGTATTGTAATGTCTGTTCACCTCAAACCTGCAGGTCTCAACCTGCCCATTAATTTGGTTAAATGAAGTGAGAAAGCATGAGCCGGGGCCAATCAACCAAATTCAGGGAATAAAAAGCAGAACAGAAAAATAAACCTTCCCTTTGAAAGCACTCGCTGTGATACAGGATGAGTAGACTGACCACCTGCCACTGCTGGGTTCATACCTGCAGCAGGTTTCATTTTTCTCCAACCGTATCCTGCAATGAGGTAATGATTTGACACACACCCTGTTAAACTGAGCTAATTAATCTTATATTAATTCAAAGAAATTGACTAAGACGTTTAATTTATTGTTGCGCTACATTTATAGATAGTTCATTTGACGGTGATCAACTCTGTTATAAGTGTGCATATACTCTGTAATGAGGATATGGTCAAAAACCTTTGTCTTAAGTGTTAATTAATAAAATGTATTTTTTGTTAAGTATAAAATAAACTTTTATGAGCCTAAAAAAGGACATAAACTTTGTCATATAATAATCAGTTCATTACTGCTGAAACCACACAAACTGATGAAATGTCCTGAGGGCCACACCATCCATTCAACTGATACCCATCAGATACAGATAACACATTGGATCAGTTCAAGTCATTTCAACCATATATCACAGGATACATTAAACAAAGATCAACACGGATCTAAGGACTAGAGAGTAAATTGTTTTAACCACATAAAGTGTGCAGCCAGCTGCAAACAGTGCAAGAGAAACAGTACAAATAAACAATTTAAAACACATCATATAGATAAAAACAGCGCCGACCAGAGTACAGACTGTATTGTGCCAATAGAGTGAAAAATTGTGCAAACAGAGTAATAGCAGTATTGAAATTGATTAGCATTAGTCTATGTCTAAACAAGATATTTTGGGTGTTAAAGTGTCCTGATGGTTTGAGGGAATAAACGTACACAATTTGGGTTGTAAGGGCTCGAATACTCGGGTACCAGATATTCTTGAAAATAATGATTCTTTATCATCTAAACTGTTTTCTTGCCCTTTTTTCGCTTTTCTTCAGTCAGAGGATGAAGTTTCTCAGTCCTGGTCAAAGTAAAACATAAAACACAAACAAAACAGCCCAGCTTATGTTCTGCATGATTTGAGCAACTAATAATAACCAATAATAACTACTAATTGTCTAGTAACAATAATCAATCCCTTTCAGTTATCTATGTTGTAACCAGTAAAATTCTATGCCATTTTAACTGTTTTGTTAAGGTTAACGAAAAGTCCACATTAGTTTAATTTTCTATTGACTATAATATTTTATATAGGCGATAACATTTTTTAATATCTTATGGGTGCTACAAACAAAGGTGAAACTATAAAAAGGAGAATGACTACATATTGGTTTTTGTATTTTATTCAGAAATTATCAAGCGTTGCTAACTACATAACCTGTATTAGCCTTGATTATCACTCAGAATAAAATCGACATACCTGTATAAGCTTACAATAAAAAAACTACATACCTGAATTGAAGCCGATGATCACGTAGAATAAAATTCCATAATGCAGGGCAAAGAAAACTCATAATGCATGGCAAAGATTTTTGGGGCCTTCAGGTACCACCTGTTTCCATTAGGGACGTTAATTAAGGTAACACGCCCCTTATTGGAATAAGCAAAAATATAAATGCAGCCGTAAGGGTTGGACGCCTTGTAATGATAATAATTTTAGTCATTAACTTTAACTTCCTGCATCAATATTTGTAGCTTGCTATTTGTGCCATTAGCAAGATTACACTATTAATTCCACCTTTTCATGTTACCCAGTGATGGAAATCTTTCTGCTAAGCATGCAGTGCATCACAAGTTACCAGTAGTTAGCAACTTTTGCAGCGGAGTGTGGTTTTTACAATATATATCTGATTAATTATTACAAACTCACTGTTAAGTAATGCCACAAAATGGATTACATCATAGTAATCATGGTGTAAATACCACAGTTTTTAATTATCAATAGTTTAAATTATTAAGGGCAACATTTTAACTATAAACCCTGGAAATGATGTCACTGATTATGAACGTTAAAAATGACCTTACTCATACAACTTACATTTAAAGGGGCAGGGTGGCTCAAATGGTTAAGGTGCTGAGTTGTTAATCTGAAGACCAGAAACACCTGGGTTCAAGCCCCACCTCCGGCAAGTCAACCACTGTTGGGTCCTTGAGCAAGACCCTTAACCCCTCCTGCTCCAGGGGCGCTGCATCATAGCTGACCCTGTGCTCTGACCCCAACTTACTAAGATGGGATATGCATTTCATTGGCTCTGTACATGTACCTTGCACAATGACAATGAATTGAATATACTTAAGGAAGTAAATTCCTTAAATCTCATCCGAGCAACACTTATAAAACACGTATTAGAAAACATTTGCATTTGGCAAACGCTGTTATCCAGAGCAACTTATATTCATACCTTTTGTACAACTGAGCAACTGGGGGTTAAGGGTCCTGCTCAGGGGCCCAGCAATGGCAACTTGGTGGTGCTAGGAATCGAACCCCGATCAGTCCAACACCTCTACTACCTCCCAGGCCCATAGACAGGACACCAATCTATCACAGAACCTTCCATATGCTTTAGATCAGTCGATCCTTCTTAGGTTATTTTTATAGAAAAAATACAAACCTCATCACATACTGTAACCTCAGTTCAGGATGAAATAGGATCTGGATGTGAAAAAAGACAACACCACCAAGCATCTATATCTTGTATATATCTTCAAAATGTAACAGAATTGTTAATAAAGTACATTTGATGTATTTTGCAGATGCCCTTATCCACAGGGAATTACAACTATCTTATTTTTTCAGCACTTGAGGGTAAAGGGTCCTGCTTAGGGCCCAGCAGTAGCAGCTTGGTGGTTCTGGGAATTAAATCCATAATTTACGAATCGGCAGTCCTGTATGTATACATATATACAGCTAATGTATATATGTTTAAATATTTGATAAAGAGGATTCTGATGTATCTATAACTATTTTAATAAATATAATTCCTACTGTTTTTCATGCAAGAATTTTTCCCTTAAATGCTAATCTTCTTTTTCTGGAAACTGTTGCAATTTTATCAACACCTACAGTTAATAATGGACTAAATGTATTTATATCATTAACTTAATTTTTCAATTTCAAACTTGATTTTAGCTTTATCTGGTTCACAGCACTAGGTGGTCAATATTGGTTAAATCCTTTTTTTAATTCATAAAATTATTATGCCACCTGCAATCATATCCGTCCACTGAAACTCAGCAGTGTGCACTAGCCTTCAGGCTGAATCCTAGATCATCATGATTTTTTTTTTTTAAATGAAAATGCTATTCACAAATCAAGTGTCCACTTGGCTGGAGCTTACTCATCTGTAAAATTTGGGAAGCACTGGAAAGTTTGTACAAAAGGGCATTTGACAGTGGCATGCTGTTCCGTCAGTGCAGCACATGCTGCAGGCTCTGGCATTCCCAATTGGTGTTCGGGTCATTGGGTAGCAGCAGCAGGGAGCTGCACTCTGAGCTTCAAGCCAAACCTCTGACTCACAGCTGGATCTGTAACAAGGTATCATAGGAATTGAGTTGGCAAAACATAACTGGGATGAAGAGTGGGAACAACTTGATATCATTTTTAAAGGTAAGCGGTGGAACACGGTCTGGTGTTCCAGGCACAAGTTCTTTAGCCTGCTATGAAACAGGTTAACAATTTGGATAGATCAATATGGATTATTTAAAACCAACATTGACATTGATTATTTACATTTTTATGCAGAACCGATCTTTATTTACTTCTGTTATTGACTTCAATAAATTGTCTAAAAATAGATACGCTCAACATCCTTATTGTTATAAGACTTTTAATGTCAAAAAACTAGCCTTCAGGGCAGCAAGATAAAAACATTGAAGCTTTTCTTTTCAGATACCGCTTTGGTTTATGTTACTCAAATTCACCTTTTTTCCCACTTTTTCTCCCCCCATTATTTTTCATTGGGAGAGATTGTAAACAAATATCAGAGCCAACTAAATCTGATCAATTATACAGTATTACAGATAAAATATTAAATAGAAACCGAAACACATTTTCAAAAAGTCACAGTATAATGAAACATTCAAACTGGAAATAGAATACATTCATTTATTAGAGATGCCAGAGTAGCTGGTGACTTGCCATCCATAAATTTTGTCATTCCTAAATCTCCAGATCTCAATCCTGGCACTGTTTCAGAATTCTTAATAAAATCCTGACATCAGAGACATCAAACGCGGTAATGCATTGTCAATTTCTATCAGGGACTACTATCGAGGACAAAAAAGGAGAAGAAGAGGCAAGACATTTATTTTTAAAATGTAGCATTAACTTTTGGAAATTAGGTGCTTTCCATGCTTTAGACTGGCATCAAAGACATACAGCAGGTATGCCGATTTCTCTAAACTGAGGGAAATTGCCTGGGTCTTGAACCACTGTGTGCAATATTGATTAACTAGCCTCATACACCATGCATATGGCTGAAGCAAACCCACGCTGCCTTTGGGGGCTCAGTGGTTCCTAGGGGAGACCAGAATAGAAGTCGAGTATCTTGCTGTGAACCAAAGAAAAGTGTGCCAAATGTTATCAAAACTAGATTAGTGGACAACAGTCGTGTATAATGAAGCCTTGAAAATAGGTAGTTTTCCAGTAACCAATAAGCGGAATTTTTCAAATATAAAGCATTTCATTTCTTTTGCACCTGTCAGGAAGTCTGTATGGGTTTACGTCCATCTTCAACCACCCGCACTCAATATGTCGCAAGATATTACATTTGCTACTATGATTTGCTACTATATATTAATGTTTATGGCGAAAAGGACGGTCAAAAACGTTCGGAACGATGAAAACGTCTACCGAGATCTACAGCCACCGGTTGTGAAGCCATGCCGTTACACGATTTGTATGAAGAGTCACTGTGGTCCTGTTAACAGTGAAAGTGCACAGCAGGCTGGGTTTGAGACTACTCCTCTCACAGCTGCTCACACACTTTCATGCGTTCGAAACCAAATTGTAAAATACATGCAGGACCGATTTCACCAAAGAAATAACAAGATGAGTGTTACACAAGACTGTCTCCAGGTACCATAATGATTACTGATGCACAACAAACGCTTTACACTATAGCAAAGCTTTAAGTGCTACATGAATTAATGAGTAAAGCTCAAGACGACATACAAGCACTGTTAAACTCCCAAAACATTCATTTGTGAATGTTGTAAATGTCTGTATGCATTAAAATATAGAAAGGGCTCCATTATTTAGTGATAGTCTGTTTTCCCAGTAATATGATATATTTTTTGCATGCCACTCATGGAGCTTGCAGAGGTGGCTCCCAAATTTGGTGCAAAGCGTTGCACTCACACTCACACACACACACACCCCACACCCAGCAACCGCTTTTGGAATCCTGACATTTGGACAAAATCCCCTGCTGCCTAAATCATGCCAAATATTGCATGTCATTTGTGAGCCACACATGGATCTGGCTGACGGTGGTGGTAGTAATTCACCTCTGCTGTGAAGATCGCCTGGGGGTGCTTAGTCACTGCACTCTTTTTTTTCCTTCTCATACAAATAACAGCACAATGAAACACACAACAGCACAATGAAACAGTGTTTTCAACTATAAGGTATTAAAAATGCTGCAGAATTCTTGCGTATTATTTCTAATAAACTGCCTGTCATACAGCTTTAAATGACTGAGATCCGCTAGTCACGCCCACACATCTTGGACCAATCATGAGCCTTTACATGCACAAAGAGGCGCAGTTGACAGCCAATAGAAACGTGTTGTGAGGTGACGGGAGAAACATGGCGCTGCGCATAACTCGGGTTTACAGGAGGGAGTCTGTTCAGTAAGTTTGGATTCAACTGTTCAGTAAAAATGTCTTCTTGGTGGTAAATCGGTCTCATGACACGCATGCTGTTGGTTTATTATATTTTTTCTTTTACTGTCACGCAGAAGAGGGGTTTTAAAGCTTTTTAAATAAAAAAAACCATAATATAACATTATTATTGCTTAACGCATTGACATGACACGAGCCTTGTGTTTGAGTTTAACCCTAAGTGTGTGTGTGTGTGTGTGTGTGTGTGTGTGTTGTGTGTGTGTGTGTGTGTGTGTGTGTGTGTGTGTGTGTGTGTATATACACACACATTAGTGTGTGTTGAATCAGTTGAATTTCCGTGCAGTGTGTTCTGTATATTTTTATCTATTGCTATAAGTTAATTAATGTGTTATTATGTCTGCAAATTGTGTTGGAAATGTGATTATCCATGCTGTGATATTAAAATGCACATTAAAAACACCCGCGTTAAAACTGTCTACTGACACCACTGATCACTAATCACGGCCATCGCCATAGAAACGCCCTTAAAGCTCTCAGCACGCGCCAGCGGTCACTCGAGGTCTGCTCATGCACGCGCTTCCTTTGTAAACATTAGCTTAGCTGTAATTAGAATATGGTGGTAGATTGGACGTGATTTTTCCAAGTAGGATGTGATCCTGGATTAACATCTTTTATTGATGTTGGATCAAAATGTCATCAAACGTCCGTCATTATCAACAGTGATGTCATCAGTGTTTGTTGACCAAACCTGCCTGAAGGCATTTTCGAACCTTTCCCCTTATTTTGTCCACTAACAAACTGAAAAACATTGAATACATGCTGAAAAAATATCTTCTTAGTAATTCATTGATTCTGGGACAATTTCTGACATTGGCGATTCCTGGATTAACATTGAATCACAACATGAAATTAGACAAACTAGATTAAAATGATTTATAATAATCCAGAAACAACATTAGTGAATTTAGACTTTATTGATTATAATAATCCAAAATAAACGTTTCAGACAGTAAATCATAAACAATCACTACTGATCAATTGAACATAAAATACTCTGAAATGCTGAACCTGTAGAACTGCAATAGAGCAACATTCCTACTGTAAATCAGGGTTTACCATTATTAGAATAAATCGCAAACTTTTGAAATGTAACAATCACAAGCCAGATTTTTTTTTAGCCAGAAATGAAAAAAATGTACATTTTGTACACACAAATGTTACATTCAAATACATTTTACTGCAAACACACATTTATTTTTGGTCCTGAAGGCAAAGGAAATATTCACACATTAACTAAACTGCACATACATGTTGTATGCAATTGTTCAGTTATAGTATGAAATATGTCATTTAAAATGCGTAATGTTTTTAATTTAATAAATACATTTAAAATATTACATTTTGGATAACAATGAGGGAAAGATCCAAAAATGTATTGAAGCGAGTTTGGTTGACACACACTAATGACACACTTATGATTGGTTTATTAAAATGTTGATTAGGTATCAATAAAAGATGTTAAATCAGGGTCAGGTCCACCCTGTAGTAGGATATGCAATTGTTCTAGTCAACTTGTGCTCTTTCACAAATCTGCGACTGTCGAGGAAAATTTGAGAATTGTTTATTTTGGTCTGTAATCTGTTTTTTAGCTGGTTAGGAATCTTTGGGCCGTTTTAGTAAAGCTGGGCTTACACGGTGTGTGTTGTTTTTTTTTAAAGTAGTCCTTTGCGATTGCTGCTTGCGGAAGTTGATCCTGACCTCCTTGGGACCCAAAGCAAAATTATGCTAATGGCCCTCCTACCTGGCCTGTGAGCCATGTAAACTATTTGCCACACAGTCACACTCTTACACCAATTCCACTTTCTTACATTTACATTTGCAGCATTTGGCGGACGCTCTTATCCAAAGCGACTTACCTTTATCTCATTTATACAAGTGAGCAATTGGGGGTTAAGGGCCTTGCTCAGGGGCCCAGCAGTGGTGGCTTGGTGGAGCTGGGAATCAAACCCACAGTCTTCGGATTAGTAAACCAACACCCTAACCATGAGCCACCACTTCCCCTTCCACTTTACATCTATTCTTTAAACACAACAGTGTGCTCCTCCATCAGTCAATAACAATGCAGGATAAGCTATAAACAAAGAAACTATATATGCATATGTATGTATGTGTATGTATATACAGTATGTCACAAAAGTCAGTACACCCCTCTAATTTCATCAAACATTTGAATATATCTTCTCAAAGCAAGATACTATCGAAATTAAACTTGAATATATATATATTATATATATATATTATATTATATTTTTTCCCCTTTGGTCCTTCACCTTCTACAGAATATATAAATACGTACATACAGTAACAATACATTCAGATCATTAACTTTCGACCAGATCCTTCACACTTGGGTTTTGTTAAATAATAAGCCATAAAAATGCATTTAATTGCCAAACTTCAAATTTTTACAGAACAAAAACTTATTTTTAACATCCCAATATTTTACCACCCAAATCATCCAGAAAAGCCTCACCTTATAATAAGTTTGGAACTTTCTTGACCCTGCATACAGCTTACAGTAGTACCACTGTAGGATCTCTATCGTCATAATACACAGTTAGGAAATGGGGACACACAATTTTTGGGAGTTTAAAGTTTCACAGCCACCCAAAACTAAATGTTCTACTGGATGTTTGTCTGTTATACACATTATTTACAACTCTAAACATAAGGTCTCTAACCCTACTGATAATAATAATCATAATCTATGTAAAATTTGTAGGAAAATAGAATAAGGGTTTTATTACCAATCAGACATTCAGACTGAAGATATTATTAGAGCCGGTGGCCCAGAAAGCCAGTATCAATATACTTGTTAATAAAGACTTCAAAAGCACGTCTGTACAACGTTCTGGATCAGAAAATTTGCCGGATTTTATAAACAAATTTTCTATTGTGCATCACTGAGTGATACGCGCCGTATTAATAGATGGTTTGTTTTTAATGTTTGTAAGTATGTGCACATGTTTTTTATGAATGCTGTTCAGAATTAATCCTGTGGTTGTGTTTTAAAATGCTAACAATATAAGTTATAAATGTTCGAAACACATGTTTAGTGATTTTTATAACAGTAAGTGGCAAAGCGTTGTTCTATACAAAAATTTCCACAAGTTATGTTGACTCGCTTAAATCATCTATTATAAAATGCTCTTCATTTCTATTTGTCTTTTTTTTTCTTTTCTTTTTTTTATAAGGCAAGTGGCTAAAAATCTTTACAGGTTAATGAACAAAATGGCCAGACTTGGTTATAAAAGCACATAAAACCCATTATAAGTAACTTTAGGTGAAAGGTTTGTTCTTTACGCTGTATTTTTAAATAAAGAACAGGCTTTTTCACTTTGACTGTGACAACATGCCCACTCATGACACTTTTCTATTGCGGCAAAAAGGTAAGCAGATCATTTTCCAAATAGCAGACATTTATGTTTACATTCACAGCATTTGGCAGACAGGCCTTATTTAGAGCGACTTGCATTTATCTCTTATACAACTAAGTAACTGGGAGTTAAGGTCCTTGCTCAGGGACGCAACAGTGGCAACTGGGAATCGAGCCCCAATTACAATTAGCAGTCCAACACCTTAAGTACTGCGCTACCGCTTCCCAAGACCACATCCATGTATTAGGCACTACATAAAATATAAACATATTCTGTGAGACACTTGAAATATAAACATATTCTGTGAGACACTTGAAATATAAACATATTCTGTGAGACACTTGAAATATAAACATATTCTGTGAGACACTTGAAATATAAACATATTCTGTGAGACACTTGAAATATAAACATATTCTGTGAGACACTTGAAATATAAACATATTCTGCGAGACACTTGAAATAGTGTGGAGAATGTCGTGATTTTTATCTTATTCCTAAGTAAAATTTTATTTATTAAATTGGGACTGTTTGCATTGGAGAGCTTTAATTATCAACTAAATAAACGTAGCACCGAGCCTTTTTTTTTTAAAATGATTAATCTTTTTATGGGACAAAGTTGCATTCAATTTGGCAGTCTTTGACCCCTATTTTCCCTCTCTTGTTCCCCAAGCCTTTTTTTCGATCTGATATGTAATAAATGAGTTAAAGGAAATATTTATTAAAGGAGTAGTAAAGAGCAAGAGCTTTTTTGTTTTTTTGTTTTTTTGGTCAGAAAAAAAATCGTCCCACTTCAGTTAGCCGGTACTGTATTTTGTGAGGATGGTAGGCTACATCTGCACCTGATTCATCTTCAGAGACTTTAACAAGGAACTTCAAACAGTTTAAATGTCAATTACAAAGAAGGCATAGTTTAAGATCCTAGTAATCAGTCGGTATTGGTCATAGGAACATGGTGCCAGGTGGATTCAATTCAAGGCAGATGAATTTCCAGAGGCGTTATTCTGATGGCACCGCTCATCTACAGTGTGTGATGTGACAGTCATGCCGGGCATTTTTATATTTGCACATTGCATCTGAGCACAAGTGCATGCATTGGCTGGTTTAGTGGCTGCAATGAGGATATGTTTAGGTCTATTAATTGAAGCCACCGGTTTCACATTTTTCTTTTTATTTCTAAGCGATTAAAGCCGTTTGCTCTTTTCGAGCACGCACATACCAGCTAATTAACCAACATTTTGTTTATCAGTTTTAAAAGCACTAAAAAAGCTTGTCAGTTTACCGTGTGTCCAATGGCTCGGCATTTCCCTGCAGATAATTTGAGGTAACGTAAATTAAAAGTTGAGGTTGCACACCAGGGTAAGTGCTTAGGCTGCACTCTGTTTCAGGCAGTGTAAGTGTGCATGGTTTATGTAAAACAAGTCGCCACTGGCATGACGGCATGCTGTGTTATGTCACCAACACCCACTTGTCAAAGATGCCGCAGCATCCAAAAGGAAACATTGACTGGCGCTATGAAGTCGACAAGTGATGAAAGTGGCCTAGAGCTTTTCAATTATACTGCCAAGGCCTAGACCTTATACATTAATGGGCAGCTTCCTCTTTTGAGGCCTGCCAAGGCCTAATAGCACAGGTTATAAAACCTTGAAATGTAATGTGCTACTATAACTTCTTCAATTAAAAGCAACTGTGCAAAGGGAAATGGGAAGCAATTTTGGAAACACATTAGGTATAAATCAAAGGTGGAGTATCGAATAGCCTCGGTTTACAAACTATTCAGGGGGTAAGTGAAATTTAATAGATTCTTATGCACCCTTCTGTTAGGGGTATATCTGGATAAGCCATAATCTGTTTTATGCTGCCTGCAGACCGACACTGCATTATAAACAGGAGTTTTGTAGGCTGTACAGTGTTTCAAAGTACCTCATGCCAAGCACTATTAACGCCAATAATAAAGTTTTTTTTTTTTTCATTTTAAATAAGCTAAACTCGGAACGAAACCAGGCCACACTCAGTATGTGGTGGAAAGCTATATTATGAGCAGAATCTAAAAAGCAGTTAAAATGTTTAAAATATGTGGAACACGTCTAACATTATTGAAAGGTTTTTAAATACTTTTAAAGTTTGCAGTTTTGCTTAAACTGCAGATGTTTAGTCAGAAATCCAATAGAAAAACAATCCTGAGCGAATTGATTGATTGTGCTGTTGACCATAGCCGAGGTGTGTGTGTGTGTGTGTGTGTGTGTGTGTGTGTGTGTGTGTGTGTGTGTGTGTGTGTGTGTGTGTGTGTGTGTGTGTGTGTGTGTGTGTGTGTGTGTGTGTGTGTGTGTGTGTGTGTGTGTGTGTGTGTGTGTGTGTGTGTGTGTGTGTGTGTGTGTGTGTGTGTGTGTGTGTGGCCCTAATCCATTTAGGAAAGAAAGTACCTTATGGCAACTTCAACCGAATATCACATTAATTAAAAAAAATGCTGGTTGCAATCGATCGCTGTAGCAGCACAGCTGTAGAATAAAGACGTGCGATTTTAGCACCAGCTAATTCTAAAGTCTCAAGTATGTTTGATATTAATAAAAAAAAAAAAGGATTGGTATGTCTGCTTTGGATCTAATACAGAATGTTAAGTACAACGTCAACACTGTCCTTGCTTAAAGTAAAAAGTTCGTTCTTGTTCTCCTTTTAGACCAGTACGTCAATAAATCGGTCTATTACCTGTTGTTGACCCTGCTAAGCCAGCCTTTGAAATTTGTTACAGAGCATTAACCTAACACATGTTGCTTGGGGAAAAACAAAGACTCTGTAACAGGATTGGAGAGCAGCTGAGTAAACTAAACGTAGTAGGGGTGGCAGGCCAGAGCACTCTTGTCCTGGAGAAAGCCAGGACGTTTCATAAGGCCAGCAGATGGGCATTTGTGCAGCGGATCCCCACAGACAAAAACACTGACCCGAACAAGTGCCTTCGCTCCTGCATCAAACACTTTAATCAGCGCAGGATCTCAGCCAGAGAGCGGCACCTCAGATAGGCCTCAGAATTGCATCTGTATAAACACGGACTGCTAGGAATCTGGGAACAATGCAACAAGAGAATCTTGTTCCAAACCCAGACCTTTGACCATAGCTGGGCCTCTGAGTTCCATTGAGCATTGAACCCAGATTACACAAACACTATAGAGATTAGAAGGTGATGGCAAATAGGAGGAGGTTTTGTTGGGCGTGGGCTCGAGTTTGAGGACAATAAAGGATGGTCACAAGCTTATTAACAATTGTCTATAATAGGTCTGGCAATTGAAATAATTTGTTAATGGCATTGAAAAACTGACAACGCTGATCGAGGCAGTTGCTCCTCTTATAGAAATACATCAGGTTTTTATCGGGGTGGGGCAGATAAACCAGTCAGTATCAATATCCTAAGAATTAACAATAATCAAAAATTATTACAAAAAAGACGGAGACAATTCACGTGTAAACGTTACAAAAATAACCGCTGACATTTATCAAAAAGGAAATACCTATGGGTTATAAGGGAAATTATAGTATAATAACAATAATAATAATAATAATAATAATAATAATAATAGATTATAGTTAATAAATTATTTCCAATATGTTGTAATGTTGGAACTTTAAATAATACTTGTGTTTTCACACTCTTGGCTATCTGATTATATTGTGCGCAATGGATTAAGAAAAGCTCCGTTCTTCTGGTGAAAGTGATTTTGCTGACATGTTAAAATATACATTTTGCTCTGTGCGCATTGTTGTGAAATACTAAAAACCTATGATCCAGTCATGTCATGGTTAGTTTAATTTTTATTTAAGTAATTATCATTGCCATATGCTTCATTAAAGCTCACACAGACATTTTGTCTGATTCTCTAAGATCAATTTCGAATTGCTGGTGTAAATAAGTAAATAAACACTGTGCCTATTCTAATATTAGTGTAATTTATTATATTTAATCTGTAGACTAGCTAGTAACTGCTATGTATGAATAAAAAATAATAATAAACGGTAATGTTAAATGTGTAAAAGCATCAGAGAGGAATGTTAATTTATATACTCTGTATAGAGTGACTTGGTTAAACTGTACAATTTTTACTGTTGGTACGTCAAAAGGTCGACTTGGTTAACATTCCTGTTGACTTTTGGTCCAATTAGACCCATTTTTAAAGTTTATTATTGCTATTATTATTTGTATTCTTATTATTTAAATATTATAATCATAAGTTTTGTTATGGCAAAAAATTATAATAGTGTAACCCAGATCGATAAATGTCTATTTCATGCTTTATAAACAGTTTAATCAGACGGACAAACAGTTGAATCAGGAGGACAAATGTTGCATGGTTGGTAGGAGAACAATATAAGGGGTTATGCTCGATTTTTCTATAGCAGAACGAGCAGGCTGGCAATTCTGAGGAATTACATTTTTTTTTAGTTTTAAAGCTCACTGACCAACAGTTTTCATATGCTGGATTGGTCAGAAATATAGAACTTTTAAACTTTGACTTTGTGACTCTCTAAGCATCACCTGTTCCCTGTGTTTAGCGCCCTGGCGGCTGTTGAAGCAGTTTTAGGTGATTAGTGATGTAATTTACTCTGTATCCTCTTGGGGTCAGTGTGCACAATGTTCTGCTGGTCTGATTGGCACCAGATTGCAGCCTGCAGGGTTGCATTCAAGGAAATAAAAAAAATCCAGGATTTTTATATCTTGTAGTTTCTAAAGGCGTTTTGCTAATTATTTAATTAATAATTTTGTCTTTGCACTCAAAATTAGACTACAGAGATGTAACGTAAATGTTATAAATATTTACTTTATAACATTTACTTTACAAATATTGGTGGTGTATACTTTCATCTGATCTGTAAATAAAAACGGTACATTTCTGCCGCTTCTTTATTTATTAAACTGCATCTTTTATTTCTAATGCCGATTTCATTCATTTTATAATTTAACAAACGTTAACATGTCTGTGCACGGTTAAAGGAAAAAAAGATTCTCTGCAATTTTAGCCTAAATCTAAAAATGCCCATTGTTTAAATAAAATACTAGAGAAAATAGGACTTACAGTACAATTAGGTGTTGCATCACAACGTGCAATCGAATGATATCCCTCCTTTTATGACTGAACACAAAAAAAATTCAATATGTAAAGAACAGCAATAAGTCGAGTAATAATAGTGGGCGCAGATTTCCCATGGTGCTGCACATGTAAATGGAGAGAGTGGAGCCCTGAGGTTGGGTCCCACTCACTGAAGTCCCGGTGAGGACGTTTCAGCAGTTCTCATTAGTTTTGGAAATGAGCATTTCAAGGGGTGGGGGAAAATGCACTCAACTATGAACAATAGAAGGAGCTGCCCGTC
Organism: Bagarius yarrelli; assembly: GCA_005784505.1. NCBI lineage: Eukaryota > Metazoa > Chordata > Actinopteri > Siluriformes > Sisoridae > Bagarius > Bagarius yarrelli. The sequence goes on from VCAZ01000125.1 coordinate 1,349,864, forward strand.
TATCTCGACTCGCACCTCAAACTCAGCATTCAGCTTTGATATCGAATGTTTTTGGGATCGTATCCACCTGGGCATCGGATCTGTTCTAGCGGTTTTTAAAGTGTTGTTAGACTTTTAATACACCACTTGCATGTTGTACCAGGGGTGAAGCTGTGCATCTGCTGAGCAAACCTCGGCTTCAGAACCATTTTGGATGCAACGATGATTAAAGTCATGATGATTATTATAAACTCTTAAAATGCTGTTTTTAAAGGCCTATTTTGTTTAAAGCATTTTATGATTTCCACACAATATAAATTTGAAATTTCAAACCTGCAGTTATTGTTTTATGTCAAGTGAGTAAAAGACTTTATAGGGTGTTCCGCTAAACCACTGACGGAAAGAAGCCTGTGCCTTTTTACACCACGGGAATCTGTGTGATTTGTCTACGCCACTTGGCCGATCCTGAAGTGCTCAGTTCACACACATGTTGCTTACAGTTACCTTGTTTTATAAGTTGTGTTCGGTTTACGGTGACTTTGAAGTCTTTTTCCGCTTCTTCCTACTGAACTGAGGGCTAGAAGAAACCATAGCTTAAATCGAACTTTTTTTGATGCCCAAGCTCACCAGTCTTTAATTATATTTGTCTGCATTTCCTAAATATGATTGTCGCCTTGCTTTTGTTTTATATCCTCGCTGTGATGACCAAGCCTCTTGTCTGTGAACATGTTTTTTTTTTCTGTTGTTTGTTTGTAAATGCACGTGTGCAGTGACGGGATGCAGCCGTTTGAGGTATAAGCCAAGCAGGCGAGTAGAGCTGTTTGCTTTGTCCCCTTAATGGGGTGTGTGATGGGCCTCTGGTCACGTCACTGAGTAGTGCTGCAGCTCATTAGTACCAGGCTGTGGTCCTGCCCCACACACACACACACACACACACACACACACACACACACAAAACTAGACATGTATGTGCGTCCGTGTGTGTGTATTGGTTCACAGCGATGATCAAGAAGACGATGCACGTGTCTTTTAATGTTAGTCAGCCCACAGCTTGGTTACAGTCAAGGCTTAAGGTTCTTTGTATTTTCCTCTACACATGATGTTTGTTTGGTTAGTTTTTGTTTGTTTATTGTTTCCAGATGGCAGTCCTCAACTTTGCTTGCGTGGCTTTCAAGTTCCCAGTGAGCATTTTATAGCTTTGGCTCGAGTGCTTATCCTGTTTCCTAGCCCCTGCTTTATGACGGCCACTTTTTTCCTCTCCCAAAACCGAAACAACTGTCAAAAGCTGTCTACACTTTTCTACGGTGTGAAAGGAGGAGCTAATCTTTATTTTGACGCCACAAGGTTGACCCTTTAAGGGTCACTTGTGAGGCGAGCGTCCCCGAGGCTACCATTCTCTACAATTTATTTCCGTATTGAAACTGAGCCAAACTCCTTTGTTCGTAGAGGTGCAATGAAATGTGGCGCTTTTGTTACGAGGAAGGACTGATGAGGGTTAAAACCTTTTCCCATGGCAGGGTCTGGGCACCATTAAGGACACGTCACTTATTTACAGGAAAAGAGCAGGTCAGCTGTAAACGTGGGGGTGGATAGCCTTACTCATCGGATGCGGTTAAGGCAAGGACTTTCATCAAAGCTCACAGCTTTGTTAAACCATCCACTCCTTTAACAGGTTCTTTTCTTCTCTGCCAATCAATGGCTAGTTATGCTCACAGTCCAGCTCTCCTTATTTTATTTTCTTTAATGTCTTAAAGGGGAATTCCTGTCATGTGCATAGTTTGCTGTATGCTGAACAGTTAGCACAATTTAAAGCCATTTTGAAGCTAAGAAAGTGTGACATTAATCGGAGCTATGACACAAGCATTTAGCATAGCCAACACAATTTTAAATGCCCTTAAGAGGTATGACGCCACTGGTGTACCAACAACTAGACATTAAAGAATCTACAATCTGAATTCCGGAAAAGTTAGGACGTTCTGTAAATTTGTATAAAATGAAAACTAAGACTTTTTTTTTTTTTTTTTTTCGAATCACAAAACTGACTTCTTTTCTTCACAATTGAACATAGATAACATAACAAATGTTTAAACTGAGAAATTTTACACTTGTATACACTTGGTAAAAGAAAGCAATACATTATAAAAAGATGTAGCTGGGAGAACATTTAGCAACTAATTAAATTACTTGACATCAGGTCTGTAACATGATTATATAAAAGGAATGTCTCATAGAGGCAGAGTCTCTCAGAAGTAAAGATGGGCAAAGGTTCTCTAATCTGTGAAAGAGTGCGTAAAAAGATATATTAAAAAATTATGAAAATATGAAATTTTAAAAAACAACATTCCTCAACTTCATTCATAGAAACTGGAGGAATATCCGTGTGTAAGGGACAAGACTGAAGACCTTTGTTGGATGCCCAAGATCTTCGGGCCCTCAGGTGACACTGCATCACTTATCGGCATGATTCTGTGATTGCCCTTACTAGACTCATTTAAAATGGACTGATTCAAAGGTCTACTTCTGCTGATTTTTGATGATAACTTTAGTATTTTGATACAGTGTTGTGTGGCTAGTTTCTGTTATCTGGTGTGTCGCCGATGAGTAAGAAGAGGTTAACTTATCAAAAGTGTGTTTAACATTGGAGCACAGTATTTTTATCATTTTTTTAATAGGACAGCCTGTTGAGCCGCATTTCACAAGTTTATCCAATAATCTGACTTTACATTAAGAAAAGTTCTTGATGATTATCACTTGAATTAGATTTAAAAGCTTATTATTTGTTGGAAACTTTTTTTTTTGTTGGTTTGAAATGTGCCTCCCCTCTATCATTAAATTGTTCAACATTTTAAAGGCACAGCTTTCACATTTAAATATACGTAAATTCAAAACTTTAAACATCTGGCATCATTAGCCGCTTTTTCATTTATTTTCCAGAATAAGTAGATTTTTTAAATGATTATCCATACCAATGATTTTGCATTTATGATCATATAGTCTATAATTAACCGTAGGTTTTCAATGATTTCTTGCTTGAGAGCAGAAGAGTCCTGTTAAAGTGAGGATCTACTCATCTATTGTCCTTTCATTAAGCCAGTGGTTCCCAAACTGGGGGGCCGATTTATGAGGCAAAATAGTGGGGCGGCCAGAACAATTTTGGAACCACTGCTTTAAGTTATAATGACAACTGATACCCTGCACTTGTTGATCTAGATACAATACAAATTTACATAACATTTACATTTGTTCCATGTGGTAGAGAGAATTACATTTGGAGAATTGGGTAAAAAGAAACAAGGGTTGTGGATTTTATTTATCTGTTTGTTTATTATTTTTTTACATGCATATCAGTTAAATTATTATTATATTATTATCATTATTAAATTTGTTTCATTGAGGAAAGTGGTATCTTTCTTGGTGGTACCACCAAGCTGCCACTGCTTGGCCCCAGAACAAGTCCCTTAACCCTTAACTTCTTACTTCTGGTACAAAACCGTTAATCACTCGGGATATGGACGACTGCTAAACGCCAGAAAATGATTTGCAGCTGATCAATGCGGCAGATTTGGTAAAAGTAAAGTTGTCTTGTACCTTAACAAGAATTAGTGTGTCAATCCACATCTGCTGTAGCCTGAAGGCTCCAATGAAAGCCACACTGCTTGGGTCCGAAATGCAGCTAGAGGTTGTAGCCGAGCTTAGCATGACCACCGAAAGCATCCCAGCAATTCCAGAACCCATCCCTGGCCACATTCCTGCGAGTGCAAATAGCCAAGGGGCAATAAGAATAGAGATGATGTTAAAAGTGCTCTAAAGAGGGTGTAAAGATCTCCTGTCTGTGCAGGCTGGAGTTTTCATGATGCTAGATCTACAAATCTACTTATATAAACGCTGACTTGCTGGTTCATTTTTTTTATTCACAGCCATAATGCAAATTGACCTGCTTGGAAATGATATTCAGATCGAATTACTTTTTTAAATCATTTGGTTGTAAACTAATCAAAGGCAAATAGTGGGTGGACCAATAAACAGCTGATTTTTGCTTCAATAAGAATTCAAAGTGAATGATTTTAGCTGGTGTTTTTATTTGTTCACTCATTCAGTCAGGAGTGAATCCCAGTTTATCAGTGGGCTTGCAAAATCCAGTGCGTCAGCTAAAATAGCCATATATTGGTAAAAGAGTTTTATTTATATCTTGCAATTGAACCTCGCAGATTTTACGACACCTCTTTATTGGGGACCGCAGCAGAATTGGCGAAGAACGCCTTCTCTATCGCCAGAGGCTTTTTTCTGTACTTATGTGATTTGAAAAGGCAAGAAATGTGATGGTTTTGTTTCTTCAGTGAGGCCTTTAAAAGGTTTAACTGTTCACTGCAGTTCAGCAAACAAGTTCATGCAGTACTTATTTTAATGCATTTTCAGCATAAAGGACTGCAATTATTAAGCTAAGCGAGTCATAAGTCGGGTCATTTGAAAGTGAGTGCACAGGAATGGGATCCTTTGGAGGCAGAGCCTTTTGTGGGCTCGTTTTGTCTCTTTTACCGCAAACCCCAAATCCCAGTCTGTCCATTTGGCCTGCTTTGAACCAGTCATTCGCCAGTGGATCCATCACTGGATTGCAAATTAAGCCGACTGAACACAAAATATAAAGAGGCAAAAAACCTCTGTATTCATACCGCTTTTATTTTTACATATACATATATATATATATATATATATATATATATATATATATATATATATATATATATATATATATAGAGAGAGAGAATATAGAATATATAATATTTTATATATATAATATAATATAATATAATATATAATATAATGATATTTTTCCAAAGCCAACAGCTTCCTTTATTAGTTTTGATGTTATGCTGAGTATTTGTTTCGTTCTAGGGGCTCTGTTTTGAATTTTTGGACATGGACGATGCTCCGCCAGTAGTCCTGGCTACCCACTGACAAGCACATCGTCATGTCTTTCAGGCCCAGATTCAGCCATCCGCTACTTCCTGATGGCTTTTGTTTACCCTTCTGGGCCCCAGCTGTTGAGATAGGTGATAGCCACGCTTTCTGCTCCAAGCCCCAAACCCCACCTCCCCACGCCCAGGAAAAAAAAAAGCTCTTGCACCCCAAACCCTTAATAGGCGCATTAGACACAGCACATTAAGAGGCTGCTGGTGTGGAGGTAGGTGCATGTCCCCAAGGCCCTTCTTCGACACCCACCATCAAACACAAAAACACACACACCCACACACTAGACCAGGAGGCATTCTATGGGGGAAAAATAGACTTACAATTTTCATTTCAACAATCACATGATTTAAGTATTTCTCTCTTGAGGAAAAGTTTGCCATTGTAGCGATTGTCGATATTGTTTTAACACTGTGTCTCATGGCCCTGTGTTTGATGTAGCGTTATGTTGCCATAGACGTGACTTTTTTTTTTTACCTTTTTTCCTCGTTTTCTTTCTCTCCTATCTCACTCTCCTCTCTCTTTTTTTTTTCCCCCGCTTTCGAAAGCATACACCCCGCCGTAGCCACAGCACTGTGAAAATACCCACAAGGCCAATCAGACCATATGTAGTGTTGCCGATTTTTTTTTATTATGCAGCAGCTGAATCGCGACACAGCAGGGTATTTCTAAACATGAAAATGAATTCACAGCTAAATGCTCCTATATGCAGTACAGAGGCAGCATGGGAGGGGAAAGGAATCAAAGACAGTTTCATGAGATAGCAGACGAACCATTTTCAAAGTCAGCGCCACAAATGGAGACTGGGCACGCTTTTCCAAGCGCTCACTAAAATGGAGACAAAAAGAAAAAAAAAACTATGACAGACTTCTGATGTTCCAGAATGTGAAAAAATGTTAAAAAAAAAAAAATAAAAATTATTTTTGGTAGCGACTTTTTTAAAGTCTTTAATTTTGCAAATTCTGCTAATATATAATCAGTTTAATTAGACAACAGACTATAGAAAGTTTGTATATTTAGTATTATATGTCTTTGATGTGGCATCTAATTTTGCATGATTTCCGAAAAAAACATTCTAGCCACAGGCAACAATAATGCAGACCTGCGTTCTAAAACATAATCTGGCCCATTCCCCTTTATAAAAACAGTGACAGGGTCTCTCCAGTTGTAATGAACTTTTAGCATGAAAGTACTTGAGCATGACTTTGTCTCAGAGCAGTGCAAATGGAATTGCCCCCCGACGGTTTGGAATGCACCCAGCTGGCATTTAAAAGGTGATAATTGGAAAATACAGGATACAGCCATCGTTGGGGAAGGGAACTCTTGTTTTAGAATTTTAACCACTGCATGCTTGATACAGACTGTGCTGAGGTTTGCTCTTTCGCTGTTGTTGGTGGTCTTAAATGGTAGGCTATAAAGGTGGGATCACTTTTTAAAAACCTGTTGCAATATGCAGAGATAACAAAAGGAAAAAAAAAACAGGGATTAAAGGGAAAAACCAGCATAAAATGTGGCCGTAACAAAATGCAGGGTCACCTTCTGGAAGGAGAAACAGCGTTATTCCAAAAAAAATATTTTATTACCTGATGCTTTGATTATAATAATTATTGTGATGGCATTATTTATTGTCATCTGTAGCCATCCGCTACTTCCTGATGGCTTTTGTTAACTCTTCAGGGCCCCAGCTGTTGAGATAGGTGATAGCCACGCTTTATGCTCCAAAAAGTTCATATTGGTCACGGTCATACATTTACATTTGCAACATTTAGCAGACGCTCTTATCCAGAGCGACTTACATTAAACTCTTATACAGCTGAGCAGTTGGGGGGTGCTAGGAATCAAACCCCAACCTTTTAATAGGTAGCCCAACACCTTAATTCCTGCACTACTACTTCCCCCTATACATAGATCTGAAACCTATCCTAAGAACAGTGCATCTGCAATGCCAGTTCATAGCTATATACCCTGCACACGTCTGTTCACACCAAAGAACACACTTTAGTTAGTCCATCTGTGGGCTCATTTTTGAGACATTGAAAAAAATCAAGCATTTGAAAGAAACCTGAAAGGACTTTAAGACAATAAAGTGAAATCTCTGATCTTTGCTTTGAGGGCTGCTAACTGCCTCATCATACTCCATGTTTTTGGTTTTTAGGATGAGCTTTTCACCCACGCTTTGGCATTCCATTCCTCGTACTCTTCTTAAGCAGGACATGACCGCCTCTGTATCTTGTAATGTGATGTAATTTATCTCTTACTTATGTTAGTCATTTCTTTGTCATCTTTTTCCTTTTTTGATCTCTGAGGTTATTTCTTTTCATTGTATCAGTAAAAATGGGAACAGTTTAGAGGGAAGAAAAAAACTAGTTGTATAATGTCTACTCATTTTTGTCCCCATCTGAATCCAGACAAAAAGGCGGGGCATAAAGCCAGACATGGCATTTCTCCTGATCTGAAGAAGAAAGCCTTAAAGACTGGTGTTTGGAGAGTCTGAACCCCCTCTAAATTAAAACCATTTCTCTGCTTCTTTGTAATTAGGGCTAAGCAGGAGCAGCTCGTCTTCATTAGAGTCCCTCAGTGGGAAGAGGATGCTTATGTCACTGATAACGCATAGCCTACAAGAGAAGTGTAAAGCTAAGCTGTGATTTGTAGCAGTGTTTTTCTCTCTTCCAGTTAAAACAGTTCAAAGCTCAGTAAGCACACCAGATAAAAATTATCAACAGACACCAGAGATAGGGTTAGGGGTTGTAAAGATGTGCCATCTGCCTGACCCGAGCACCTTCAAGAGAAGTTTCCATCATTAGCGTTCCGCGTCCTATCAGCACAGGAAGACCTCTGAAATATCGTACTAGACATAGCCTAATGGTTTCCGCTGGTCTGTGCTATGAAACACAGGTGTTCTTTCAGCTCATCAATCCCATTCGCAAAGGTGCTCTTTATGCTCTTGTTTGAACATCACAGCAGCTCCTTCACTGGTTCCTGCAAATAGTACTCTGACGCTTTGTGCGTTGTGGATTTTTCCATGTTTTTGCAGACTAGGAAGCAATGATCTGTTAAATGAATAGAATGAGGAAGGAAGGGCGATGCTGGGTGTTACTTGCTCTGCTATGCTATGCATTGCTTTGTAGCCACCCTGTTTCTTAACCTCTGAACTTTCCAAATGCCCTCATTGGTCTGTTTAGCTAAACTATAAATGTGTAATTTAACTAGTGAGCTCCACTCCACTTTTTCTGCTACACTGTAAAACTGCATTTCTTTTAAATCAACTTCAAACGAATGGGTAACCTTCTGGATTGAATGGAAGTTCCTACCATTGACACACACAAAGCTGTCATGTGCCAGCAGGGTAACATTTTTGCATCATTGCCAAGCTCAATATATTAACATTAAAGTAGTATCGGGAGGTAAGGTTTCTATTTTAACCACCTCGCTGTCTCTCTCCCTCTCTTTCTCCCTCCCTGGACCTCATTTATTAGCTATAATGTTAAACACTGACAAATTAAGTAAATGTCATTGATTACTTGTTGCTTTGGCACCTGTGAAAGGGTAACAGTTCTCAGGGGAAATGGGTTTAGGAAACTTTGACTTTGGCAAATGCTCCCCATTTTGTGGTTGCTAGCTGATAGGGTAAGTACAGGGTATTTACGCTATGCTGTGTTTGATAATTCCCAAAAGCATTTTAAAGCAGAACAACCTTTGAATAAGCGACATGAAGCCCAAAGCTCACTGAATTAAAGCCAGCCCATCTGATTCTGCAAAAGATTTGGGTCAGCAGAAAGTGCAGCAGAATTCTGTGTAGCGACAGAGTGGTCAGAAAGTCAGGGAAGTGGTGGATTAGTGGTTAAGGGGTTGGACTGATACCAAAAAGACCGGGGTTCCATACCCAGCACCACCAAGCAACCACTTAACCCTCAATTGCTCAGTGGTATAAATGAGATAAATGTGAGTCGCTCTGGATAAGGGCGTCTGCCAAATGTGAGCTCCTGAGCAAGGCCCTTAACCCTCAATTGCTCAGCTGTATAAATAAGATAAATGTAGGTCGCTCTGGATAAGGGCGTCTGCCAAATGCCTTAAATGTAAATGTGTAAAGTCCACGTTAACCCCTGTCCGCCTGTTGTAGGCATGTCATATATACCCACCCATCAGCCATAACATTAAGACCACCTGCCTGAATGGAGAGACCATTGAGACAGAGTCTACACATTACCCGTGAGTCAAGGTGCAATTCCTTACACCTTGAGCTCATTTTTAATGACTGTGATTGCTGACGCTGCTCTGTGTGCTCTCACACGCTCTAAACATAAAATGACAGAAAAATAGGTATGGATGCAGCTTCATCATTTTAATTTTGTAAAACAAAAAATGTTAAAATTATTTAGCGTTTACAAATAAATTATACTTCATGGTTCAAAGTTTGTGGCCACCCAAATCTTTTGCCACAAATACGAAGATTGATATACATCTTTAACAAGGTCCTGTATATTAGTTTTGCCTTGTGCCTCTACTTTATTTTGTTTTGCCTCTGGTGGAGGTTATTATTATATTGTGTAAGACGTAATTGGGAATTTTATGCCAAAAAAAAAAAAAAAAACCCCTATAGTTGTGATGGTCGGGTGTCCCAAACTTTTGTCTATATAATGTATATGACGAACTAACCAGCAAAACTGGAGGGTTTAGCTAGCATTATTTAGTCTTGGATTTGCATTTGCAGTATTTGGCAGACGCCCTTATCCAGAGCGACTTACAATATTCCTTGTTATACAAACTGAGCAATTGGGGGTTAAGGGCCTTGCTCAGGGGTCCAACAGTGGTGGCTTGCCGGAGCTGGGAATCGAAACCCACAACCTTCGGGTTGGTAATCCAACACCTTAACCATGAGCCACCACTTCCCCACGTCTTCTAATATACACCACTAATATTCAGGTTAGAATAAAAATCCAAATTAAAATTAAAATATTTTAGTGGTCTGTAATTAAATGGCCTCAGTCTGCTATGTAGAAGGTGGTATGAGTTTAAAAGCTGTGGAATTGGAAGAAAGTTTCAGGAAAAGGAAAAACAGGGAAACTCGGATTTAGTTAAATCATTTGACTACGTTTACGTTTACTTCTTATCCAGGGTGACTTACATTTATCTCTTTTTATACAAGCGAGTGATTGGGGGTTAATGGTCTTGCTCAGGAGCACAACAGTTGCAGCTTGGTGGTGCTGGGAACTGAACCTTGGTCTTCCAAATAGCAGGCCAACACCTTAACCACTGAGCTGCCATTTCCCCACTACTGCTTTGACTACTAACTTAAAAGCCTATGTGATGAACGGGTTTACCACATTTTAAAGTAAAGCTTTTCCAGAGCAGCTGAAAGTCATTTTATTCCTTTTTTCATGTCTGATTATCAGTGAAATGGTGCTGAGCATTGCACTCGACTCAGCTGTAACAGCCCATAGTGTTGGCTTTAGTTACTCTATTGATTGTTCGCTTGTAGAAACTGTTTGGATAAATTCTACCCCCCCCCCCCACCACCACCGCCCAGAGTTTGTTTAAGCACTGACCCATGGTTTTTAAGGTCATGCTCCATTTCTAGAGATACTGTGAAATTTGCAGTTGACTGTCTTAAGGTGTTCATTTTGCTGAGCACCCACCTGCATCCACCAGCATCTTAGAGTTTTCTTTCTTTCTTTCTTTCTTTCTTTCTTTCTTTCTTTCTTTCTTTTTCTTTCTTTCTTTCTGTCTCTCTCTCTCTCTCTCTCTCTCTCTCTCTCTCTCTCTCTCTCCTCTCTCTCCTCATCCATCCCTCTCTGTCTCTCTCTCTCTCTCTCATCCCTCTCTCTATCTCTCATTCTTGATTTCTCTTGACCTTTGGAGCTATTGTGTCTTCCAGTCAGGCTACCGAACTGTGTCCCGTTCCTGCCCGTCAGGCTTTTAATGCTTTTGCATTCTTATACAAATATAGTGAGGTAACTATGTTGTCTGTAATTTGCAGGCATTAGGGAGCTGCTGTCACTATTTGGGGTATTGTAATGCATTTTCTTTCACTTTCAATTTACGGTTAATGCCAACTCTGTATATGATTTTACGTGACGTATTACTAAACATGGACGTTGGATATTATTCTTACATCTTGAGGTGGAGCTTTTTTTTTTTTTTTGCGAAGCTAAAACTTTTCCTGTAAATATGAGCAACTACCTGGTTCTCCAGACATCCGTTAACGCTAATGAAAAGATGAAGGTGTACAAAAGCAGGGATGCTTACATCCCTTATTCGACAGTTGACACGACCTCGGTACCGAGAAGCTCAACATGAACAACCGTTTGTGTTTTGCCTGGTTGAGTAGCATTTCTATTTTGTCCTGTTGATTAACCTAACAACAAGCATTTAACACTGCTGTTCCTCTCAATTTTAGCATTATGGTTGTTTTACTTTAGTGTTATTAAAGGTAAACCACTCCTAAAGGCATAGACAGTCACAAAACAAGACCGAGAAGTCATCACAGCTCAGTGTAAACACATGGCAGGCTAAACTAATTAATGCTCGCCTATAGTTTTGTATAAGTGCGTGTTCAGCGTGCAGGTTTTAACTTTTAACTGTACAAAGTACAAAAAAGCTACTTTTAAAAGCTAACTTCGACAACCATTACCCAGGTCCTGACCACAGACGCAGGTTTTCAAGCTTTTCAGTCATTTGCTTGAAAATGTTTCCATTATAAGCTCACGATAAATGTTTATTTTTTGCTGGTTGACCGGTTTGCACTTCTGTAATGCAAAATGAGTATTTTTTGCTAGTGATTTCCTATATAGAGACGTTACTTTCTTTTATATAGAAACGTTACTTTCTTTTATATAGAGACGTTACTTTCAGCCCGCCAGCGAGACAGCAATGGCGTCATGTACAAACAACCTATTGGACGTTCGGTTTGAACCAAATATTTGCATTGATGATTGCAATTTAATTATTTTCTATTTACTCTCTATTTTCCTGCGATTTTTGTGTAAAAAATGTTTTTGATTAATGTTTTGTCTTATTTACAATATTTTACAGAATAATAAATTATGAAAAATTTGGGCTACTTAAATTAACTTTTGGCTAGCAAAAAAAAAAAAAACAACTTAATTTTTAATTGCAAATTGCACCTGCAGGCTGGAGGTTAATTAACTATAGTTATACTAAGGTAATGCTCACTTAATTCATGGTTCTTAAATTAACAATAACACAACCGTTACCTTTAAGAACTACATGGATCGAATATACCTCTTCAGTCAAATGTTGAGTTAAAAAAATAAATATTCAGCATGAATGTTTACTCAAGAAAAAAAGGAAACCGTTCTGTTGTTATTAACCCTCTCTGTGAACCAACATGGGTGTATACAGCAGCGGCAGAAAAAAAACATACGCTATTTACTGCACATTGGAATGATTAGTCTGCACAATGCACCACTCTGCGTGTCTGACACATGTGCTCACTCTATGTGGCGCGTCCTGCGCTGCTGTGCTTCATCCTGTACTTACCTCACCACAGCTCACCACATCGCCCTGGGTCAAATGCGCTGGGGTGGATGTTAGTTATTAAGGTCTGCTACCTCTGAGTTACTGAGAGAAAACTTTTATCTCGTTGGCCTTAATTCCCACCATCCAAATCCGCAATTGGCTGCTGTTGTTGTATAATTTTTTTTTTTTTCCTTTTTTCACCCGAGATAATGTAAGTAAGGCTATGCGGCTTCGTTTTTTTTTTTCACTTGCACACGTCTCCAGCTGTTAAACCACGGATTCATGGATGTTTTAGGATAAAATCAAGTGCTGCTAGGATGTTTTGTCCTTTGCTTCAAATGTTGCTTTCGACAGACTAGACCAAGGCCTGTCTAGATCATAACTAAGAGGCCGGGTTTTAATTACTGCCCTCACACACTTTGTGAATTTTGTTCATGTGTGAGAAAGTGTACATAGGTAGATTTAGTGCTCGCGTTGTGGGGCAGGGTAGATTGGGCCTCAGGAAACTCCCCGTAGTGTCAGGAGCAGTCGGCCCTAAGCCAGTATTAATTAAAGGATTTGGGCCAAGCTGGAGGAGGTGGGGCAGCCGGGACTGCTCTACAGCTACTACTGCCTCTGCAGGGTGTCTCACTCCCTCACTCACACTGATGGGAATAAAATGCTATATAAAGGTCATTCAAGCTTTGAGATTACCAGGCAGTGGATTGAGACTCCTTTTATTTTTTCCTTCCCAATGTCGAATGATTTGTGGTGCCAGATCTGTCACATAATGTACATATCCACAGTCAGTCTGATATAAAAACCGCCACTAATATTTACCTCTCCATCGAATGATTGGCAAGGCAATTGTGATGAGCTTTGTGTTATAATAATATATAATATAATAATAGTGAAATTTAACTCAAGTTTTATTTTTAGTAGTAGCAACAGTTTCAGTTTTGGTTTATATCTAGTGGAAAAGCTTGTGAATGAGAGAAACCTGGACCCACCTTGTGCCATGAATGGCCAGATCGGCCCTCCAGTCTTTGGCACTGTAAGCTTAGCCTTTTCTGGGCTTACAGTGTGTTGGGAAGCAATGACTAGTCCCTGTGCATGAAAGATACACCTCTAATCTACATCAGATGTTTGCTTCCTACCCCAAACTTTATTAAGGTCACCCACTATAAAAAACAACTCTGTGAAAGTTTTCTAGTCTCACCCACTCTCTCCATTTAGCACTCTTTAATATTCATGGTTTTATCTCCCTCTTTTCTCAGTTAGCAGTATTCAATATGACACTCGCTCTCCCCTACGCCTGACTGCCACATTGCTTTCCTCTTATTTGTTTCATGCTGGTAGGTGATCAGTACCTTTTGTGTAAAAACAAACTCTTGCAGTGCCTTCGTTTTGCCACTGGAGGGCATGGTACGCTAGCCAGGCCTTTGGACAAACAACACTTGGGACATAAAATAAAATAAGGTCTAAAATAAGGAAGGGAAGCATGTCCAAAAAACAGAGTGCTCCGTCACATAAACATGCTGTTTGGAGCGGAAATCAAACGAACATGTTTTCTTTCTGAGCGAATCCAAAGGCCTGTTTGGATATCCTACCCATGTTTCCACCCAACCCATCTGTCTTTAGTGGGTGCAGTGTTGGTCCAAAAATTGCATTCTGTGGTCCCGAGCGTGCGCGTGTGCGTGCGTGTGTTCCTTCTGTTCTGTTAGTGCACCCTGTTTCACTTTGCTTCTCTGAACACGATAGCCAAAGTCTGCTCGAAACATATTCTCCTTCTGCTGGGCCTCCACCACCTCTGGTGCAGCCAAACAAATCCGTCTTTCTGTCTGACGGCGTACCTCTGACATTAAGACGTCCGACTGCTTTTTTGTCGCAGGTTTCCGTCATTGGGTTGTTTAACAAATCTTTAAGGCATTATTTATTCTGCTGATGTCCGTGTTGTTTCTTATTTTCTTGTGTTCCGTTTTGCTGGTCTGTGTGTTTGAAAATCAGAGAACGTCTGAGCGGTGAAAGAGTGTTTAATCTCCTTGGACTTCAACCAAATCATTTGAGATTGGCTTGCAAGATAAAAAGCTTTTCCAGCACAGTCACTGCCTAAAACTGTCTGCTTGACCTCACAAATTTTAGTAATTTTTTAACACCCCCCCCCTTATTGTATGCATTCCTTTAGGTTTGTGTGCGTTGGCTGATGGCTATAGGGTAGTAAAGCTCTCCGTGGTTTCCCGTCAATCAAGCTACTGTCTAAAACAAACACTAATCAGTCAGCCCTCTTAATCAGTAATCTCTATAGACTGGTTCATAGCCCTGCCGGTGTCACTTTTGCCCCTCCTTACATTCCTCCCTCCCTCCCTTCATTTCTCCCTCCCTTCTACCCCACCACTGCTAAACCAACACTAACAGCCTGACTCAAATCAGCCCGGCTGCTAAATGATTGTCCTGTGTGTTTGTCTCTGTCTTTGGCAGAGGCAATCAGTAAGCGCCTGGTCTTCAACTGGACCGTCCCAACCAATTACTTTGTCCTTCAGCTTTCTCTGTTTACGTCCTCCTAACGGCCAAAATAGTGGTTTTAAAAAATTAGGCTCACTGATTTTTAACACATGTTCAGCTGCCAGTTTATGTAATGAAACAAGCTTATAAAGGTAATGAAAGGGCGCAAACCCAAGGGAGAATCTAAAGTCGGGAGAGCTTAGCAGAGAAGCTAACGTTTCTCAAAGTTGTATTGGAAGGCTAAGGGCAGAAAAAGCAGCACACACACACACACAACCCTGCGTATTTTTAGCACCAACAGTACAATCCTCTATGTGGCTGTGCGCTGCAGAACACGATAAAGTCTTCGAAAAGCAATTCTTCCAACCACCGGACACCTCGCAACCCTGCTGTCAGATTTGTTTAAAACCCGGATCTATTTGCATGAAATAAATAAAAGCTGTGGCTCATCAGGCGTGGTGCTGTGGCAAAAGGTTTGCTCTCCCAGATGCAGTCTCCATCTGTCCCCCGGCCACATCGCACATTGTGCAGTTCTGTAACGTTGACTCTTAAATAATTCCATTAGAGCAGAACTTTCATTAATGCTCCATCGTTTATTTTTTTGCCTGTCTCTTCCTTTCTCTCCTTTTCTCTCTCTCTCTCTCTCTCTCTCTCTCTCTCTCTTCTCTTCTACTCTCCACTGCTGCCAACAGCGAGAACATTTTATCCTAACATCAGGCGCCTCTGATCACACTGGCTTGTAACTATAGACAAGACAACATGGATTAATTAATATTATGTGCAATAATGATTGGTGAACATGGTGAGGTGCTCCTTTTTTGTATAGCAAACCTGATTTTTTTTTTTTTTTAAAAAGAGGAGTTTGTATGTGTGTGTGTGTGTGTGTGTGTGTGTGTGTGTGTTTTCTTCTCCCCATCCCTGAACAAACAATGTCGCTTTTCCTGGTTCCAGGTTGAACTAACGAGGCGAGATACTGAAGTCCTAAGCCTGTTAGTTGCTGGTTTACAGCTTGTTTTATGAAGGTTAGTTGACGGGCCGCGTCCATAATGGCCCCTATCAGTTTAATTGACAGCATTATCAAGGGAAATAGGCCCTGAAGACGCGTGCGGCTCCTAGGGACGGCCCAGCCCCTTTTACCGAGCCGGTCGCTTTGATGGGGATCTGACTGCGGGCTATCGTTTTACATTTTACGCCGGCTGCTATTGTCAAGAGACCATTACCATCGTTTAACTCGCGGTTTAATTCTCAACTTCTCTCTAATCAATTACAGCGACGATCCATTTATCAGCTATAGTAAAGGGAGGAAAGACTGTAAGGGTTAAAAGTGTCCTCCAATAATAGCTCGGAGATCATTTCTAGTCTTTTACTAAGCAGCCTGAGTGGCGTCATCCTCTGTGTGATGAAGCCTGGGAGCCTTGTTGTTGTTGTTCCTATTCCATCTAACACCGTAACACATTTCAGGTGCGGAAGATTTGCTGTGACGGCAAAGCATCAGGGAGTTTTGTATTTTTAGTGGCGGATTGTAATTGTGACTGTTTAGTATCTATCATTACGTTATTAGGGAAAAGATAATTGGATTTACATTCATTTGAGTCGTGTCACATGGCAGGCACCGGGCTCCTGGGGTTATGCACTGTAAATGAGGAATTACATGTTAGTTTAATTATCACGTGGATGAGCACGTATCTGATAATTATCATCCGTTATGGCGACATCCACTGCGGCGCAGAACCACGGAAAGGCGGAAAGGAACGATTCATTATTCGCTTTCGGAAACGTCATCGTCTTCTATTTTTCACTCTTTAGTTTTGCCCTTTTTTCCCCCCCTTTAAAGCGTTTACCCAAATATCGACCTTGAGCTTGTACACACTTTCTTGCATTTTGGTTAACAATCCAAATTTTTCTAAATGATTTCTGTAAATGTGCACTGTTAATCTAGGAGTCTTAATAATATTTAGTAAATGCTAAAGGGGATGTATCATTTAAGGCTTTTTTTTTTTATTATTTAAAAAAATGTCCAATAAATCTTTCCTCTTTTTTTTTGGCACTCTCCGTCCCGCTGATCTGCTCTCCTTCTCCAGGGTGGCATGATTTAACTGTAAATGAAGCTCTTGCACCTATTAGAATGGACAACACACACTGACTCTGGTCAACTAGGAGACGGTTGTTTTTATTCCGAGCCCAGCAATGGGAGGCGATCACTGTCTCCTGGAATAATAAAGACCCCACGATTAATAATTACAATTTAAGCTCCATTTGCACTTGAGATGTGTGTGCGTGTGTGTGTGTGTGTGGGGGGGGGTGGTTATGCAAGATAAAGGCGAAAGTCTCTTTAAGAGTCAAGCGCATGTTGAATTGAGGAGTAAAGAGGTGGGGAAATGTTACTCAAGGGTTTAAGAGCTAATTGTGTGAGTACACAAAGAGGCTCTCGAAGAGTGAAGCTGAAACAGGAAGCAGGAGGGAGAAGTGGGTGTCGAGTGGTGCCACTGGAGCGCTGCTTTCAGATGTGTGTGTGTGTGTGTGCGTGTGTGTGTGTGTCCAGTGAGCTGCAGTCACCCAAATTCGACAGCTTCAGTCAGGACAGGAGCACATTTCTCTTTCTGTAATCCTGAGTGTCTCCTGTGCCTCTCTCTCTCTCTCTCACTCACACTCACACTCACACACACACACACACACACACACACTATCAGGCTTGTTTAGATTCTCTCTGTCCTTCCTCCTCTATCGCTTTCTCTTTCTCATACTTTTTGTGTGAGGAAAAAGTCGATCTCCTTCTATATCTCCTTCTTTTTTCTCTCCTTTTCTCTCTCTCAAACTTCCATACACACTGTTTCTCACTTTCTCTGTCACATGTTCTTTCTCTTTCTCTTGCTTAATTTCCCATTCACTTTTCCTCGCAATCTCGTTCTCTCTGTCTCTCCCTTCAAAGGTTCAAGATACCTTATTTGTTGTTTTTTTTCTTAATCTCATATTTATACTGTCTCTCTCATTTACTCACTCTTTTTCTTTCACACTTTTTCTTTCTCTGTCTCTCTCAAGCTCTTGCTCAATCTGTCATTTTTTCTTTGCCACTTTCTTTCTGTCTTTGCTTTGTTTTTCTTTCTTTCCTTTTTGTTTCTGTTTTTCTTTCTTTTTTCTTTCTTTCTTTCTCTCAATCTGTTTCTCTGTCACATTTACTTTCTCTCTTTCTCTTTGTCACACTGTTACTCACTGTGTCCCTTTCACTTTTTTTGTCACAAACTCTTTCTTTCTCAATCTCATGCACTCTTTTTCTCTCTCTCTCTGTCACATTCACTGTCTTCTTTTCTATTCTTCGCTTGTCTTTCTCTCGCTCCCCAGCTCCTTTTTTTTCTTTTTTTTTTTTTTATGAAACAGTTTGCCATGTTTTTTGGAAGCGAGGTGAAGGGAGCATGTTAAGGAAGGGGGGGTAAGCGGGGTGGTGGTGGTTGGTGGTGGTTGTGGTGGGGGGGGGCACTTCTTGTGTAGATTTTTCAATTCTTCAGTGTGTCACTTGGCTGAGAGTGCCATTGTCTGGCGGCTCTTTTTCTTTGCAGCGAGTTGTGTCATTCCCTCATGATCAGCACTTTTGTTGCCTTTGTTTTTGGCTGTACTTTAGAAGTCCATCTTGTCTTTTATCTGCCTCCCATTCATGCAGAAGGGAACAGTTGTGCTCTGTTGTGGAGATGTTCCACTGGATTTCCACCAGTGGGGTTTCCTTTCAGGCCCTTCAGAGTGCTACAATGGGCCTCCACAGGCTTGAATGGCTATTGCCGAGTGCACGCTCTTAGTGAGACTCTCTTATTTTGTTTTCCCGGAGTCAATAAAAATGCTAAGTTAAAAGCTAACCCTGACGCCCTCCCCACACCCAACACTTGTTCTCCTCCTTTTAAGTTGCTCCCTCAATTATTTCAAAAGAAAAATTAATAGAAAAATATTCCCTCTTCCCTCTTTGCTGGAGAAGAGATATCAGAGTGGCCAGTTGGTTGCTGAGATCCTCACAATTAGGACCAAGTTGTATTATAACAGTACTACAGAACAGTATGGCCTTCGTGGGGTATCTTTTTTTTTTTTTTTTTGACAATTTATCAATTTTTTTTCTTTGACATTTGATCTGGTGCTTAGGTGTTTTATCAGGAAAGCTTAAACTTCAGACTTGTATCTTGGAAGTAAGTAGTGTGTGTGTGTGTGTGTGTGTGTGAGAGAGATGCTGCAGGGAGAGAGAGAAAGAGTGAGAGAAACAACACGGATGCGGTGGCCAACGCGGATAAATGCTATGACTTCATCCTTATTGCGCAGATTAGGGCGTAAAATCCACCCTAATGAGGCGCATGCTGGAGAGGAGGGAAAATGCATGGCCTTCTACACTGCTGCCACTGTCACCAACCACCAGCAAGTCAGAGTTTGTTTTTTTTTTTCTTTTAATGTCCAAATCCAAGTGAGCGCCGATAGCAGGAAGTATGTTTTGTTAGGGTTAGTTTAATGTAAGAAAAAATAATTTACTCCTGTTTTGGGATTCGGCAGTGAATCATTTTTGGAATAAAAATGCAAAATGAGCTTTAAATCTCTATTAGGTTCAGTTGGTACCCACCCTCGTTACTTAATTTTTTTTTTTAGAGAAATTCTAAAAAGCTGAACTGCTTATTCATGCTTAGGCTTGTTTATAAGCATCTGAAATTTCAAGATGTTTCCTTCAACCGCTAGAATTCTGTACAAGGTTTTTTGTACATCTGATAAATACATCCCACATTTGTCAACATCTGCGCCAATATTAGGTATTTTTATGATTATCGGCCATTTTTAAACCCGGTTTTACTGAAAAATGAATTTCATTTTTTAAATGTGCTGCTTAAGCCTCCATTAGTTCCTAGTGAGTGTGTCTTTAGTGAAGTGTCTGTAATTCATGACAAGAGAAGTAGTAAGCTCACTGGAGAGCATGCAGAGCAGCTCTGCTTCCTGCACTACAACCTGGTGCTGCTGGATTGGGACTAATAATTGTTACTAGAGCTGTGAGATTTAGGGAAAATATCTAATTGCGATTGCGATTTAGTCTTTTTAATAATGTGCAGCACACACTTTATAGATTCCTTGTAGTACAGCAGATGCAGTGTGCCTTTCTACCAAATAGATTGTTAGCTTATTGCCACTGTTGTGCAGTCAGTGCTGCCTAAATGCAGTTAAGTTAAAAAAAAAAACCCCAGAAAATATATTAAATTATTCCAGCATTTGAGTGTTTTTTTTAAAATATTTGTTAAACAACATATATATTTTTTCTAGTGCAAACCACTACCAATAGAACAAAAAACATTTTCTTCTGTAAACAAGCTCTTTTTGAAATAAGGTATGTAGTCCAGCTACATTATCAGTAGTTCTGCATGTCTGTCTGTCTGTCCCTCCCTCTTGGATAAACACTCTTTTCGTCCCTGTGAATATTTTGTCCCATGTGGTTTACAGGAAAGTCTGCCGTCTGCAGAGAACGAGTCTTTAGCCCAAACTCAGCACTAATATAGAGCGCGGTGTAACTAACGTACGGTTTAACCACCGGTTTGTTGTTATAGCCTAAAATTCCACCTCAGCTTAATTCCTGTATGAAGTGTAAAGCTGTGGAATTGCAACGCGACTAAAATATGTAATATAGTATATCTCCTATCCAGCACTCGGATGAGGTTTTTACATTTTTTTTGTCACTGCATTAAAAGGCACTATGTCTTTAGCGAGCTAGCAGGTTATGGCGTTAGTTACCTCCTAGTGTTTTTGTAACGGCTTTTTATAAGGTGTAACAGACGCAAAATGTCGAAAGCGGAATAATCCCATATTACCGACGTAGTGTAGTTTTTTTTTTGTTTGTTTGTTTTTTTGTTTTTGTTTTTTTGTTTTTGGTATTAGCGAAATGATCCCTCTGACGCAGAAGAAGGCATAATCGCACTTACTATTTGTTTTTTAAAGACGGGCCTTAATTAATCAATTAGCTTATTGCAGTGTTTCAAATCGTGATTGCAATTCGATTTCGATTAATCGTTTAGCCCTAATTGTTACCCATTTTATTATCTTAAAACATTTCAGGGAGCTATAACGTTCCTTTTTCATTATTTGTATCTACTACTTTGTTTTTAAATTAAAAAAAAAAACTAATAAAAAAAATGCTGCTTGGCTCTCCCTGCACTTTTAATGCCATTATATTTGTATGTGTATTTATAATAATATAATTTAATAAAAATATATTATTCATGTTTATTTAATATGATTAACAGTTCTCTGAATTAAAGATATTTTAAAAATAGTTTAAAGAGAGTTTTTGTCAGAGCTCTTGTTGTTATTAGGTCTGACGTTAACTTTGATTTTTACACCAGACACACACACACAATAAATAAAATATCTGGGTTATCTGTCTGCTCGATCCGTAATAATCTGTGTCGGTACTGACCCTGAAATACACACAACAGTGGATCCCTGGTCCTGACTCATTGTATTGCACTCTTATGGTTATATGATAAAATACACAATTTGTATATACTCATTAAAAACATCGGATGGATAAATTGGATTAGATCATGATTGTACTGCTTATTTACATTCACAGCATTTGGCAGATGCTCTTATCAAAAACGACTTACCTTTATCTCTTTTATGCAGCTGTGCAATTGGAGGTGAAGGGACTTGCTCAGGGGCCCAGTGGTGGCAGCTTGGTGGCACTACCACTTCCCTGTTTTGTGAGGACACAACAGGGATAAGGCGTATGAACTGGTTAAGGTCTTGGACGTTTATGGGCTTGATTACTAGCACCACCCAGCCACCACTGCTGGGCCCATAAGCAAGGCCCTAAAACTTTAAGTTGCTCTAGAAAAGAAAAAACAAATAACCAACATGTATTCTGTTATTTGGGGTTTTTTTTTTTCTTTTTCTTTATTTTTTTGTTTTTTCATCATTGCATTCCACCTTTTTCATTTTTTCCCTTTCCAGCTTTTTTTCAGTAGCAGATCTGAGAAACATCCTGCCTTTCAAAGAAAAGGTTTTTTTTCAGTGTGTAGAAACTGAAAAACATTTTGGACACAGCTTCTGCCTTCCTAGACAAACACTAGAAAATCTCCACATTGAGAAGCCAATCAAAGTCCTTTATACAAGTGAAAAAAAAATGGAGGCAGAAATGAGCAGCCGAAGCTCTTTTTATGGAGCTGAGACACCAGAGAAAAAAACGATTTCTAATAAATGTCAAATATATCATTTTTTTTGCATATACTATATTACATTGTAGTACTTACATATTTTCACTGCACAAAAACTTTGTATTCATGTTCTTTTCCTTTTCTTTTTATTTATACTAATGCCTCTTGATTTCTTTTGTTTTTGTCACCTTTATTGCACACTTTTGTATTATTTTCCTTTTATAATAATTGTTATTTATATTTTCTGTAATATTTGTCTCGTCGTCGTCTGTTCATTTTTTTTATTTAAATAGTTCATGTGATGCTGTGGATATTTTTGGAATTCCACAACATGGAAGTTAATCTAAATATTTAAGTGTTTTCCCGGTTGGTTGTTTTATTGTGATTACAGGCTGTAAAAAATGCCTCCTCCTTTGTCTCGTTGAATCCGGTCAAGATTTACTGGCTTCTTTTGATCGTCGTTATTCACAAACGGCACCAGTCATTAGTTCTTTCATGCTCGGTAAGCTCTTTATCTTGTTCAGGGCCTGTGTAGATCCAGAGACTATCCCGGGAATACTTGGCATGAGGCAGGAATACACCAGTTCATTTCAGCAGTGATGATGATGATGATGATGATGATGATGATGATGATTAGAAATCTGTCTGGTCAGAAACTAAACATGAGAAAGTAGAGTTCTGTACACTGCTCATTTGGATGTAAAAAAATCCAATAAATGTCATTCGCTTTAAATAAGGCCAAGTAAATAATACATTTTATTGGAATGCCAAAGCCTTTAAATAGTATTAAAGAATAAAACAGGAAGTCCGTATGGTTTTATTATCGCAAATCTGATTTGTCAGAATAGATAAATAGATTTTTGTTTTTTAT
Organism: Bagarius yarrelli; assembly: GCA_005784505.1. Lineage (NCBI taxonomy): Eukaryota > Metazoa > Chordata > Actinopteri > Siluriformes > Sisoridae > Bagarius > Bagarius yarrelli. The sequence goes on from VCAZ01000125.1 coordinate 1,372,802, forward strand.
TTTTTTTTTTTTTGCCATCTCCTGGT
>VCAZ01000123.1:0-10000 GCA_005784505.1 Bagarius yarrelli
CCTCTCTCTCTGTCTGTCTGTCTCTCCCTTTCTCGCTCTCTCTCTTTCTCGCTCTCTCTTATCTCTTACTCGTCTTTCTTTCTCTCTCTTACTATCTCTCTCTGTCTCTCTCTCTTCTTTTTTTCTCTCCCTCTCTTGGATTCTCTTTTTGTCTCATCAGTCTCTCCCTCTTTCTTTCTTTCTTTCTTTTTCTTTCTTTCTTTCTTTCTCTCTCTCTCTTTCCTCTCTTTGGTATTCTGGTATCGAGTCACCGGATACAGATGTGTTTGAGTCTCACTTTGGCCTTTTATGACGCTGCCAGCTGTGCCTTAGGAACACATGAACAGCAGGCGGTTGAACCAGTGAATTGTTCTTTTTGAATGACTCTTTTTTAGTGAGTCGGAACGAATCGATTCCCAGGCCTGAGCTTTGTGTTTGTGCTCCTCTGCCTCCTCCACCAGGAGCTTTTTTTAGGATTTATTAGCAGCAATAATACCGGATTGTTCTCTTTTTTTCTCGCTGAGCGAATCTTTTAATTGACTCGGTGCATCGACTCATGCGTGCAAAGCTTTGTTCAGCCTTTTTTCTCCACTTCTGTCCTTTTCACCTTGAGCTCCATTCGGTTGTCGGCGTGTGGTAAAAAGGGAGGGTTCTGATTGGTTGTTCATTGGGGATTCAGTAATCGAGAGGAGAACCAGAACTGAACTCTGACCCTTGACATCTGCTGTTAGGTTATTAAGCTCTTGTTAAGTTTTTACCCAGTTTTCACCCTGTTCTCACCGAGTTCTTCACCCAGCTTTTTATCTCGCTCGATCACAGTTCTTGCACAGTCCTGTACGGTTCCTGCTGCTCGGTTCTTGTTTAGTATTTGTTTAATTCTTTCATAGCTCTGTTATAGCTTGGTTTCTGCCCAGTTCCTGTTCCTGTTCACAGTTCAGTTCTTGTTAACTTCTTGCCCGGTTCCTGCTTTGTTATTTTTCAGTTCTTGTGTAGTTCTTTTAGGTTTTGCTCAGTTCCTGCTCAGTTCTTGATTAGTTCTTCTTTAGTTTTTGCTCTGTTCTTGTTTAATTCTCGCACAGTTTCCTTTTTCAGTTCTTGCTAGATTCCTGCACAGTTCCTAGTTCAGTTCTTCTTAACTTTTTGCTCCATTCCTGCTTAGTTTCTCAGTTCAGTATCTGTGCAGTTCTTGTGTAGTTCTTGCTCAGTTCCTTCTCAGTTGTTGTTTAGTTTCTGTTCACTTCTTGTTTAGTTCCTGCGTAGTTCTTGTTCCGTTCTCAGGGGTGTATATTTACTTTTGTTTATATGAGGTGAGTGAGACGGGTCCTGGTGGCGCTCCAGCTGCTTAGTTTTATTTCCAAACCCTCATGCAGAGAGAAATGCACTTTATTTCTGATGGACAGTCACACTGGAGTTTAATGACGAGTGCAGCTCTGATAATGAATGTTCTCAATGGAGCAGGCAGAGGCAGAGCGGAGAGAGCTGGAATGTGAAGCAGAAGAACAGTAAAGGAGCAGAACACAGAACTTGAGCCCTGACATTAACCTGAATTTATAGAAGATTAAGTAACATCCTAGCTATAAAATTTGGCGCCAGAGGACATGTCACCATGAGACGCCATCGCTGGAGCAGGAGTGGTCCAAGATCTGTTGATCAGGTCTTTTCTTTAGAAGAGATGTTGGAGATGTTGACAAGTTTCTGAGCAGCTTTGGAGCTGGGCATGTCCCAGTGAGGGTGTGTGTCCCAGTGAGGAGTGAGGAGTCAGAGGGACTAAGGAACTTCTTTTTAAGTGTCAGAACACAGCAACAACACTGTGGCAAATTCCTTTCTCCAGGAAACCACACACACACGCACACACACACACACACACACACACACACACACACACACTGCTGTTTTTGGCACTAAAAATGTTGCATAAACTAGTGCGTGGCTGTAACAAAGCTGGATGCTGTGATGGCGGTCTCGCTGTCAGAGCCACACACTCTTTAGGTCGCCATCGTCCTGCGTGGATTTCTCGGATCTCTCAGTGAGACAGACGGGTTTGCTTTGATCTGATGGGGTTAACGGATTAGAGTCTGTGTGATTAGTGTTGCTGTAACAGTGAAGTAAAGAATTTTGCGCTTCTCCCACAAAAATTGCTTTTTACAAGGTCAAAACCTCCATGAATCTGAGACTGAGGTTTGAGGTTAGATGTTTGGGTGGAAATGCTGTGCTGGTGTTCCGAAAGCCGTGAGTTTTTAAGTCCTATAAACCCTGAAGCCTTCAGCTGCTCACTCCTGCCACTCGCACTGGAGTCGGACTCACTCGCCGAATCTTTTGTAGCAGCATATCATTCATACCGTTTTACTGTAAACCAAAGAGAAATCCGAGAACCAGAAGCAAAACATCAGAAACTGTCCACCGTTTCCGCAATACTGAAGTCAGCGTCCCAAATCACTGCACAGACGGACAGTCGGGCCTCATTGGTCTTTGGGGAACCGTGTGAAAATGGCTGCGTGTAAGCGCTCAGAATTTTACAAGACTGATTTACAAGAACATCACTGAAGCACAGAAATCTCATCAGATCACCAGTCTGCTTCCTCAAACCTCTTCTCTCGCAAACCTCCTCTCTCACAAGCCTCCACTCACTCAATCCTCCACTCTCACAAGCCTCCACTCGCTCAATCCTCCATTCTCACAAGCCTCCACTCACTCAATCCTCCATGCCTCCACTCGCTCAATTCTCCACTTACTCAATCCTCTATTCTCACAAGCCTCCACTTGCACTATCCTCTTTTCTCACAAGCCTCCAATTCTCTATTCTCTCTATACTTTACTCTAACAAACCTCCCTTCTCTCAAGCCTCCACTCTTACAAGCCTCCACTCGCTTAAGCCTCTACTCACTCAATCCTCTATTCATTCAAGCCGCCATTCGCACTATCCTCTTTTCTCACAAACCTCCACTATTACAAGCCTCCATAACTCAATCCTTTATTCACTCCAGCCGCCATTCGCAATACCCTCTTTTCTTACAAGCCTCCACTCGCTCAATCCTCCAATCTCACAAGCCTCCACTCGCTTAAGCCTCCACTCGCTCAATCCTCTATTCGCTCTATCTTTTCCTCCTACAAACGTCCCCTCTCTTACAAGCCTCCACTCGCTCAGTCCTCTGTTTGCTCTATCCTCTCCTCTTACAAACCTCCACTCTCACAAGCCTCCACTCGTTCAGGCCTCCACTCTCACAGTGGTGCTATCTGTAGCATTGCCGTGTCTGGCTTCATCCCAAACCGCTCTCCCGTTTAAGGTTTCTGGAGCGCTTTAGTTATTAAATGAAAGTTTGGAACTGTACTGTTACCCAATACGCAATGTTAATGAGCACATAAAGGTATGTGTCTGAGGTTCAGTTTACGCAACTAAACATGCATGTCAGGGCTCTACCCGAGCGCAACCAAAGCTGTGAGCTCCACGCTGCGTTGATGTGTTTCAGGTTTTTATTGTTATTATTAAAGCATGTGTAATGAGAGTAGAAGTAGACGAGGGTGATGAAATGCAGCGAGGTTATTCTGAGCAGTCGGCCAAAGCAATTACTCGCAGCAATCAACGAGCGCGAGCTCAAGCCAAAGATGATTAAACTCAATCTTGCTCTAATGGAGGCTCACGTTCAGGGCAGGGCCGCCACAGCCAGTCAGAGCGAGGACGCTTAACGGAGCTTTAATGCTCATTAGTTTGCGTCCGTTCCCTTGTTTGTTGACTTTTTGTCCAAGCATTTCTCGGGGGGTGTATTTTCCGATCATGGTTACCGAATTTCCAGCAGCATTGTGCTGATTTTCTTGAAAGTCCCCCCTTCCTGGTCCAGACCCTGGCGTCATTACTGCACTCTTCATTTCGCACATACTTTCAGCCTGTTTTTTTCCAGCAGAAATTCCTGCCAGCACTTCATTAGCTGAAACTTCACTCGCTGTTTTCGTTACGCTGATTCAGTTTTATTTTTCAGATCGACGTAATGATGATGAATCGGATGAACCTCCAAATAGCGGTTCAAAATAAATGTTTTTACACCTGTCCATGTTCACGTCTGAGCTCCAAATCTTCAGCTTCTCACTGGAATCCAGTCGAATTATGGAGATGCGTTTGAAATATCACAAACCATCAACTAAGGCTTTCTAGGTTTTCCTGCTCAACGTGGCAAAGTTAAATCATCGAAAATCTGTGTTTTTAACCCTGACATCACATGCTCATGCTCATGCTCATGCTCATGCTCCTAGCTGCAGGAGATAATCCTGCATGTGGTGTGTGAAGGTACAAAGAAGGTGCAGCGTATGGTTGCATTACCACAGAAACACACAGAGATGCTACAGGCTCTGTTGTAAGATGGTTGTAACGATGTGTCTGTCCACCTTGCGGCACAGCGGGGCAGTTGGAGTGACTGTGTTGTTGGAGGGAGGTGTGGGTGAGAAGTGCGTTTACTGTACGCCTCACTAGCTCCTTAAGCTTTACACTGCTGCGGTCAGCTGCCTTTGTCTCTGCTCACAATGAGGGCAAGCCCAAAAAAACCCACCCCGCTGCTGTTTATAGTCTTTGGTGCTTTTACTTAACCCAACTGTCCAGCCCCCAGGGGCAAAAGGGGACCCTCAAACCTCTACTGATGATTGAACTATGTGGAGTAATGACCAGGCATGCCTCTGTCCTCGAACACTAACGGTTTCTATAGCAACAGGGATGTGTACATTAGGTTTTGTGTCAATGTCTGCTGTGTCAGGAGTCTCCAGTGTCAGTGCTGTGTGTCAGTCAGGTAAAGCATCTTTTCGGGACAGAGAAGTTTCTAGTCCCACTAATATGGCACCTGTCTCTCGTGGGTCACATGATATAAAATTCAGGTTCACTTTGGTGTTTTTTTGACACTCTTTCTGTGGTAATTGGTCTTTCGTGAGGACAGGAACCATCGGGGAGCCTTTTTTTAATCTGAAGCGACCTCTTGTATGCAGTTAAGTCCAACAGTTAAGAGTCATGTGGCTCCATTACTCCATCACCATTGTGCTTCTGTTTCAGTGGGATGTAAGGACAGGGGACGAGTTCATACTGAGTTTCAGCAATACCGTTTGTCCTTTACTCTGTCTTGCTGTCTGGCATTTTTAGTAAAGGTCGAACTGAGGTCAGGATCTGAGCCTGGGCTTCAGAGTAAGCAGAAGAGAAAGCAGATTTCAAAAGAAATCAGTGGAATTCTGCTTAACACCAAAACAACCCATGTTTATATACACACCAAACAATAGAACCAGATTTCGGGGTATAGATATCAGCGGGCGAGGTTAGTTCTTCTCTGTAATTCAGGAATGCCGAGTAAAGTCAGGTGAGATTCCACAGCCTCAGTACCGTTCTAATCCGCTGGTCTGTTACTAGACACAGTCTGTTGTTAGAGGTTTTTAGAGGTTAGAGACACATTCTTGTTCAGAGCAAATGATGGAAGGACAACAGGGACAAATGCCCTTCCTTAAGTCAACCCTAAGACAAAACCCTGTCTATACTCCTTTCCAAAGCTATCCCAAACCTTCAGCATTAAAATTCACCTAAATGACATTCAGGCTGGCCGGCGCTGTGCTGTGCTGTGGTGGGTCAGGGTGCCGGCACTCACATGCGCGGTTGTTCTCCGGTGGCCCGGGTTCAACTCCGGCTTGGGTCACTACCGGTCCCGCCCCCTCTCTCATCTCTGCCTCATTTGGGCAAAAATGCCCAAAAATATATCTTTAAATGCCATTCAGGCAGAAAGTACTTCAGAAGGCCATTTCCAGCAACCTTCACCCCAAAACTTTGGTTGTGCTCGAAATCCTCTTAAACCTACCACATGCTCTCCAGCTTTTTCCAGAACCTCAGCCAAGCCCATATACTATTCCTAAAAACCTTTGCACCGCACCCAATCAACCCTTGAACAAAACCACTCCAGTGCTTGTAATTGCCTCCTGCCCCCAAAATTGTGGAAACCTCCAACTCAATCCCTCGAAATCACCCTGGTCTTCTGTCCCCCTCCCCCAAACTTGATCTGCCCCAGCTGCAATGCCAAGTGTGTCGACAGGCTGAGCTCTGAGTGCGTCCCCCCCCCCCCATCATTGTACCTTCAGCAAACATGAACGACCACACACACACACACACACACACACACACACACACACACACACACACACACACACACACACACACACACACACACACACACACACACACACACACTTTCAGGCTACATAGCTTACCATTCTGACCCTCGACACTTTCCATTCTTAGCACGATGACTGACATCACAGGATGAAGGTCATTTGTTTTATTACTTGCTAAATTTGAAGCTTTTTATCCATGACACATTTTCAGTGTGGTTGGAGGAGAACCCATGATGTGTTGTGTACCGGGCTGTGAACCTCAGCGTTAGGGTCTGAAGGTTGGAGCTGGAGTTAGATTTGGGTTGTAACTGATGAAGTGTTTGATCTTTTTATTATCTCTTTAAAACCACTTGAAACAAACTGAAGAAGATTCCTTCAGACCAGCTTTATTTCACACCACATCCCATACACACCACATCATCCAGCTGTTGGAATCGCACCTCTGGTGTATTTCCAAATATCCTCGTAAACCTCCAGAACATCTGTATTATTCCAAACCTTCTGAAACTGTAACAACCACCAGAATTTACTAAAGGACTCCAGAAACGGAGAGAAAGAGACAGAGACAGACAGAGAGACAGAAACAGAGAGAGAAAGAGAGAGAAAGAGAGAATGAGACAGAGAGAGAACAAGACCGAGGAGAGAGACAGAAACAGGGAGAAAGAACGAAACAGAGAAGAGAGAGCGAAAGAGAGACAGACAGAGAGAAAGAACAAGACAGAGATAAAACGAGACAACGAAAAGAGATAGAAACAGCGAGACAGAGAAGGGAGAGAGACAGAAAGAGAGAGAAAGAATCAAACAGAGAAGAGAGAGCGAAAGCGAGACAGACAGACAGAGAGAGAGAGAGACAGAGAACGAGAGAGAAACAGAGAGAGAGAGAGACAAAGAGAGAATGAGAATGAGACAAACAGAGAGAGAGAGAGACAGCGAGAGAAAGAGAGAATGAGACAGAGAGACAATTAGACAGAGAAGAGAGAGAGAGAGACAGAAAGAGAGAGAGACAGACAGAGAGAAAGAACGAAACATAGAAGAGAACTAGAGTGAAGAGAGACAGACAGACAGAAAGAGAGAGAGACAGACAGAGAGAAAGAACGAAACATAGAAGAGAACTAGAGTGAAGAGAGACAGACAGACAAAGAGAGAATGAGACATAGAGAGAACGAGACAGTGAAGAGAGAGACAGCGCGACAGAAAGAGAGAGATAGAGAGAAGGAATGAGAGAGGAGATTGCGAAAGAGAGACAGAAAAGAGAGACAGACAGAGAGAGAGACAGAGAGACAGACAGAGAGAGCGAAAGAGAGACAGAAAAGAGAGGGAAAGAGAGAGAGCTTTTAATAAGACAGTTAATGATTTGATTTTGTGTCCCTCGCATTTTGCTAAACATCTGCAGAAGTTGTCCAAAACGTCCTCAGTAAATCCCTGCTTGATCTTGGATTCATGCTGTGAAGCTTTTTCTGCTTTGATGTTTGTTTGCATTTTTGAGGAGATATTTGGACTGGAACTGATTTGCAGTGTTTGACATTGCTTTCTTGTTATTTGCCCCCAAATGTTCTAAATTTGCCCCCAACAACTGTCATCCAAAACCTTCGAAGCCTTTTATAACTTCATCATCACCCTTAACTTCACCCAAAACATCCTGAAACCATTCCAACATTCCCAAACCACTCAAACCTCCACCAACACCATGGAAACCTCCTCCGAAGCTCCGCCCCCTCGGAATGCTGGAATCAGTTTCTCCAGGTGAGTCGAAGAATCTTTATGGATTCACTTTTTCTGATTGGTGTTTAATCCAGAGGTGAAGGTTCTCCCGAACACACTGTAGTGTGTGTGTGTGTGTGTGTGTGTGTGTGTGTGTGTGTGTGTGTGTAGAGTGTGGCTTTCGATGTAGTGCACTTCATTAAATTCCCTGTGGAAATTAAAACCATACTAATTATGCTAGCTGGTCTTCAGACTATCTCCAGACCTTAAACAAAGTCAAGCCATTAAACTTCTAAATTGTGAATGTAATTATAATTAAGCTTTTTGAGGTAAATGGGGTTCTTCTCCAAGAGCTTCCACGTGTTCTCTCTGAGGTAAATGGGGTTCTTCTCCAAGAGCTTCCACGTGTTCTCTCTGAGGTAAATGGGGTTCTTCTCCAAGAGCTTCCACGTGTTCTCTCTGAGGTAAATGGGGTTCTTCTCCAAGAGCTTCCACGTGTTCTCTCTGAGGTAAATGGGGTTCTTCTCCAAGAGCTTCCTTGTGTTTTCTCTGAGGTTAACTCTGTGTAAGTTTGTGTGTGTAAGCACAGTGAGTGTGTGTGTGTGTGTGTGTGTGTGCAATGTGAGTTACTAAATGTTCCTGCCCGTTTAGCTTGGCCCCTTCACCCCTATGGTGTACTGAGGGTTCCACAGAAGACCAACTAGCGATGGAAAGTAAAGTGACTAACTGAGGTGACAGTGTCGTGGAGAAGTTTTTCTGAAACCCTGCTGCTGCTGCTGCTGCTGCTGCTGCTGCTTCTCCTGCATGTTCTCCACACACTTTCCCACGGTTGTTCAGTGTTTGCTCTCCTGCCTGTTCGCAGCTTCAGCTGATTTATTTGCGCTTCAGTCCAAATTGTGATGAATTGTGTTTGTTCAAGAGACGCAACTTCAGATGATTACAGCGACTCTGAGCGTTTAAACCTGCAACCTTCACAACGTTCTCCATCATGCATGAGCTGGAACAACAGAAGAAAAACCAGCACAACCTGCTAGAACTCTGGTAAAGAATCTTTAATTACTCTATAAATATTTTTTTTAATTCAGCATACAAAAAGAACCGTATGTACATCCACGGAGAAGTGGTGCAGGATGTCGAGAAGACCTTTCTGTTTTCTTTTACACGGAGGGTTAAAACACGAACAGTTCGAATCTCCTGCTGAGGAGAAATATATAAATGCACATATTTTCTCCCATTCGAATGATATTTGTGGACGACTTGGACAAGTTCATGTCTGGTTCAGTCCTGCTTTTCTCTCGTCCATTAAACGTTCCTGAAAAAATAATACAAAAAGAACCCAAAGCACCCTCTCCCAAAAGTGTGCTAATAATAATAATCCCAGAAACAGTTAAAGCCTGAGCCGCTTTATGAAGAGCGATCCACAGAACTGAGGTGGCACCAGAGCAGAGCAAGCTTAAGAACATCCAGAGGAACACACACAAACCATTAGGGGTACACAGGGGAACAAACTGAGAAACCCAAAGAAACATTCAGAAGAATGCTCAAAAGAACACACAGAGGAACATTCAGAGGAACACACAGAGGAACATTCGGAGGAACATTCGGAGGAACATTTGGAGGTACACACAGAGGAACATTCGGAGGAACACACGGAGGAACATTTGGAGGGAGGACACACACAGAGAACCCACAGAACATTTGGAGGTACACACAGAGGAACATTCGGAGGAACATTTGGAGGTACACACAGAGGAACATTCGGAGGAACATTTGGAGGTACACACAGAGGAACATTCGGAGGAACACACAGAGGAACACTTCACAAGCAGCACTTTTACAAGCACAAAGTACAAGAAGTTCTTATTACACTTGAAAATGTAAACTAGTTCAATCCGTATTTTTATTAAACATTACAGAACGTTCCTCCTGGAGCTCTGCAAAAGGTACCACATCTTTAATATCGAGATGGATTGCATCATGCTTCAGACACCTGCCTGAAGTTCTCCTCAGATCAGAAGATAAAATAGCAACAAAACAGCAAAAGTCGAATTTCTGCATAAAAATAAAGCTTTTCTTTAAAAAAATCCTCTCTCATTAGCACAGATCAATGTGTTGAAGTTGATGGAGAAACTTCAGGTGTGTGATGATCATCAAAAAGGTTACTAACGAGAAGAAGGTGTCACCTTAGAATTAG
>VCAZ01000123.1:12500-60000 GCA_005784505.1 Bagarius yarrelli
CCTCGCCATGACCGCATTGTTTTATAATTGTGCACCGTTAATGGCCTGTGTGCTGAAAGAGAGACGGGGAGAGAGAGAGACGGGGACAGAGAGAGAGAGAGAGAAAAGAATGCTGTTATTTAAAGCTGCTCTTACTGAAGCTAGAATTTCCGGCATGTTACTCCTCAGCGTCCTAATTGAAGTAAAAGTATGAATTGGATGTATTAGTGCTATAAAAAAGCTAGTCAATGTTCGCTTGCTATCGCTTGCTAGCTTCAACAAACAGCTGCACGGAAACAATGCTAGCACTTTCAGACGTATCCGCATTCGGATTTTTTTCAGATGTTCCTTAAGCAGATACACAATTAGCTTGTTACAAGATTAGCACATTTCTGATTCTTAACCGAGCTCTTGATGAAATCACCTCCGTTACTGTCCTCCATTACCTTCTGAGATAGCGATCATCAGCGTCAAGCCTCAGGATTTTTTTAGGATTAACTCTAAACCCGATCCTTGTGGCATGGGCGACTGGGGTGCTTTTGCTAGTCAGGAAGAGACGAGATAAGTGTGCACTTCAGCTTGTCACTCAGTCTCCTAAGTTGTAGCGACATCTGCGCTAAGTTTGTTCAAGTCTCTGAGATAAGAAGCTCTGTGAGTCGTTTCTGAACACACGAGATGAGGAAACAAAACCAGGAGAAGAAGTTAGAAGAGGGAGGATGGAAGGAGAGGGAGCGAAAGAAGAGAATGTCAGGATGTAATCTTATATTGTTTCACCTTTTCCTGAGACCACCCTCATGGACACACTGTCAGACCATCTACACCACTCACACCAATGAACAGCAGAAGCACCATGTGACTAAGGTCACACGACTAAATATACAACAATAAGAGAGACCTTATCAGCACGAAGAAGGCTGAAAAACACTGAGGAACACTAAGGAACATTGAAAACACTGAAGAACACAAACGCAGAGGAACACTGAAGAACACTGAGAAACATGGAGAACCTCTTAGCACATCTGGCTTTTATCCTAGTGAAAAAGCACAACAACCATGAGCAGGTCTATTGTAGACCCCTATTTAAATAAAAGAACAACAGAAGCAGGGTGTCGATTATGATTTAGTGCTCAGAATTGTGGTACATCCTTCTGTCCTTCTCACCTCCACGGAGCACTACAGACTCACTAGTATGTATGTCACATAAAATTTTACTGTGGCAACTAAAGGAGAGAGTGGAAACTGAAAGAAACACTTCCAGCATGGAGCTTTACGAGTCTCTGTTTTATTCTCTAAAAATGAAGACCAGCAAGACGACGTGTAACGAGAGGAACTCTGTGGAGTCTGAGAGTGAAAGCAGACAGGAAGGTTCCAGGGCGCAATATGAGAGAAATGATTGGAGGAACTTGTCTGAATCTGATTCTCTGAACGGCTCCAGAGAGAACCTGGCAGCATACGCCTTGTGTGTTAGATGCCTTAATCTCAGGCAGCCGTTTCCTCCGAGACCTGATATCAGCAGAAAGCTTTTGGCTCCTCGAATAGCTGTGGTACACACAGATAACACGACATAAGCCGTGGTCACTGTAGCTATGTTAGAGGCACGTGCACACGAGCGCTAAATCTGTCACATGAGATCTGACAGCAGGGCGCCCAGGTTACCAAAATAAATAAAAGCCACAAGTGCAGAACAACATTCCAAAAAGGGGAATATTTTTTTTTAACTCAAATGACTTGCAGCCAAAACGTTTAAAACTACCCAGAGCCAAATATCTCCAGAATGTCATCTTCTTATCTTCTCTCTCAGAATAAAACAAATGTACCACCACCCCAGTTACTGTCCTGAACACAACTAATATCTCCTCACCTGTCCTGAGTACCGACGGATCCCAGCTTATCATTCTTGGTGCAAAAGTCGGGTGAGCTCTGCAGGTACACCAGCTCGTTCTCTCGCACCGGTCGCACGTCAATGTCTTTGGGGACAAGCTGTTTGCGTGTGCCCTGCGGCTGGTGCTTTACTCTGGTGGCCGACAGGTACTTCGTCTTTAGGTCCTGAGCGATTTCCTTCAGGTCCTGTAACCCTCGCCAACAGGTGCGGATGGAACAGGAGCCTGAGACGCCATGACATTTACATTTCACCACCAATGCATCTCTCAGGGCCTAAAGGGAGACAACGAGGAGAAGTTACTGCTGGTCAGTCAGTACTGGAATTTGGTTTAACAAGTGAAAGGTTGATCTAGGTTGGAGGTAAAGGTAAGATTTGTGTAACTCATAAGGAGTTGGTGTAACAGGTAAGATTTGGTATAACAGGTCAGGTCTGGCAAAGCAGTTGAGAGCTTGGGGCAAGAATTGTCATGGTCGGTGAGGGTGTTATAATATGCTTGGTGCAATGGAGCATGGTGTAACAGGTGAAGGACTGGTGTGAGGGGTAAGGTCTGATGTAATATATAAGGGGGTTGTTACCTGTCGCCCCACTTCACTGTTGTGCAGGTGCATTAGTTTGTTCGGGTGTAAACCAGTTTTCTTCTTTATCTTCATGGGAGCATCTGAAAACTTTGATCCCATGACAAGGCCGTAGTGTAGATTGTCAGCGCAGCCACCCCACCTGTGCCCGGGTTCGAGGGCTTCGCCTGGGATTGGACCGCATGTACACAGCCTCAGATCTCCGCTGGTGCAGGCTTGAGCAATGGTATGGCTGATGGCGGCTGCAGAGAGAGCATACACGAAGGCGGACTCCCTCGTTCCTGACAGAAACACAAAGCATAATTTACAATTTGGAAAACAACACATGAAGCGGAGCAACTGACTTAACCCAGATGACTGTCCCACACTCTGAGCAGAGCAACTGACCTAACCCAGAGGGGCTGATCACACCCGGAGTGGAGTAATTGACCACACCCAGAGTGACTGTCCCATACTTGGATCGACTGACCATACCCAGAGCAAATGATTATACCTGGCCTGACTGATCACACCTGGAGCGACTGATCACACCTAGAGAGGAGTAATGAACCACATGCAGACCGGCTGTCCTAAACCAGAAGTGGAGTGGCTGTCCACCACCCGGACCGGAGCAACTATCCCACACCCCGACTGACCTTACCCAGAACGGAGTGACTGACCTTTTCCAGAGTGGCAAAACCCCACACGAGGTGGAGTGGCTGACCACGCCCAAAGTAACTGTCCCCTACTTGAACTGACTGGTCACAACAAAGACTCTCCACTGTAACTCGACTTGCACACTATCGAACACAGCTTCACCTTTACTGTTGTTATGAAGGTGAGAATGCTCAGTACCAGTGACCACCCAGTTCTAAACCAGTATGAATCAGTTAATAAACTAATCAAGCAATGAGTCAGTATTAAACAAGCTCCAACCCACACCACTGTTCCTGGCTTTGGGATGCTGTGTTTGTTTTAATGGTTATGATAGGATAGATATGGCTCTAACCTCTTTCCAGGTCCGGGAGATATTTAGGTGCGTCGATGGATGAGCAGTTCCAGCGCATGTCGACGAAAGTTTTCTGACACGTCTTTTTGACCTCACGTGCGGCCTGGACGATGACCTGCATGAGCTCCAGGTTGGTACGGCAGAGCAGAGCCTGTGACGACACCAGACCAGGGAGACTCTTACACTGCTGTGTCTTATTAATGTGTTCAGCTGTCTGAGAGAGTGCCCTGATACACACACACACACACACACACACACACACATTAAAAATACGTTACAAATAACCTTGTTAAATCAAATTACCAATAAACAACAATAACTAAAGAATGTTAAGTTAAATAAGTCAAATAAAATCAGAAATACATAAATGAATCCACACTCCAGATATTTTTTGACTCATTATTAATTTTAATAAAAATGGTGTAAATGGACTGCATCAGGTTTTTTCATGGTTGACCTATTAACCAATCAGGATGCAGCTTTGCCCACTGGCATGTGCTGGAATACTCTTAGATGTGTATGTAGGGTAACTGACAGTCGTAAAATGGTTCAAGCGGAGATCGTGGATAATCATTTCCTTGTAAAGGTTTTAAGCGAAGCTGGAAAGGTTTTAAGCGAAGCCGTCCACCAGATGTGATTTACAGCAGAGACGATTATGACACCGAGCTTGAGCTGCTTTCACTACGTCTCTAAGTCACGCATGAGAGATATGATAGAGTGCAAGAAGGAGGAGGATGTGGCGTCACCGGCACATGGGGTAATAACACTGATGTCTTGGCATGGTTGGAGAGGAGATCTGGCAGGAGAAGGACGGAGACTGATGGAAGGCCGATGGAAAGACTGGGTTTTTTCCCTGCAGATTTGTCACATGAGCGGTGAGATAATGCCAAAGCTTCAGTTCATTCTCATGTGAATCTTCCACACTGTCTACACCACCGGGGCTTTTCCTACTGTCTACAGACACAGGGCACCAGCTGGACTTAAAAAGCAGCACAAATACCCCACTGTGACTCTGAGCCCTGAAGACGGGTTTATTTATGGTTATATATTGCCTTTATACCCCTTGCTATTGTCACACACATGCGTACTGTTCGTGAGAGTCGGTCTGCTCCATGCGCACCTTTCACCTGTTTCGGATTAGGAGTGAGGGGCCGCTGCTGTCTACCCCCACCACCCCCACCTTCCCCGAAAAGATGTGACCCACAAACTCCCCCTTCATTTACCCACTCAGCCACCCACACACACATGGTAACACACACACACGCAGGCAGGTGTTAATGACAAACATTCGACTTTATGTTCTGCTTTACAGATTTTCACATTGTTTTTCGCTTAAAATCGTTATAAATAATTATAAATCTTTTTGCTGGTAAATCCGTTCCAGATGTTTAACACTTTATTTAAATTGCATTACTTGCGACTATTTTTGGCTGTTAAATTTATCTTTTTGAGTCAATAAACTGTTTGATGCGTGATTAGATATTTTTGATCCAGTGGTTATGGCTCTTTAGCGCCCCCTGTTTTTCTGGGCAGTTGGTTCGTTCGGTTTTTGGTTACACATAGAAACGAGTGTGATGCTGTTTTCCTTTCTGTTTTTGTGTGTGTGTGTTTTGAAGGTAATGTGACTCTAATGCAGTCGCCTTTCATCTGATGCGGTAAACAGAATTCTGGGTAACGGAATGAAGTTAAGCCGCTGACGAAACGTCACTCACAGCCAGCGGATGGCGGCGCAATGCTGGGACAGAGTCAGTGTCAGCAGCGTGACTGCACACAGCCGAAACTCGCTCTTCATCCTGATCAGTCTGAGGGACGTCTCAGAGCAGGAAGCTGGCAAGGAGGATCACAAGTCAGAGGCCATTACACACAGACACGTCTCTCTTACTCGTCTCCCTTTTTCTCCTTCTGTCTCTCCTGCTGAAAGAGAAAAAAAAGAAACACAGATTTTTAAATTCTGAGAAGTAATAAAAAATGATATGAATAATTAGAATGACAGAAGTAACACCTGAAGAGGAGGAGACGTATGGAGGTGAGGTAAGAAGGAGACGTATAGAGGTGAGGTGAGGAGGAGACGTATGGAGGTGAGGTAAGAAGGAGACTTATGGAGGTGAGGTGAGAAAGAGACGTATGGAGGTGAGTTGAGGAGGAGACGTGTGGAGGTGAGGTGAGGAGGAGACGTATGGAGGTGAGGTGAGGAGGAGACGTATGGAGGTGAGGTGAGGAGGAGACGTATGGAGGTGAGGTGAGGAGGAGACGTATGGAGGTGAGGGAAAAAGGAGACGTATGGAGGTGAGGGAAAAAGGAGACGTATGGAGGTGAGGGAAAAAGGAGACGTATGGAGGTGAGGGAAAAAGGAGACGTATGGAGGTGAGGTAAGGAGGTGAGCTTAAAGGGGAAGTGGTGGCTCAGTGGTTAAGGTGTTGGACTGATACCAGAAAGACTGGGCTTTGATTCTCAGCACTACCAAGCCACCACATCTGGGCCCCTAAGCAAGATTCTAAACCCCCCCAATTGCGCAGTTGTATAAAAGAGATGAATGTAAGTTGCTCTGGATAAAAACGTCTGCTAGAGGCTGTAAATGTAAAGCTGTCACTCTTTTTTATTTCACTCTTTATGATGTCACTCTTTATGATGTCACTCTTTATGATGTCACTCTTGTATATCGACACTTGAAGTGTTTGTTGTGGTACTTTATGTAAAATTACTTTTAGCTTCATCGTTGATACTTACACACAAACATAATACACAACTACACACTTTGCATTCTACACACACCACATACACACTGCGCACTCTACACACTCTCAAGACACAGATTACAACACATTATATAGAGTACACACACACACATGCACACAATACACAACTACACACCCTTCACATTCTACACACACTACATACACACTGCACACGACACAGATTACAACACATTTTATAGGGTATACACACACACACACACACCACACACACACACACACACACACAATACACACAAACCACATTCCACACACACTTCACACTCTACAATACACACACATATTGTAACACACTATAGACTCCACATACATAACTCAGACCCATACTGGACACCCTTAACACATTCCGCATTCAACACACATTAAACACACTGCATACGCTATACACACATTTTACACATTGTACAAACACACACTATAGACATTGCACACACATAATACACAAACTAGACACACTGTACACTATATCTATACACACTACACACTCTATGTAGTACATCCACTCTTACACACACTCTAAACGGGCTACACAAAATACACACTCTATACACAGACTATATACTTTTCACATTGAGCACACACACACACACACACACACACACACACACACACACACACACACTGCAGTGGAGCAGCGGTGAACTTTAGAGCAGGTTCTGGACTGTTGGGGGTTCCGAGCTGCATCCGACCTCATATACAGGAACCCAGTTCACAATTACAGTTTATTCCTCATCCGTCCCTAATAAACTGCACTGAACTCCTCGTTCAGCGACACACCCTAACACACACACACACACACACACACACACACACACACACACACACACTCACTCTAAATACTCCAGAGGAAAAACATCAAACATTAAGAACCATCAGGATACACACACTTTAACCAGAACCTAACCAGCTGTTACACACACACACACACACACACTCACACACTTACACACACATACTACTCACACACACTTACATTCACACACACACTTACATTTACACACACATACCACACACACACACACACACACTCACAGACTACACTCACACACACTTACACACACACTCACAAATACACTACGCTCACACATTTACACTCTCACATTATACTACACTAACACACATACTCTCACACACACTTAAATTCACACACACAATCTCATACACATACTACACCTACACACACACTTACATACTTAGCTTACATATTTACACTTACAAACTACACTACACTACCACCACACTACACTCACACACACACACACACACACACACACACTACACTCACACACACACAGTACATTTACACTTACAATACACTCTCACACACTGACTCTGGACCTGTAGCTGCTTTCACACACACACACACACACACACACTGTGGATTAGTAACAGTTTCAGCTGGAATAGTTTGTATAGTTGTGATGTGACAGTATGTGGTTTTGGACGCCGCAGTGAGTGTAAATAGCCGTTATTATTAAACCGCGGGTTTATCATTACACAGAAATCCCGCGCGCGCGTGTGTGTGAATTTGCACAGTGCTCACAGGCCGGTAATTCTAAGGAAAAACAGTGTGTGTGTGTGTGTGTGTGTGTAATCCGGTAGATTTGGGACGCAGTCGCGCGCACTTCTCCATCATTTCTCGCTCTGTGTTCGTTTCAGTAATGAGCGGTAATTAGTGTGTGATTAAAAAAAGTGTGTGTGTGTGTGTGTGGATTCGGTACACCAAATTGTATTCTCACCTTAAAGCGCGCGGCTGGAGAAGAACCGGGGCGCGCGCCAGAGGCGAAACTTAAATCCGCTCCGCGTGAAAAATCCAGAAGTAAAAATAAGAAACGGAAAAGTTCCGCTTTAAAATCCAGTCCAAACCGGAACCAGCGCGCGCTTTAATGCGGTCTGCAACAGAGAGACACGTCCAAGAACCAGAGACCCCGAACAGATTCAGTTCGATCAGCGGATCCTGCAGCGGAGCAGCGCGCGCGCTGGTGCACGTTCTGTCTGTCTGTCTGTCTCTCTCTCTGTGTGTGTGTCTCTCTCTCTCTTCCTCTCTCTTGCCGTGTCCCGTTCGACTCGCTCGCGCTCTGCGGAATGCGTGTTCTGAGCAGACCGACAGCGCGCGCGTTCCTTAAATATATGTCTATAAAGACTCGCGCGGGCCCCGGCTTTGATCTCGCGCTGACGTCACTGGATTTACATAACAAAGCGTGCGCGCTGAGTCCGACCTGTCAACCGCCCCCCACCTGCACCCCCCAGCACCCCGCGCGCGAAAGCTTTACATTTTTTCATTTCTAATTTTATTGTCTTTTATTTTTGTTGTTTCCGGATTTTATTTATTTTATAATCATGTTCGATTTTATTTAATGTCATTTTATTTATATTTGATTTTTTTCCTTATGTTCAAATAAAGTTGAATAAAAATCAATCCTAAAGAACAGAAACTTGAACTTTAATTATTAAACATTAATGAATAATTTTAATAAGAATGCAAATAAAAGTTTAATGTTTTTAACAAATAAAGACAGGAAATGACGTCATATTAACTTAATAAAATAATACAAATAATAGAAATTATACAGAAATAATTTATAGACACTGATTCACTTTATTAACACACAGTGCGGAGAGAGAGAGAGAGAGAGAGAGAGAGAGAGAGAGAGAGAGAGAGAGAGAGATAAAGAGAAAGAGAGGGGGGGAAAGACAGACAGAATGAGAGAGACAAAGAGAGAGACAGATACAGAGAGAAAGAGAGAAAAAGACAGAAACAGATACAGAGAGAGAGGGAGTGAGAGAGGGAGTGAGAGAGGGAGTGAGAGAGGGAGCGAGAGAGGGAAATTTGTAGTTGGAGATGATATCTTGGAGTTTTCTGTCATTCTCCTGATGTTCTCGGTTTCTCCTTCAGGTTCTTTACACTTGGTCTTCTCATCTTACATGTTTATCAGTCCGTGAGATCAGAGTGAGACGTCAGTAAGTGCTGAGAAACCTGCGTGTGTGTGTGTTAGTAATGAGCGTCTGTAATGTGTGTTTATGGGTAACGTCAGTAAGTTCATTGAGGTGAGGAGACACTTCTGCTGTGGATGGTAAGGACGAGTTGAACGATGAGGGACGCGGCTGCTGTAAACATCTGCGAGGCTTTTGGTCCACAGGCGTCTCTGCTGATTTACTGTCTCTCCTTCTCACAGAACAGAAGCTGAAGTTTTATCTCCTTAAAGCAGGATGTGAATCACCGAAATTCACAGCGTTCCTCACACAGATCCACACTGAATTCCACAGACACCAGGAAGTGATGGAGGTCCTGAAGGAGGTCCTTTCTGAGGGACATGATGTACTCTATATTCTTTTTCTAGTTACATTTGTCCAGATGGTTCTCTGATGGACGAGGATGCGTTCACTGTGTTCCGGAACTCAGAACCCATCACTCGCTTCTGGATCAATGATAATCGAATCATCTCCAACTCGATTTCTCCAATTAGTGACACAAGTCCAGCATGACCCCACGTGACCTTTGCTTTAGAGCAGAGACAAGCTCATGAGTCACAGCTTTATGTTATTATGCAGCGACACACACACACACACACACACACACACTCGGTGTCTTCTGACCTCTGCTCTAGTGATAACTTTGTCTCCCGGAGGTTAATCTAGTTGGAGCTGAGAAACAAGAACCGAGTTCAACTTTCTCCTGAAACTTGCTGGGAAAGCAAACACGCCATATTGTCCCCCCCGCAGGCTCCGCCCACCTGCCAGTGTGTACACTCCATACAGACGTGGACGTAATCTCCCACAGCAGCGTGTCTCCGGTTCACCGCGTCACACATACAGATGATGTAATCAATGACCAGGATTTAGTTTATAGATGCTGGGAACTAAAGTTCTCTTTCACTTAGTCGCTGTCTCTCTCTCTGACTGTCTCACTCTCTCTGACTGTCTCTGTTTCTCTCTCTCTCTCTCTCTCTGATGTCTCTCCTCTCTCCTGTACTCTGTCTCTCTCTGACTGTCTCACTCTCTCTGACTGTCTCTCTTTCTCTCTCTCTGTCTCTCTCTGACTGTCTCTCTTTCTCTCTCTCTCTGACTGTCTCTCCATCTCTCTCTCTGACTGTCTCACTCTCTCTACTGTCTCTCTGTCTCTCTCTGACTGTCTCTCTTTCTCCTCTCTGACTGCTCTCTCTCTCTGTCTCTCTCTCTCTGGACTGTCTCACTCTCTCTGACTGTCTCTGTCTCTCTCTCTCTCTGACTGTCTCTCTTTCTCTCTCTCTCTGACTGTCTTCTCTTCTCTCCTCTTGACTGTCTCTCTCTTTCTCTTCTCTTCTCTCTGACTGTCTCTCTCTCTCTCTCTCTCTCTCTCTGACTGTCTCTGACGTCGCTCTCTCTGTCTCTCTTTCTCTCTTCTCTCTCTCTGACTGTCTCTCTCTCTCTCTGATCTCTCTCTCTCTCTCTGCTCTCTCTCTCTCTCTCTCTGTCTCTTCTCTCTCTCATCTTCTCTCTCTCTGCTCTCTCTCTCTCTCTCTGCTCTCTCTCTCTGACTCTGTCTCTCTCTCTTCTCCTCCTCTGACTGTCTCTCTCCTCTCTCTCTCTCTGTCTCTCACTCCTCTCTCTGTCTCTCTCTCTCTCTCTCTCTCTGACTGTCTCACTCTCTCTGACTGTCTCTCTTTCTCTCTCTCTGTCTCTCTCTGACTGTCTCTCTTTCTCTCTCTCTCTGACTGTCTCTCCATCTCTCTCTGTCTTTCTGTCTCTCAAAAACTCTGTGACTTTAAGGACAGTGGAGGTTTTTGTTATGGTTCTTTTCAATAAATTAGAGAGAGAGAGAGAGAGAGAATAAAGAGCGAGTGAAAGTGTGTGTAAGTGTATAAACGACAGGAACGAGTGTGTGTGTGTGTGTGTGTGTGCTTCAGCAGATCTGGTCCTCGGTTCCTCTGAACTGTTCTGAACATGAACTTGGACGGAGGTGAGAATCTTGCACTCGTGTGTGTCTCGGAGAGGAAGACAGAAACATGCAGTGGCGTCGAGCTGCGAAGAGCTGAAAGCTTCTCACCGAGTCACAGAGAGCTGAAGATGAACTTCAGGCAGTGAGAGACGTCTGAGTCGCCGCTTTAACACACAGGCTCTTAATTCCTGTCAGCTTTAAACACACACACACACACACACACACACACACACACACACACACACACACACAGAGCTTGGGCCATCTTACAGGAGCAAAAGCAAGTCTTACAGGGAAAAAACCCAGTCTTAATGTAACAACGTTCCGTTTGTGTTTATATGACAGGTTTTTTGCCTACTGATCTCACACACACACACACACACACACACACACACACACACTGTTTATGTTATAATTACTCTTCTGTTGGTGATCTACAAAACCTGCAGGAGCATCTGAGTCCATGTTGTTACTGTACCACCAGTCTGTTGTGTGTTACAGCTCTTAAAAGATCTATTAAGGAGCTGCTTGTGTGTGTGTGTGTGTGTTGCTCTGTGAGGTGAGGAACACTGTAAATGTTCTGATTTCCAGAAGCTCTCAGGTCTTTGGTGGCTCAGTGGGTAGACACTCAGCCTTTCACTGTGAGGTTCTGGGTTTGAGGCTCAGCTCAGATTTGTTTTAGTGCTGGAATTTTCTGACTGAAAGATAAATGTCTAAGCAAAAGCAGGCTGTTTGGTGGTCCCGGTGGTGCGGTGTGTAAGTGCACAGGTTCCTCCTCAGGAGGCTGCAGGTTTGAGTCTTGAGTCTTGAGTCTTGAGTCTTGGCACAGGTGAGATTTAAACCTCTCATTATGGTTTAGTTCATAAATAAATGTCTAAGAAGCAGCAGTTTTAGTCAGAAAGCTCGGATAGCTCGGATGTCTGAGGGTGCGTCCCTGTACGGTCACTGACCCATACTGTTGCAGGATCAAGACCCCTCTCAGGTGAGCTGAAGGGCTGGAACCCGGGAGGGAACCTAAATCTGGCACTGAGAGAGAAAGAGAGTGAAAGTCAGTTGTTCCCAACTGGGGCTCTGGGAGAGGTCTACCAGGGGGTTATGCTACTCTCAGGTTTTGCTCGTCTTATATACACAGTCATATTTTATATAATCTACATATTTTTCATTATATATAAAATCTTCGTTTATTATATATACATTTATATTTATTATATACACTTATTTTAAATAGAGATTTTGTTGATTTATTATAAGTTTTTGTTATTTTACATTATATATGTTATATTTTTTATCTCTTTACTTCCCTTTAGATTATTGTACATTAGATGTTACACCACTTTACCTAATGGAGTATAAAACTCCACCTTTGCCAAGGCTTGAACCTGCAGCCTCCGGAGGAGGAACCTGTGCACTTACACACCACACCACCAGGACCAACAAACAGCTTGCTTTTGGTTAGACATTTATCTTTCAGTCAGACAAATTCCAGAACTAAAACAAACCTGAGCTGAGCCTCAAACCCAGAACCTCTGGGTGAGAGTCTGAGTGTCTACCCACTGAGCCACCAAAGAGCCGCAAGAAATCAGGACATTTACGGTGTTCATCACCTCACAGCACCACCCCAATGCACCAGCAGATCCTTAATAGAGCTGGCAGACTGGGGGAGAGACGGCAGACTGGTGGTCTGGTGGATAACAACATGGACTCGGAACTCCAGCAATCAGGATTCGAATCTCTGACTGGGGTCGTCACCAGCTTTATTAACACCAAATCCACACACTGACATAAGAACAGTGTGCTTTACAGGGAACTGTTTATAATTAAAGGCATTTTTAGGTCAGTTTAACACACACACACACACACACACACACAGTGCTGCAGTTTTATTCGACTCGCGACAGCGTTTTAGACTCTGGAGTTTAATTATTAGCATTTTATGATGAAGTTGTTAAGACGTGATCACATGATAAATCCATCACCGTGACTAACAGGAAACTTCCTGCAGTTCCTCCTCCGGGTCAGATGTTGCCTCATGCAGCTTCACGTCTTCAGAAGTCAACAGAACAAACAGAGCAGGAGCGGCTGTGTGACATCAAAAGCCCAGCAGTGTGTGTGTTTGAGTGTGTGTGTGTGATGGAGAGGTTTCTGCTGCCCGACTGTTTGAGCTGAATGGAGATCCATCAGTGGGACAGCAGTCAATTTGCTCCTCCACGTGTCCTCCAGCTTCACGTTGGCAGTTTAATCAGATAAGCAGACCACAAGGGGATGCAGCCAAACATCTTCCAACTGTCAAAGAACATTTTTGGTGGCTGTTTTTTAAGCGTGAGCAGTGACGTCCGGCTGATGGAGTCTGATCGTGCGTGTAGCAGGACCTAAAAGCAGGCTGGAGTGTTTGTATGTGTGTGTGTGTGTGTGTGTTTTGGAGTGAAAACACTAGAGAAGAACGTTTCTCAGCAGGAGACGCCTCGCCGAGGACACTGCACTGTTGCTGCTGCTCCTCAGAGACGGCCATTTGTTTGGAACCCCTTCATCTCTCAGCACTTAACTTACTTTCATGTAGCAGATGGAGAATCTTCTCCAAACATCTCCTGTGGACTTCAGGGGGTTCTGGGACACGGGTGATGCGACCTACAGGACTGAGAACATGCTTGTGTCCAGAGCCGGTCATTCTGAGGTCACTCCCTGAGAACAAGAATGTTAAAATGTGTGTGTGTAAATATGCTGCTCATATTCAGTCACATATTCACTCCTGTATCAGCACTGCAAATTCCAGGAGGCACAATTTCATCACCAAGTTCTCTAAAGCTGTGTGTGTGTGTGTGTGTGTGTGTGTAAATCCTCAGAGAGAGAGAGAACTGCTAAATTACGGGGGGAGCTGGTTAAACATTAAAACATGAAATCGCCAACGTTTCCATGGAGATTAAAGATCATGTGGTTTGTACGGTCCTGAGGGGCTCCGGTGATGTTCAGCAGTTTAGGGTTCTGGACCTGTGTGTGTGTGTAGTTGTGTTTTAGAAAATTAAACATTGCAGCTCAGTCAGCGTGTGAGATATGACTCAAATTCTAATTCTCTCTCTTACACACACACACACTGTAGTGGTTCTTTAGGGGCCGTGTTTGATCTTGCCACTCGCGAATGATAGAATAGGCGGAGAAACAAGGAAGTGAAGGTCAAAACAATGGAGTCTTGTTCCTGCATCACATGAAACATGGGTGAAAAATTAAACTGCAGTCCAGCAGGAGGCCAAATTCTCTACAGTTCTCTGTGTGTGTGTGTGTGTGTGTGTGTGTGTGTGTGTTCTCTCATTCGCGATTGCTTCCTGAATAACAAGATGAAAGCTCTGTTCCGCTGCTGAGAGGACATGTGGGTGCAGATCAGAGACACTACTGAGGGGACAAGAGACGAAGCTTTTTTTGGAAACATTAGGACGTTACTGAGTCAGAACATCTCGTTCATGCTTGCTGTGTGTGTGTGTGTGTGTGTGTGTGTGTGTGTGTGTGTGTGTGTGTGTGTGTGTGTGTAGGCTCTGCAGAAGGTACAGAAATAATCGTGCTGTCACAACAGTGGTGTGTAGATTGAACAGGCGAAGTGGCCACAGAACCAACAATCCCAAACTTCAGTCATTCCATCTGTTTCTGATCAATCGGACCGAGTCGGGACTTTAGAGCGGAGAAATCAGAACCGGGTTTAATGAGGGTCATGAGGTAAAACCCAAACATGACTCACACAGAACCTCCCCCCAAAAATAACCCAATCAATCAGACACACACACACCAAAGGAGAACAGAACCAATTCTACCAGGTATTGTACTGTAACCTCCCTGGCACACACGCGCGCACACACACACTCGTCAGGTTAAAGAATCTACACAATGGAAGGAAAGTAAAGGGATGGACAGACGGGCTAAAGAGAAAGGAACTGATCTGAGAGAGCAAGTGTGAGGAGTTCGTCATGTTACAGAAGTAATGAGGTCGTTTTACTCGCCGTCAACATCAAAGAAAATCAGTGTGTGTGTGTGTGTGTGTGAGAGAAAGAGAATTTCTGCTAGTATCCACTGCAACACAAACACACATTAGAAGAACATTATAAATCAACACTAAACTCATGCAGCGCTGCACGTCTCCAACACTTCCAATTTCCCGCAACAGGGGGTCCCGACCCACAAGGGGGCCCCAGCGAGCTCTGTATGTTCTGAAAAGTGTTGAGCAACGAGGAGCATTAAAGAGGGCGATCATACTGCATTGGCTCATTTTACCCATGATTCATCCCTCACAGAACCCAGCGAGTGTCACCGAGTCCTTCAGCAGCTGGTAGTGATGATCTGGGAGTACCGGACCCTGCAGGTGAGGAAGAGCCACCAATTCAGCTCACAAACTGCAAGAAATACCAGAAGCAATAATATTTCATGTAAATGGGCCCTAAAATATTTTCTCAAGGAAAAAGGGGGTCCCAGACAAAGAAAAGTTGGAAAGCAGAACCCTGGAGGACCCTGATCAAGCAAGGGTTCCAGAAACTTTTCGGATCCCAACGCCGACCTGCTGGAGAAAAAGACCTGCTGGGATCCCGATTAGAGAGTTCAGCTCCGCGTTAAACAGTCACGGCTTTAACTACACTACTGAACTATTTCCTAAACTGAAGTGTGTTAATGTTTCTACTGCTTAGTATTTTCCTCTGGACATCCCGAACCATTAAGGAAGTAAAAGTTCAGCTTTTTTCTGAAGAAACATTGGTGAGATTGGTAACTTTTGCACCGCAGCTGTAGGAGGTTCGGGTGGTCGGGAGTGAAGCCACTCGTCTTCTGGGGTTTTTATACCTCTTGATGAAGCAGAAGAGGCTTAAAAGAACAGCGAGATGCAGCTGATAAATTCTGCATTAAAATTCCTGCAGTGCCGAGCATGCGAATGTAGCAGTAATCCGGGGTGTAAACCATCTCGGGATCTCCAGGGAGAAGGATGTGTTTGCTAATGGGATGAAGCTTAGACAGACACACACACACACACACACACACAGATTGAGCATTTTCAGGGGGAAGCCTCTGCAGATGGAATGATGATCATTTACATTTCCAGCATTTGGCAGACGTTCTTATCCAGAGCTACTTACATTTATCTCATTTATACAACTGAGCAGTTTGGGGTTAGGGGCCTCACTCAGGGGCCCAGCGGTGGTAGCCCGGTGGAGCTGGGAATCGAACCCACAATCTTCGGATTGGTAGTCCAACGCCTTAACCATGAGCCACCACTTCCACAGGATAAATGAAGGAGGGATGAAGGGAAGCTTCGCCCCTAAGTCACTTTTATTTCTTTCAAATAAAATCTACGTTACAGCCGAGAGACACGGGGTAGCTTCATTTTTATGGAGATTTGTGGGCGTGGCTAAATGTCATCCCACATCAATGCGTGTGGAGGTCAAACACGCGATTATTTTGATTTGTTAACTTGGGGTTTTTAGGGAAGTTAACTGGATTACGTTAGAATGTAAACCCTTCTGACGAGGCGCAGAGAAGCAGACAGGCCCCTTCACTCTGTCGGGTTGTCCTTTAACACACAGGACTTTCTTCATTAGTCACAGAGGGTTAAACAGGAACACGTGTGTGGAAGACGTCACGCAGGACGGAGACTCGCCCCCGTGTTGTGATGACTAAAAGTTGGAGATCTCAAAATGAATTGATTGCATGTGAACAGTGGGAATAAACGGCAAAACATTCTGCAAAGGAATGAAAAACATTCACAGACGAGAAATCTGGAGCGAGAGAGACTTCAGCAGGGAACAAAGCAAACGACGGGATCGTTTTTCCAGGATGTTTATTTCGATGATGATGTTAAATTGAAGGCGTCCCCAGACGACACACATCGATCTCCGAACAATAGACCTCCAAATCAACATCTCACCAACGTTTACACAAAACCAACTGATTTGTATGGAACTGTTTAGACTTTCAGCTGAAGCTCCTGGAGAACTGTAAACCGTCTCTCCGAAGGAAAAAAACAAAACAAACCCACACACACAAAAAGACCGACGGTTTTTTCCACACACTGTCACGGAACACAAGCATTAAGCGTCACAATCAAGTTAATACACTCGTCTTCGATTGATTTGCGGCTGTAATTACGACAGGACGGTCTCATTACTGCTCCTTTCTCACAAATAACAATCCAACAAAAGGGCAGAGGTCACCGGCTGCCTGAAGCCTACCACGGGTCCGGGGGGGGGGGGTAAAGGAAAACGGGAGACTGATTGCTTCTTGGCAGCGTCGTAAAGATCGAAGCCTGAAAACAAGTTTGGGTGATGAATCTGTTCTCTTTCAGGGCGGCGCTGCAGCGGGCCGAGCCCAGCGTCTGTAAAGCCAAGGAACAAAAACACCTAAACGAGCCTCCAGAGGAAAGGATTAACCATTAACTCGGGTTAACCCGCGAGTGGAGACGGAGCGCCGCGGTGGACCGGAGGAGGAGTCAGGCCAAAGACTTTTCTTATAAATAGAACAACAAATAAAGCATTCAGGATGTGGAGAAAAGTCACCATGACGAAGAACTGAACAAGTTTCAACACTTTATACAGCAAGTAAACAATTAATATAACCTCAAGAGGTGAGCTTTATCTTCACCATCTCACACACACACTGATCTACAGACTCTAAAGCCCAGGATGCACTGCTGCATGTTCATTTAGACCGGACGAGAAGGTGAAGTCTTTCCGTGCTCATTCAGTCGCTTTATTGGCCCTCGGGTTTGATACGGAAGCTGCACTGAGGCAGGAAAAACACAAAGCACAGACAGACACCATTTTACCGAGGGTGCGGGTTCCATCACTGGATTTCGCTCCTCACACTTTACCGGTTGGTATTTTCCCTTGACAGGCAGTAAAATCAGTCAGAGGGAAAAACGGCACTAAATAAACGAACGCCTTTAACACGTTTGGGAAGATTATTTCCTCGCCACCGGATACATTCACACATTTAACTTACATTATAGACTCGATTGGTTTTTTTGGTTTTTTTATTAGTAGGATTTAACTAAAATGACTCAACAACAAAATGTCTAGAACACTAAATTATAGTAAGTTTCCTGAAAGCCACATTAAAAAATAACTGAACATCCAGACAGGGAAAAAACGCAGCAGAAAGAAACATGCGTCAGGATTCTGATGAAATAAAAATAGGATGTAATTTCAGGAGTAAATATTATCTGATGCCGGTGGTTTTTAGACACTCAAATTTTAGTCGGGGATTTTAGACACTGAAGTGTGTGTGTGTGTGTGTTTAAACTTACAGACAAAATGATCTTTCAGAATCCGAGACGAAAACAGAGCAGTAACTTCAGTACGTCAGGCTGGGATACCTTTAGCTTTCACCCCACCTGCATCTGCGGTTACCAATGTTAAACTTTAGCCCAGAATAAAACCGGCCAATTACTATCCAAACACCCATTTAGAGAAATAAAAACCTCTTCTGAAGTGCAACAAAGCATGTCTTTACCGACACAGCCAACACTGCCCTCCTGTGGGCCGTTTGCAACAGCCAGAGTCTTCTGATCGGAATGTAAAAAAAAAAAAAAAAAAAAAAAAAAAAAAGCCATGTCATTTAAATCATTTTTATTTATTTTAGTCAAATATATATATTTAAATCCTGCTTGCTGTAAGAAGGATTTTCGGGAGAAAGTGTTTACAGAAACCAATGCGTCCAAGTCAAACTGCAAACAAAGGAAACTTGTATTTTGACACATAATGGAACGTAGTTATTTCAGCGTCAGTGCCGTGTGGATGAGCGTCACATGATGCGGGTGATCGGAACCCTATGGGTCATTCGACTCGATGAGCGTCACTGGATTAAACATGTCTGAACTGTTGTTTCTTTTTATAGGATTTACAGGTTTTTAAAAACGAAAACTGTAAACGTTCCTGAAGATGCGGGGAAGCTTCCCAAACGGGCGTTCTTGCAGACAAACTAAGTTCTTATGTCCAAGGAGTCAGGCTAAAGTTTTGCATAAAGGCACGAAAGCATTAGAGCCCTAAAACTAGGGCATGTTTTCTCTTCTTTTTTTTTTTTTTCTTTTTGGCAAGACATTGGTCCCTGTAGGCAGTCCTCTTTCTTAGTCCACATCACACACACACGATAAAAATAAGACAACAAAACAAAAAATAATAAAACAATTAGATTATGCTTAAAGTGTACAGTTCTAATTAGATCTCTAATTAAAAAACCCTACTGAAACCTATGCTCAGTTTTGTGAGATCAGCTGTGAGTAACACACACCGAGGACTTCAGCAGTACACGACACCCTAATTCCTGGAAAGCTTGTTTTAGGGGGCAGTCGAAGGTTGCCATGTTAACAGTTAACACACTATAAAGGGTACAGCTCGAGTAAAGACCTCTGCTGGTTAAACTCAACAAGACTCTTCTTTCCCTGTCTGATCAAATTCTCCTTTCTGAAACAGGGCAGGATCACGAGGAGTCTGAGAAGAGTCTCGATGTTGGGGAAGGACTCGCCATGTGTGGCATTGAGCGTGTCTAGAAGACCCGCGGGAAGAGGCTGTTCGTCGGTGCCCAGCCACTTCTCACGCCACTTCAGAAGCTCGGACTGCAGAGAGCTGGAGTCCGGGAGATCGTCCTGGTACACTTTAAAAACCTCAGCGTCTGAGCAGCATCCTTCCTTTTTGGAGATCACGTAAGGCACAACCTGCATGCAGCGGACAGCCGACAGAGCGTGGTCTGAGCAAAGCTGAGAGATCTCGCAAATAGAATGATCTATTGCTCCTTTGCTGATGATGTCTCTACAGTAAATAATCAAGCACTCTTGTGAAGTGTGGTCGACGTTGATCTGCAACTTGGAGGCAAACACCACGGCTTCTTGGTACCACGTCTGAAGGTGAGCGTCAATGTTGGCTTTCATGTCACCTAGTAGGGACAGTACATCAGAGAGACCATTCACAGCTTGATACATATCCAAAGGTTGGCCTTGGAGATTTTGGCTTAGATTTTTTGTCGGCCCCAGGACATTTTTCATGATGACGAGCGTCAAGATAAACTCAAAGTTCTGCAAAATGATAAGGAAGTCACCAGCCTGTGTTCTTTCTGCCTGAACGTCATGGTTTTCCTTAACGTGGTTTAAACTGAGCATGATGGCCTCCAGGATTTCTACGGTAAGATCTAAAGTGTCATGGCTCCTCTCCCATTGACTTCTGCTCAGCCTATCAGTCAGGTCGCTGTGCTTCACTGCATCATGCTGAAACAGGGATGCAATCATTTTGTGTAAGACGGCCCGTTTCTCTTCGTCCTCAGTCACCCACTGGAGCATCCTCTCCACCCACGTGAAGCTCTCTGCTATCTCAGAAATGATACACGACTTGGCCAGCCAGGAGTTAAGAGACACAGTGGAGCTGAAAGTGCGTACGGCCCGTGGGTACCGCCGAGACAACTCCGCCGCTGCTGCTCTTACTTGTGCACCTGCAGCACCCACAGTCATAAGGCTTTGCCCCCGACAGAAAGCCAAGTTCAAACCCCACTTTTCAGACAAAGATGCAATAATAGAATCTACAAACACAGCAACATCTTGGTCAAGCGGGACATAAGCCAATACATCTTCGCATGGCGTCTTGTGTTCCTGCAGGTAACAGATCCCTACGGGGATATACGCATGTCCCTCTATCTCGATTTGCTGTTCACATATAATAGAAAAGAACTTTGCGTTCCGAATTTCAGTGAAAAACGTCTCTTGAGCAGGGTTGCTGTAGAAAGACAAGACCCCCTTGTGAGGTTCAGTTCCATCTTCAACCGTTTCTTGTGCTGCTGCCTTCGCGGGATCTGTGCCATCTTGAGCTATTGCATAGAATTGATTGAGGTCTTCTGGAACAGTTGAATGCACGACTTCGGCCGACGCTGACTTTGCGTCACCAGTGGCGTCCTTTGTTGCTGCATTAGTCTGGACAGAACTGACGTCATCGGCAGGTACGGTGTTGTCTATGCAATCTGAAGCAGCTATTTCGGACGAGCAAGTCCCATTCTGAGCAGGTTGCGGGACCTTATCGGCAACAGTTTTAACATCAGCCCTTTTGCTAGTTTCTGCTTCGAGGTCTTTAGTGTGATCTATTGGGACATCTATGCTTTCTGTGATGGTTTCCATGGTTACATCCTGGGCCACTTCTTTAGATTCATACTGGCTTTCCATTACAGTATCAGGTTCTGTAATATTTTTTTCAGATGCTGAATCAACCTCCATAGGTACATGCTCAGATGATGACGACTCTGTGGAAACAGGACCCTCGGCTGTTTCTACACACTGTAAGGCAACGCTCCGATACGATTCAGTGGTATCCATAACAGCATCCTTGTCTGCCAGTGCCTGCTTTCTGGGTACCTCTTGCTTGGATGTAACAGACCCCTCACACTGCACTGTTGCTGTGGAATTTGTGGCATCCGGGGATGCTGTTTTTGATTCTTTGGAGACACTCTGGTCTTCCAAGGTAATAACACATCCTGTTGTTCCAGGCTGTGTAGTGACATTCTGTTCTCTTGCTTTGGAAAGATTCTGGTCTTCTGACGCAGTCACGGAGGAGACAGGCTGAGTTGTGTTTGGCTCGCTGCTTGTGTCCTGCGGTAAGGTTACAGGTTCAGCAGTTACCTCCAGGGTTTTTGGGGGTTCCTTAACAGGAGAGAGACTTTGAATTTCGTGGGGTCTAATTGCTGACGCTCCGGATGATGTTTCATAATCTGAAACTTCATTTTGATTGATTGCTGAAGAAAATTCTTTGAGAAGAGTCTCAGTGGCTGGATGAGGCTTCATGGTCACATTTTGGGCTGATTTTTTATGCTCTGCAGTGATGCTCTCTGTTTCAGTTGCACTCTGGACACTCACTTCAGACTGTGTGGTAATTTCCTGCGATTCTGGAACTGGGTTTGTACTGCTACCATGGATTGCTGTTGATGGCTCTTTGGTTTCTACATCTTGGGGTGCAGCTTCTGGGGTAGCGTGCTTAGTGGCATCTTCTGCATCTGTAACAGGCTCGGTGATGCCACTTTCAGCTGCTTTTTCTGACACAACTGTAACGCTTTGCTTAGCTGCATCATGTTCAACATTATCGGATTTATCTCCGCTTACAGGCTTCGCGGCGACCTCCTCAGCCACGACCATGGAGTCTTCTGAAACACCCTTGGAAACCGTCATGGGTTCTCTGTTTTCATTACTTGAGCTTCCTCGCCAGTTTCAGGTTCCATGTTGACAGTTTGCACCGTAATGTCATCTATGGGTGGCACTTCAATTACAGGCTCTGTATGCTCCATAGAAACATCTGCTGCTGTACCTAGATCTGAAATGACCTCAGACGCTGATGCTACAAGCTCTGTGGCAACTTCCTGCACTGGCACTACTGCCTCTGTGATGGCATCCTGTGCTGCTGCTGGCACCTCCATGTTTACATCGTCAGGAGCTGTGATTTGTTCTGCAGTGACAGGTTCTACAGGTTGGTTTAGCACTTCTGTGATAATGGCCTCATCTACCACTTTTGTAACTGGTTCCACAATATCCATGGTGACCTCCCTGGATGCTGTATCTGGCTCAGTTGTGATAATTTGAACTGGACCGTCATTTTGAAGATCTGCATTTCCATTTTGTAGCTCTGCAGTTACAACTTGGGCTGTTGACTTGTGCTCTTTGGGGTCATCTTCAACCAGCAAGCTTTCAGACACAACCGGCGTGGATGAAGGAATTTTAGCGTCGTTTGGATGCGTAAGCAGTGACCGAGTGATCTCGGCTTGTCCATTCGAAGCATGCATATTCATTGCAGTGTCATTTGGAGTTGCACCCGTTTCATCTACAGCAAAGGTGTTCATGTCTGTAAACATATGAAAAAAAGAACAATATTTATTAGAAAAACAAAGGTAACATAAGAATGAAGACTAAAATAGTGGCTACATAGCAGACCTCCAGTGTCACACTGAGGTGTAGTTATGGGCTGGTCTTGTGCGATGACTGGGACTGTACCATATATTCTCTCTGAAACCTCAGGGCTGGTAGTGTTGCTCTCCTCCTCTAGAGGAACTCCATTCACCTCTAAAGAAACAAAAAAAGTCAAATTATTCCTTAAGCTCACCACCGTTTAATGTGTCCTAAAAAAAAAAGGACTACTCACCGCTATCGATTTTCATAACAGAAAGGGACTCCTTCACCTGAAACATGTCAAACACCAGACACAACTTTAATACAACCACCCCCATGAAAAGCCCAAAAGTCTGACCATGTACTACGCTGCATATGTACACACCTGAGAAAGAACTCCATGGCTATTTGCATCAAGTTCCATACATTTTTCCATCACTTGCTCCAAAATCTGCAGCATAGGACGATGCATAAGAAGCATTACAGCACTGGTCCTCTTTGCGCTTCCGTAGTCATTACCCATCAAGTTCCTTAATGAATTTAGAGTCGTCTTCATCAGATCGCACTCCATGCTAACGCTAGGTAGCACAGCAACAAGCCTGAGAAGGGCGGTAATGTTGGGGCGACCCTTGGCTTCAGGGTGGTGCAGAGTCTCAGAGATCGAGGTAGGCAGCGTGCTGTCTTGATAGTTCTCTCGCCAAACAGTGGCCCAGGCATTCATCTCTTCCTCTGCTGTTTCCGGTTCAGGGAGATCACTCTGGTAGATAGTGTAAAGTTTTTCAGGTGTTTCTGGAAGAATGGGCAGGGGATTGCACGTTGGAAGCAGAGAAAGGACCTTTAGGGCTTTCAAGTGATACTCTGAAAAGTTGAACTTCATTTCATCAATTAGACCGCTCAAGACAGGCATGCTAACCATCTCTCTGTAGCCCACCTCTGGAGACTCGTAACCGCCGAGCGTGTCTGGATAGGACAGAGCTCCAGCAACTTTGGCTGCAAGCTGGGTTGCCTCTTCAAACCAGATACTGTGCACCACACTGATGTTCTCCAACATCTTGACAAGTGACTCGATTATAACCGGGATCTTCTCTAGCTCGCAGATGATATCAGCCGGATTGCCACAGCGGAACACTGTGCTACAGTTCCGCAGGGGAGTGCAGGTGTTCTTCAGGATTACGAGAGAAACTACAAAGTCCGATTCCCTAATAGCTGTGGAAAGCATAAGCGCATGAATCGACATGCTATTACCCCAGGAACCGTCTGCATTGTTGCTAATGGCGTCCAGACAACTCAGGACTTCTTCCAACATGTCCACAAGGATGTCAAAGAAATCCTCTCTCTTTTTCCACTTCGACAAGCACGTTTCTGGGATCTCAGCCAGGGCTTCCCGTGGCGTGTTCAAGAGACCTTCTCTTGTCTGAGAAAGCTCGACGTGCAGTCTTGGTGACTGATCAAAGAAAAGTAACAGGTCATCGACTACGCCTAGCACCTTAGCAATAGGGTCGTTATGAAGGTTTGCTGCCAGCCAGTACGCAAGTCCACAGGACTCACTGGGTGTGTTTACAGCGAGAGGAAACCTCTCCGAAAATTCTACAGATAGCTTTCTCAGACCCTCTCCCTCAGCACCCATGCACATGAGGGACTGGCCACGACAGCATCCCATCTGGAGTCCCCACTCCTCTGAGAGCATGCTTGATAGGGTTTTAGCTTGTGTATCTGCATCAGAATTTGAGACTAAGGGCAGAAAGCCCAAAAGCTCTACTTTTGGAGTGAAACTGTCAACATAACGGACAAACAAAGGAACATACTTATTTTCATCAACAGACACCATCTTGTCCGTAATAATAGAAAAAAATGGGGATTCCTGAACCTCTGCAAGGATTGTTTCTCTCATCGACTTCAAAATATTCTCTAGTAAATCCACGCCTAAAAAATTCGTTGTGTTTTCTTGGTCCCAGTGGCATGTACCAAGTTCCTGTGTGACAAGATCTTGCTCCTCCTCGGGAAGGTCAGAGAACAAGCGTTTCTTTCGGGCAAGTCTGGCTGCCACCATGAAGACCCTCTGAAGACTGTGTGCAGGCAGGTCAGACCGACCGCTCCCATCCAAAGATTTAGATTGCGGTCTTTCTAGAACCACAGCTGGAACAGCTTCAGGAACTTGTCGGGTGTCCATTTTGTTGGATGCAGCAGCGCGATTATCTACAGAAAGCATAAATATCAAGCCTAACCCTGTAGAATACTCTCCAACATATAACGAATTATATATATAAAAAAAATAATCATACCTTCAGCCTTTAATTCATTAAAGTCTGGAAGTTTTTTAGTAGATATTTCCTGTTGAACCTCCATCTCCTCGTCATTGTGGTTGTCTATGGCAGACAAAAGTAGAAATGCTTAGAATGATCGTTAAGTTTAATTGGACCGAGTTGCATAAAATACAGACATACCCTCAATTTTTATCTCAGAATTCCTCAGAGTTTTTGCTTCCTTGTCCTGTTTGAAATGAACAGAGGTTAAAAAATAGCATCCAAAGCATTTTAGTGTTATTTAAACCTAGTAATTATAAAAACCCTCACCAGGCAGATGCCTTCCAGTGTCTTTGGAGTAACTTTCAAACACTGCGTCACCATCCTGTCCAGATCTCTGTTAAAGTTTGTGCCCACCTGGAGCATAGCCAAACACGGAGTCCTGTCTTTTGCATACGTGTTCCTCAGGTACTCC
The DNA here is from genome assembly GCA_005784505.1 of Bagarius yarrelli. Lineage (NCBI taxonomy): Eukaryota > Metazoa > Chordata > Actinopteri > Siluriformes > Sisoridae > Bagarius > Bagarius yarrelli. The sequence goes on from VCAZ01000123.1 coordinate 38,183, forward strand.
AGAAACTTTTTATGGTGCTTTACCTCTCCGCCATGCTCCAGCGTGGTACTCGGTAACACAGACATGATCTTTAGCAAAGTGTTAATGTTGCCGAAATACTGCATGAGCGGCAGACGGAGAGTCTGAAAAATAGTGTCAACAATAGGAATCGCTGGGGAAACCTCTTTGGTTTTCCACTTCACCTTCCAGCAAGAAAGTTCTGTGAAGAAATTTTCAGGATCGGGAAGGTCACCGATGTACAATGGAGGCTTAGACTTCAGGATTTCAAAAGTGTAAATGGTTACAGAGCACGGGACCAAAGACAGGAAGTTAAGTGCCTCTTTGTGGTCATCTGAAAAATGGTCTTTGACAGAATTAATAACATGGTCGACTAAAGGGATGCTGACCGCGTCTTTATAGTATCCCCCTGGTTTTAGCAGGCTGTCTCTGGGACATGGCGCGCTCTCGGGCACTTTAACCTGCACGCCTAAGCTTTGAGCAATGAAACACGCTTCGTCGAACCAGCTCTGGTGGAACACTTTAATGTTGGTTTTGAGACGGTTGAGAGTGGCTACAATGCCGCTGATCTGGCAGAGCTGCGAGGCAGCGCTGCAATGGTCTTTCTGCAGAGCCGCACTAAGTTCTCTGGTGAAAGACGAGATGTTCTTGAGCGCCACTATCGCGACGATGAAGTCAAAGTCTCGGATCAGTTGCACGAGTTTCTTTGCTTGGTTGATCACAGATAAACTCCACATCGGCGGATCGCTGTTAGAAAACTTCTCCAGACAATCGACCAGAGGTTCCAATATCTGAGAGAAGACATCATAGGAATCATGCTTTTCCTGCCAAGAGGAACAAAAGTTTCCTTGAAACTCGTGGATCTTCTCAAAGCTCTCACGCAGACCAACTGCTATGACTTGATCCAGCTGTTTTTCAAGTTCAGGTGAACTGCTGAAAAACACCACTATCTTTTCGACTATATCTAAAGCTTTGCTGATGGACGGCACGGGAACAGACATCGACCACCACGTGTTAAAAGAATAACAGGAACAATGAGTGCATATTGCGAGAGGGTACTTCTCCTGAACTTTGCACGCAAAGGCTTTTAGTTTGTACGCGATCTCCCCGGAACCCAAGTAAGCCTGACCTCGGCAGTATTTCAAATCGAGATGCCAGTCTTTGGTCACGAGGTCGAAAAGGCGCTCGCACATCGCTTCTGTGTCGAGGTTTGCTTCCACAAACCCCATCAGTTCCAAACGCATGACATCAAAACTGTCGACAAACCTGAGAAACAGCGGGAGAAAGTCCGTTTCACCAAACCTCGCCGCTCGGTCAATAAACAGGGAGAAGAAAGAATTCCCTGCCTCGGAAAGAATCCCATCTCGCATGACGTCCGTGCACACTTTCAAAACTTCATTCATTTCAGATTTGGTCACGTATTCAATCTCTCCCTCGGGGCCTCCCTGAAATTGCCTGCTTTGGCTGTCGCACGCTGCGGTAAGCGCCGCCTTCAGCGCAGATTTTAACGCCTCTTTATCAGTCCCCGAACACTCGGCGGGTTTCGGCCTCTCCAACTCCATGTTCAAAATAACCTCCCTCGGTTCCTCCATGTCTTCCTTTGAGATATCATTTGCATTATTTTCTGTTGCTGGAAAACAGACAAGCAAGAGGTTCAATCGAACAGGTTACAATAACGGCAACTATCAATACCAATGAATGAGTTTTCAGTGGTTTATTTTACCCAAAGGTTGAACTTCCATTACATCATCCTGAGAACACAAAAAAACATCATCCGTTACAATATATAATTGTAAAATCCAGTTAGCTTCAATTATAAAAGGACATCGAGATGCGCTGAACAGCATAAATGTCCAATCGGTCTTAGTTTATCTAAAAAACTAAACACATTCTCAGCTATTCTCACCTGACAAAGCAGCTGCAGTATGTCTGGATGGCTTTCCACGTATGACCGCACCATGTCGTCGATGTTGAAGTGCACGTCCTGATTGACGTAAATGAAGGCCATGTTGCACAGTCTTTTTTCTGCCGGAATCACCTTCATATAGGAGCGATACCTGTCCAACACCATGTCGTACTGCACGTACACGTCCGAGTCAGCATTAATGCAAGGGATGGAACCCAGGACTCTCAGCAGGCTCTGCACATTAGGATAGAATGCGATATCAGGGATCTTTAAGGTGGCGAAGACGCCGGTGGGCAGGATCCGGCGCTTGCTGGCATGCCTCCACTTGACTTCCCAGCAGCCCAGTTCATCGTAAAAGCAGTCGGGGCGGGCCAGATTGTTTAAGTTTGCATCGGCCACTTTCTCTTTGCGGATGCTGAAATTGTGGTCGGCCATGTAGGACGGCACCAAAGACAGCCATCTCAGAATTCGGATCATTTCGACCCCGAGGACTCTCTTCACCTCCTCGATGAGGTACTGCAGGACCATTTTGCTTAACGTCTCTCTATAGTGGTCCTCCAGCGAGATGGGCGATTTGACGTCAGAGTCACCATTCGCCGCCAGGTCAGTCGACAGAGTTACCGGCACGCCCAGCTTTTTGGCCCTGCCCACTGCATCGGAAAACCACTTCCTGTGGAATATAGGGATTTCCTGCAGGTGCTTGTTCAGCAGCTTTAAGGCATTAGAGATGGTATATTGCAAGGTGCTGCTGATGCTGATGATGCCCCTTAGGCTCGGGTTCAAAATGCTGACGCAGCACAGAGTGTTCTTCAGGATCACCAGGGTGATAATGAAGTTAAAGTTCTTGAGCTTCTCTTTGAGCTTTAGCAGCTGTTCCACGATGGCCGAGTCCACCTCCGACAGCGCGCTGGTGCACATCTCGCCAATGCTGTTCAAGAGAGGCTCCAGGATGTCCAGCATCGTCTGAAAGGCGTCTGTCCCATATTCCCAGTTGTTTTGGCACGACTCCTTGACACGATCCACCTCTCCTTTGATGTGACTGTAGGCCGCTGAAATCTTAGCATGCAATTTTTTCAAAAGCGTCTCAGACTGTCTCATGACAGCAGCCACTTCCTCCACGGTGTCGAGCACATCCTGTATGGAAAGAACGGGCAGGGAGCGGATCAGCCACATGTTGAAAGCGTAAGGGTCACTGGGAGCCAGGACAACCTGTGGGAAATCGCGAAGCATCCGACAGGAGAGCTCCTTCAGCTTCTGACACATGCTGCCGGATGTCAGATAGGTGAACCCTCGACAGTGCTCCATTCGGAGTCCCCACTTGTTGCGGATCTCGGACATGAGCATGAGGTACAGGCTGTCCGAGTCCACGTCGCAGGGTAGGAACCCCAGCAGGTGCTTTTGCGGAAACCCATCGTTGCTGACTGAGCGGATGAACATGGGGATCTGATCCTTTCCTTCAATGTTTGTCTTGTCCTGGAGAAGAATGGAGAAAAAGCGAGCCATGCGCAAAGTGGTGCGGATCTCCTCGCGCATCACGTCCTCCCCGAGTCGCAGCACATCTTTCGGGTCGATCTTTTCTGCGCACACAGAGTTGGCCGTAAGCGGCCCAACGGCTCCACCCCCCATAGACGTCGCAGTGACATTGTTGACAATGCTAAAGCCAGTGAACGCTAACGTCTCCTTAAAGTGGACCGTCAGGACTCCCTTGGCTTTTGATGTAACAGGATCCTCTGGTTGGTCTGATGCCGGTTCCTGCTCTGCAGAGTTCGTTGTTGAATCTTCGATCACATTTTGTGTCAATGTCTCCGGCTGGGGCTCATCTTTAGTGTCGGGGGGGAAAGGAAACATTTTTGATTTCTGATCTTTAATAAATGTTCAAAAAGTGTTTTATAATCAGTAGAATATTAGAACTGACCTTTCACCTTCTTTTTCGCTTCTACAGGATCAGCTGCAGTCTAAAAACACAGTTAAAGAAAGAAAGAGAAGTAACCAACAACGTTTCCCTTTAAAACGGTCAACTGTGCATGTGTGTGTGTGTGCGTGTGTGTGTGTGTGTGTGTGTGTGTGTGCAAACACCCCCCCCCCCGCGATTTAAAACTCAGTTACACACACCGCTTGTATCTTTCTTTTCCTGTTGCTGCTCTGTGTATCGGCTTTCTTGCTTGTGAAGTCGAATATGGTCGGGACGGCGTCGTCCTTTAAACCCGTCCTGAGTTCACTCTGAAAAAGACATCCAAGAAAGAATTACTTTTTCCCGCAACAGCTAGCATGTAAAAAAAGGTGCTAAAACATTGTACACACTGACCTCCTTTTGTATCAAAGACGTCTCAAAGTGTCTTGAGCACAGTTTAAAATTCCTGTGCAGGTATTCCGGTGTTTTGGTCTGCAGGTCCGGTCTGCGACAGTTCTCCACCCACTGCTTACATCTGATAACAGAGAAAATATATCACTTCCTTTAATAAAAATCAAATCGTGTTGGATCGCAAGGGTGAGGATCTGATAAGGAATGGACCAAACCATTCACAACACTAAATAGGGGGAAACATTTGGCAGACTCACTTTTTTTTTAATCTCTTTTAAAGAACTGAACAATTAGGGATTAAGGGCCTTGCTTGGGGGCCCAAGGGTGGTAGCTTGGTATCAAACCCACAATCTTTGGGTTGGTAGAGACACCATAACCATGAGCGCCCCCCCCCCCAAATCATCATATTGGCAACGTGAAATGTTACATTTCTATAAATAAATGATTAAATAATTACTGCTGATAAGTTACAACTTTAGGACAGGACATGTCCCCAGGAACGCGGTGTCTAACTTATACAATGTATTTCATCAGATAAACACATAAATCATATAAAATTTTATATATTTTGTACATTAATTTCTATAATACGAGTCGTAAAGCATTAAAATATTTTTTTATATTTAGGAAATTGAAGGTGCCGTTTTGAGGCGGGCCGGAAGATGGCGCTGCAGGACACGAAAAACGTTCGTGCAGACACAGTGGAAAAAAGTAAAAAAAAACCCAACTAAATCTATCGCCTTCAACACAAAAGAATCTCGACAAACAATAAAACTATTTCTTAACATAAACCTGAATAAAATGTGCTGGTGGGATTATTAAACAGAAAAACGGCCCAGTAGCTGAATGAAGCTGGCGCTCGCCTTCACTGAAGAAAAGAGGGAAGGAGGAATTAGCGAGCTAAGCGGCTAAATCGCTAGCAAACGATGCTAATTCGGCTCCAAACTGGACAGAACAATTGAACAGCATCACCGCCGCGTTAAGAAGAAACACAAACACATGGCGACAGAATAAAGTGTGAAATGTTTCCTCACCGCTCGGGATTCAGGGGGAACCTGAAGAAAGAGACGTCGCGCTGCTCGGGGTTCTGCTTACACTCGGCTGCGGCGCAGCAATCGGGCATTTTGGACTGAAACTGCGCTCCTGTTCACTCAGAAGAGCAAAGTGCGCATAGCCAAGAAGATAAAGCAAACTTCCGGCGGGGTAAATCATCTAACGGGTAACGCGGAGGGGCTTCGGTTTAAAGCATCGTTTCCTCACTGTGTGTGTGTGTGTGTGTGTGTGTGAGATTTCACTGCGAGATTGTAGCAGAGATGCTTAATCCGAGCCGGAAGTTAACAAAGCGACAGAGCGGAAGTGAATGGCGCACGCGGGAGAGCTCCATTAATCATGCGCAGAAAAGCTGAGCATATTTTTTAATTATACTGCATTCCGTTTACTTTTCTTTTCTTTCTTTTCTAATCGAACAGATGGACCCGGAAATAAACTAATCGGACAATATGAATAATTATTTCCGAGAAGAACTGCAGAGTTTTTAATGAGACAATAATCAGGTGAAAAGTACAAATCGGTTTATTTAATCACACGTCACAAACTCTCATCAGTGTGTGTGATTCAGAATCTGACAACAGATAAAAAACACACACAAAAACACAATGACAGAACAGATCTCACAGAATCTTAACACACAGCTCTACTATAGGGGGACATTGAGACATCTCTCTCTCTCTCTCACACACACACACACACACACACACACTCGAGTCTGATCATCTTATTTATTTCAGTGCATCAGCAGGAGTGATGTGTTGAGAGGTTGTGATTGGCCGATTGAACGTAAATTAAACTCATTTCCGTAGCAACACCAGTTCCTCTGCTTCAAATCCTCAATGGTAAACTGAGCTCCACTTCATATTTCTGGCACGTGTGTGTGTGTGTGTGTTGTTCATGCAGGTTCCTCCGTCGTCTCTTTCTCCGGATACATCTTGAGATACGTCTCCACCATCTGCTCCACTTCCACTCTCAGCTCGCAGTTGGCATGTAACAGCGCCAGACTCTTGTGTCTGTGTTGAGGGGGCGTGTCCCGCAGGTACCCTGTCAGACGCCTCCTGGCGGCGCCGCTCTTCTCTTCCGTGAGCGACAGCACCGGGAGGCAGTGGAGGATCTTAAGAAGCGCGCACACGTTGGGAAAAAACTTGACGTCGGACAGCTGAAGCGTCTCGTAGATGGTGGAGGGCATGGTGACGTTCTTGGTGCCATGCTTCCACTTGATCTTCCAGCAGTTGAGCTCGGTGGGAAGCGTCTCAGGAATAGGGAGGTGGTTTTTGTAGATGTCGGCGCTGTCCTCCTCCGCGTTAAACTTCAGCTGGGACATGATCGCGGGGACGATGGACAGCGACCGCAGAGCGTTGAGGTGGTTCTCCGAGAAGAAATCACTCAGATCCTTAATGACCTGGGTGACGACCGGGATGGTCAGGTGGACCTTGTAGTAGGTCTCGGGTTGGATCTCCTCACCGGCATCGGGGCGTTGCTTCCTGAAGAAGAGCCTGGGGATTTTGACGGGAATCTCCAAGGCGGCAGCGAGATTGACGGCTTCCTCGAACCAGAACTCGTGATAAACCTCAATGTTGTCGCAGACCTCCTTGAGTGAGTGCAGGACGGCTGTTAAGCTGTGGGCGGCGAGGAAGACCTCGAAGGTTTGCCCCTGCAGGTTCTTTCCGAACGCCCTGGAAAACGACAGTGTGTTCTTCAAAACCACCAGCGCCATCACAAACTCAAAGTCCGCCAGCGCCTCTGAGAGCACGAAGGCCTCGTGCGCCATCTCGTCGCTCCATTTCAGCTCCTCGTTATCGTGGATGCTGTCCATGCAGAGCAGCAGAGACTCCAGGAGGTCAATGGCCACCTCGAAGACGTCGTGCTGCTGCGTCCAGTCAGTGCGACACACCTGCTTGAGGGCGTTGGCCTTTTCCTCGTTATCCTGGTAATAAATGGAAATGGCGCTTTCCAGCTGATCCAGCAGAAGAGGAGACCTGCTGAAGAAAGCGTCAATCTTCTTCAGGGTGGACATGACCAGGTGAACACTGGTGAAGTTTATGCTGTTAGCCAGACTGATGTTTAGGGCATGGCAGGAGCTGGGAGTGAGCACCGCGAGGGGATAGCGCTCACTCAGTTTGGTGGCGACGGCTTTAACTTTAGTGGCGTGGACGCCGGTGCTGAAGTATGCCTGACCTCTGCAGTCCTCCATGCTCAGCCCGTTCTTCTCACATATTTCAGTGCAGAAGTTATCCGCGATGCTTTCCTCATCACCCTCGAAGAGCAGGAATCCGAAGAACTCCTCACGCAGACAGTTGTTCTGATCCACGAAGCGGATGAAGACGGGGATTCTGTTCTCGCCAGCGATCTCCACCACGTTCTCCATGAGCAGAGAGAAAAAGCGAGCCTCCTTCACCTCGGACAGCAGCTCTTTGTAAACACACTTCTCACATACCTCCAGGCTCTGCTGCAGCTGTGTGGACGAGCACAACTCCAAACTGGCCTGGAACCTTTTCCGGAGCGCGGCGTCACCGGCATTAATGCGGAACTCCAGCAGAGCCTGGACGTTGCTGGGCGTCAAGGCTTTGCTTGTTGGCTCGTTATCGGTGTGACCCTGCAGGGGGATGTTCTGCCGCCCCATCATCAACATCACGTCAAACAGCGAGCGCAGATACTCCCGCCAATCCTGGTCTGTGTCCACCACCGGGGGTTCCTCAGGAACCTCCTGACCGTTACTGCTCTCTGTGATCTTTTCCACATGTTCGTCCTGATTCTCCTCAACTTAAACACACACAAACATCAGAACAGAAATGTTATAAATGCACAAGCAGTAAAACACACAACAAACAAACAAACACACAAACAAACAAAGCCACTGTAGAAACACCCACCTCTCGGCACCTTCTCCTGTGGAGCGGCTTCATCTTCTTCCTGCAGAGGACAAAACCATTATCGTTACATCACCCATACATCTGTTTCACAACTCAACAGCATCACACACACACACACACACACACACACACACACACACACACACACAAATGCAAACCAGAGCGAGTGACAAACCTGTTCTTTTTTCCGTTTGCAAAGAGGATGATCAAAGATGGTGGGTATCGCTGTGTCCTTCAGAACTGTCCTGAACGGGCTCTGGGGCAGACACACACACACACACACACACACACACACACACATCAGTGCATCATTAATGTTTATAACTTGCTTAAGCACACACTGTCAGGCATACACATACTTCCACACAAAAGGCACACACACACACACACACACACATCTGCTTACAGTTTTTAAGATCAGATCGGGCTCGAAGTGTCTGGCACACAGTCTGTGGTATTTGTTTAGGTGTTCTGGTGTTTTATCCCTCAGATCTGACCGACTGCAGTTTTTCCACCCACTTCTTACACCTACACACACCACACACACACACACACACACACACACACACACACACACACACACACACACACACACACACACACACACACACAGGTTAAAAGCAGCGGTGCAGCAGGGAAGATTAAAATATAAATAATCTAGAGTAAAATATTAAATGATCTAAAGAAGGAAACTGACAAAAACCATAAACTTACTATTACATTATATTTATTACATCTGATGATTTTAGTTTTACATTTCAGCCCGTTTAAGTACAAACCCTCAAAAACTAATTAAATAAATAAATAAACTCGTCTGGTGGTGATTTGGGTGAATTTAGTTATTTATAGAACGTTTATTTAACGTTAGTTTAATGCCCATCGGTCGTGGTGTATTTACTGAATTTATACCTAATTATAATCATAAAGAAAAAACAGTGTAAGAAAGAGAAATAAACTCGGATTTATTTTATTTATTATTATTATTTTTGAGTTATTTTGTTAATAATGTCGGTAATGAGGTGAATAACGGCGATACCCGCATGTCTGTCTGTCTGTCTGTCGCTGAGGTATTTTACTATTAGTTTGTTAATAAATACTAAACGGAGAAAGAGAGAGAGAGACAGACAGACAGGGAGAGAGAGAGAGAGACAGACAGGGAGTGAGAGAGACAGATATATCACCTCATCTGCAGCTAACCCTAAAATCCATCCTGACACTTAGCATTTATTAGCACAACACACTCAATTCCAACGTTTTTACCACAGAAACTGTGTGTTTTCCCGATAAATGGACGCTGTGCGACTGGAACAGGTCCCCCCGCGGTGTGCAGGCGGTTTTATACCGACTTTAACGCGCTTTTATTGCAGTAATTCGGGTTTGTTACTCGCCTCTCCGGATCCCGCGGAAACCTGAAGAAAGCCAACACGGAGTGCGAGCTCATCCGGGAACAGTGCAGAGCCGCGCAGAAATTCGGCATGACGCGCCTCCTTCAAGCAGAAAAAACTTTAATCCGAAAAACTTTTATTTTATCTGTTTTTCAATCCAGTTGTTGTGATTAATTTAATGTAAATTGGTGGATTTATTCGGCACTCTAGTGCTTTGTGTGGCCTGGAGGAGCCGTCATGAAAATTCACCGTCTTCCCACAATGCACTGCGCGACTCTTCCTCAGAGACCCGTCGGTTTTTTATCCAATCACAAATCGAGTAGTTTTTTTTTATATATATATAAATCTCTTATTGACATTGTTTTTTTTTAAAAAAACTTCAAATAAACAACGTTATTTTATCGATGATTTTCCGTATATAATAAATTTAATTAAAGCGCTTTCTCCGATGATGCATTTTTCAAAATGTTTTAGTGTGACGTCAGAACCTCCCATGAAATTCGTTTGAGAAACTTTAAAAAAAAAACGGGACATTTTTAAAAACTAATTCTGCAGCAGGGTTTAAAATTAATTTTATTTACAAAAACGAAACTAAAGCATGGCGTTGATAAAAAAGAAAAAACGTTTAAACTTATAACACTGATGTTATCGCTCCCTTACGGCTTTGCCGTTAGAGCAGGACTGCCCGGATGAGACAGTAGCACCTGATTGGTCCAACTGACTTTCACCGGATGTACAGTTTAAAACCGGAAAGGGCATCTTTTTAAATAATTCTCTTTATTTTAAATAAATGTTGTTGTTTTTTTATAAATGCCGAAATCCACTTTTACATTAAATAAACACTGGTTTACCTACAGCTTTTAATTTTAAAGTCTCTTTTTAGAACTATAATTCTAACTTTTAAAAGGAAGAATAGAGAAAATAGACAATATAAAAGAAATCAGAGTTTATTGGCAGAATTCCACGTGCATGTGCCTACATTTTGTCTTTATAATGTCTACAAAGCAATGAACATAGTTATGTGCTTCAATATGAACAACATTAATCTAAAACACAGAGTAGATCGACACAGAAAAGAGAAACAAACACCAAGAGAAGAAAACCGAGTGATTACAGTCTGATTACACAACGAATGATTGATAAATCAAGTCTGATTAGGAGAAAATAATTAAAAAGGTATTTTTAGTGAATATTAGAGCACAGGATGAGTAACGATATATATACACACACACACACACACATCCACGTGTGTAAGAGCTTGTGTTGTTAGGCAACTCCGTCGTCAATAGTTAAAAAAGTTGGCAAACTTGTGAAAATAAGTGTAAAACAGCTTAAATAACTTTTTTTCCCACATCCGTGTTAGCATTAAAAATTTCACCACCCAGTATATCTGTAAACACACCGACTTTGGGCCTTCGACATTTCTAACCCTCTATTGTGGCTTAAAAGCTCTTTAATAGTGAAATCTTTTCTTTCTTTCTTTTTACATTACATGCTTTTATGAGTAATGATATCCTAAAGGTCTTTAGTGGAGCAGTGATGTTTATGTGTTTGCTTTTACTCAGCTTTTCTGTTACAGGTTCAACTCAGCCAATAGGAACTCCCCTATTTACATATTTAAATTCACCCCCAGTCTTTCCTGGCACAGGTTCATGTTTAGTATTTTCATGTAGTGTGTGTGTGTGTGTGTGAGTGTTTGTGTGTTCGTTGCTCCTGGTTTATTTGCAGGTGTGTTCGGAGCTTTGGGCTTCAGGATGCTGATCAGGAAGGTGCTTCAGAAGCGCAGGGTTCTTCCTGTAGATGTAGGCATTGGAATCGGCGGCGTCCAGCAGCTCGAGTTCGGCCAGCGAGGACACACAGGGGTCGTGTTCGTTTAACATGCCGGGCAGCCGCGACGAGTTCCTGTGGATCCGGGACGAGCGGCGCACCGGCGTCAGAAACTTCAGCTCTTTAATGGAACTTCTACTCCGAGAACCTGGAGTACCAGGAGCCATTTCACTCTCCATCCTCTGCTTTACACTGAGTATGAATAGACATATGATCAAACATCAATACAACAAAAATGAAAAACACTTGAAGGTAAAATAATCAAAAACCTACAGTAAAATTAATTATTACAGTTACAGAATTAAGAGCACTGAAGCGTCACCTTCGCAGAAACGGCGTGGTTTTCACGCTGTACTTCACAACACACGCATTCAAAACATCTGCAGGTGTGGCGTCCATTTTTTCCTCTTCATCCTCATCTTCAAACAGTTTCCTCTCTTCCCTCTCTTTAACCTTCATCATTTTCTTTTCATCCTCGTCATCCTTCTCCTCCTTTTCCACTTCAGCGATGGTCTTTGGTTTCTCGCTCAGTTCCTCCTCTTGTAGAATCTCATACTCTGGTGTTTCTTCTTCTACCTTCACCTGTGTGTTTTCTTCTGACTTTGTTTCTAATTTGGGGGAAAAAGAAACAAATTATTTATTAATTGTTTAACAGGTAAATAAACATGGAGCTCAAGAAGCTGAAAAACTTACGGCTCCTGCAGGAGGACGGCGTCTCCATTGCCTCTAATCTCTCACACAGGTTTATCACCAACTACAGAAACCGAACAAACAAGAACAATGAAATGAGTCCGAGTTTGATTTCCTCGGTTTGTGAAGTGTCTGGTGGAGGTAAAATACCGATTCCATCCTGATCTCAGGCTCGGCAGGCAGCTCGGTGTCCGAGTTGTCCAGCAGGTCCAGCGTGGTGTTGAGGATGTGACTCGGGCTGCTGGAGAACACTGCTTTGCGCTGAGGAACCTCGTTTTGCTCGGCTTCTCTGACCGGAGCCGCTTCGGTTCGTTCACTCGATTCTGGTTGAGCTTCATCTTCATCGTGGAGTTGAGGGTGACCGGAACGAGACACAGACTTCTCAGTCAATGCCGGCCGCTTCAGAGTTTTTCCTTTTGATGCCAGCCAATCAGCCAACTTCAGCCTGAGAGAGAGAGAGAGAGAGAGAGAGAGAGAGGCAGAGAGAGGGAGAGAGAGAGGGAGGCAGAGGAGAGAGAGGAGGGAGAGAGAGAGAGAGAGAGAGAGAGGGAGAGAGAGAGAGAGAGAGAGAGGGAGAGAGAGAGAGAGAGAGAGAGAGGGAGGCAGAGAGAGAGAGAGAGAGAGAGAGAGGGAGAAGAGAGAGAGAGAGAGAGAAGAGCAAGAGAAAGAGAGCGAGAGGAGAGAGGGGAGAGAGAGAGGGAGCTCGCGGAGAGGGAGAGAGAGAGGAGGAGAGAGAGAGGGGATAGATAGGAATGGATAGATATATCGAAGAGAGGGAGATAGAGGCAGATAGAGAATAGAGAGAGAGATAGAGGATCTATAGAGAGAGAGAGAGAGAGAGAGGCAGAGAGAGAGAGAGAGAGAGAGAGAGAGAGAGAGAGAGAGAGGGGGATAGGGTGTTTAATTACAGAGGATTGATCAACACCTGACGATCACTCACAATCCAGAACTCGGCAGCAGCTCAGTGCTGCTTCTGACTCACCGTCTCTCCTCAACCGATTCTACACGGATTCGATACTGGCTGATGGAGCCGTTGACGGACCTTTGTGGTTTTTTCTCACTAGCAGCTGCAGCAGGTTTTAACAGTTCCTTTTTCTTAATGAATGATGTAACAGTTGGTGGTCTTGCTGACATCATAACTGGTTTCCTAGAGATTACAGATGGTCTGCTGGAGACGGTAGAAGGTTTGGTGAAGACTGTGGATGGTTTTGTGGAGACGGTAGAAGGTTTTGTGGAAACTGAAGGTTTGGTGGAGACTGTGGATGGTTTTTTGGAGACTGTGGATGGTTTGGTGGAGACGTTAGACGGTTTTTTGGAGACTGTGGATGGTTTGGTGGAGACGTTAGACGGTTTGGTGGAGACGTTAGAAGTCTGAGTTGGTGCTCTGGCAGGTATCTGTCTTTGAGGAACTGTCTTCTGCGTATTGACCCGTGCACCTGCCCATGACTTGCTGTTCTGGAATCTTGTTTTTGATGAAGCAGAGGGCACCAGGGTGGCTTTGGAGCAGACCTCCGATTCAGCTTTGATTTTGTTCTCAGTTGGGTTCTTGTCCTGGCCAGTCTGCGGTTTCCTGAAGCAGTCTATTTTGGATTTCACCACCCGCCCCTTGTAGGTGCCGGGGAGGAGGGGTTTGGGAGGGACAGATGAAGGAGGCTTTTGGGTTTCCAGCACCAGTTTCCGGTGTCTCAGGGTTTGTTCAGTGCGGAAGGCCTGACTCAGGGTTTTCCGCTGTGTGAGATCTGGATCTTTGCTTTCTGCAGGTTTTGATGGTTTGACCTGTCCTTTGGACTTGGTTTTGTCTCCTGCTTTCTCGTCTCTTGGCTCGTTTTTTGACCGCAGTGGCGCAGGTCTCTTCAGCTCAGATATGACATTCCTGGACTCAGCTTTTTTTGGTCCATCGTCCGGCTTGGAGTTTTCCTTATTACTCTGAAACAGAACCAATCATCAATAGCAAATAAAAGAAAACATTTATATAATTACACACGCCATGAGTCGTCTGCGTTACCTGTCTCACCGCCGTGTCCATTTCACCGTCTCTCACTCACTGATCTGAAGAGGATAACTGACCACCTGCACACAAAAAACACAAGGGATAAAAAATGATTAAGAGGTGACATCATCATTCATCTGCCCCATCCCAGTCGGACTGCCCCTGCATTCCAGAGGAGAAAGAACCCGCCTATCAGCAGTTTCTGCACCAGAGGGCAATTCTGTCCTACTTATACAACAAAATAAGGGGCAGTTTGGATAATGTTTTTGGATAAACTTTGGTAAATTAAACATGACACATAAACACATGCACACCAAAAAAAAAAGTTGATTTGAAGTTAATTATTAATCTTTCAAGCGCATGCGCAGTCTTACGGTCTGTTGTAATTAGTCTGAGTTTGATTTTGTTTCATAATTTTATATGTTATATGTAAAATTAATACTAGACAACATAAAAACAATCCCCCAAATATCTTAAACAATTTATTCAATTAGTTATATTAGAATATGTATTATTTCACTATATTACTGTCATTGATTAATTAAACAACGAGTTTCTGAAAGCATTCATACAAAAACACTTTGCTGCAAATGTTAGATTTGTCATCCATTTGAGCAAAAACACTATAATTAAATAATTACAATACAATAATTATATACGATAATGAAAATAACTTACTGTTTTGTTTATTATATTGAAGCTCGTGCCGTCTCGCTCACGCTGCTGCCTTCAAAGCTAATCGTTCAAACTGATTTGACTTTGGCGCTGGAGATCTTCATTCTGATTGGCTGGTGCCTCAGTCGATGTAGCCAATAAAATTTAAAAAATGCCGTCACGTGTCAGTACGAGCCCTAAAGCTTGTTTTCCAAACCGTCTCTTTTGAATCAAAATAGAAGCCAAGGAATTTTGTTTGTTGAAAGAAAATAAATATTATTATTATTAATATTTAAACGAAAGCGCTATAAAGTTACCAGGAGGCTAAAAGTTATTATAGTATCTTATTTAAAAAGAAAACCAAACGAGCCAGTTGGGAGTCGAACGAATCTTCTGGTGAGCCGAGTCAAATGATCCGATTCACTGAAGAGAACTCTAACCAGAAACGAGTCGATTCAGTGAAAATGATCAAACGTCCTGTTGTGAACAGGTTTTAATTAGAGTCGGAATTATTTTGCATATACGAGATTAATATCTTATAAATTAATTAGAAATAGTCGTTTACAAGGGACACCAGGGGGCAGAAATCCACCTTTATTGCCCTAAAATCTTTATAAGTCATAATAAAATCCAAAGATTAGCATCTTCTTCGTCAACTGAATAAAAATGCGTTTCAAATTAATTTATAAAAAAGTGTTTAAGAAAGTGGAACCTGGAACAGCTGCCATGTGGGTTTGGGTTCGATTTCCTTCAGATTCCTTTAACACAATTCGACTCATGATCTTTATTCTACGCATCTAATTTACAGGAACAAATAAATAATATCTCAAGTGAAGTTTATTCTTGCTTACTGAAATGAAGTCACACACACACACACACACACAAAAACGATTCACAAACGATTGATTTTATTGTAGCTGATGAAATGGAAGGCAATAAACAGTACAAAAAGCAATAAAATAAAAATAATCAGAGACAAATAATTTTTTAATTACTAATAATAAACTGTGAAAATCAGTGAGCTGAACAACTTAATTTACACACCGAGAACTGAAAAACCCCAGGTATAAACACTTGTTTTACATTAAATAAACAGAAAAATAAAAAGCAGAGCATTTACTTTTTTCTCAGTCATTATAATAGGTCAAAGGTCAACTATGCAAGAAAGTGTAACCAGTCATAAAACACAAAGATTTTCTCACAATGCACATGGGTGTATTTATGAGCGTTTTATGACCAAAGTGTGTGTGTGTGTGTGTGTGTGTGTGTGCTGTCAGTATAGATAGTGTTTCTTTTTTTTGCCGGCGAAGCAGGACATCCATGTACACAGCAGCACAGCGATGGCAGCTCCAAGACATGTGCAGTAAAAAGCCCAGCCGAGTTCACACGTCCCTGCGCGCACACACACACACACACACACACACACAAAGAAAATCAGAGACTGGTGAATGTTTAACAGGAATTAATTTGTAACTCTAACTGGATAAAAGTTGAGCCATTTGTTTGTGATTGGTGTTTATGACTGAACGCCGTGATCTCACCGAGGTTAAACTGCTCGGAGGCGTTACTGCAGGTCTGCTTCACCTCCTCACTGCTCCACCCGAGAGGATACACAGCACAGCCTGAGCCAACCAGTAAACCTGAAATAAACACAGCAACGACAATTTACACTGAATCGACTCTTTTGAACAAACTGCTCCACTGAATCAAACTTGGCAGTTTTGACTGAAGATTCAGAAGGCGAGGCTCTGGTGTCAGACGCTGAACTGTCTGTCTGAGAGCCGAGAGAAAACAAACACCTCGATTTGTTTGTGTCTCAACCAAAATGATTCACTTTAACGGAGGAATCGTTTACAATGATTTGTAAAAAAGATGAACTGATGAGTCTTACAGCAAATCCCATAACTGAAAAACACACACATGACAAGAACAGATTCTTATACATTTAAGACAGTTAAAATTCCTCACACACACACACACACACACACACACACCAGATGTAAGACCGTCCAGACTTTCGGTCCTGTCCACACTGCTCCCTAGGGTGCACACTTTAGTTGATAAGTGCACAAGGGAACAAGTGTATTGAGGTGCAGAATTTGGACGGTTTAAGGCAGATCACACGTCTGCGTCAAACATCACACTGTGTCAGTATCGCGCTGTTCTCAGTATTACTGCTAAAAGTGATAATTACATTAATAAACTTTTATCTACACTTTTCTATTCTCGTCTATTTTGTCGTGCTCTTCCCAAAATTCCGACAAAACCACTCAGCGTTCCTGTTTTTTTCCTTCATTGGTTTAAAGCATTACATGACCTGATGAATTCTGGGTAAAATCCTTAAGAGAAGTACACCTGGAGCCGCACTTAACGGCAGAAGTAGGCGGGGCGGAAAAGCTCATCAGCGAATGGGGACAGTCCAAATCAGGAGTGTCCAAACTCTGTCCTGACCTGCCTCAAACCTGCCTCAACACACCTACCTGTAAGTTCAGGTGTGTTTGATTAGGGTTGGAGCTAAACTCTGCAGGACACCAGGACCTCCAGGACTGAGATTAGACACCCCTGGCCTTAACTAAGACACCCCTTAAGGGGAACACGCAAATGAGGGGCATAAAGGTGTAAGTGTGGGTATTGGGACAGGACAGAAATACCACCTGGAGGCACCTGGAATCGGGTTCTAAATGCTGGAAAAAAGGTTTGTTTGGCCGGTGCTGTGGTGTAGTGGGTGAAGGCGCCGGCACCCACATGCGCAAGTTGTAGATTCCCGGCTCGGTCCTTTCCGGTCCCACCTCTCTCTCTATCTCCCCCTTTCATCCCTCTCTCACATCAATAAAGGCAAAAGATATCTTAAAAAAAGGTTTGATTTTGTTGTTATTTTTGACATTTCAATATCTGTCAAAGCGCTGAAACCCCTTCAGCATCACACCATCTGCCACCTCACTCAGAATATCCCCTGCGTCTCAGTGTGTGGGGGAAGCAGGCATGAGAACTACAGGAGGCATTTTCTCCGTCTGAGCCACTCCAGACCCTCGGAACTGTATAAAAGCAGATGGTGGATGAAGATCTCGTACACGTTCATCTACTCCAACGGTGAAGACTGGATGAGTTTATTGTTTTTCTTTGGAGATTTATAAACTGTTAGCACTTAGCAGCTGTTCCTCCTGACGGAGTGTTTCTGCTGAGGAAGAAAAGGTCATACCTGAGGGATCACACCACAGAGACCAACGTACATCAAAGAACGAAGAGAGCTGGAACATCTACTGCTCTTCCATAGAACCCAGAACCTTTAGCAAAAAAGTCAAATAATTCAGAATCTCTAATCATCTTTAAAGATCACAGGTCCACTTTGGCCAAAGGTTAAAGGTCAAATAGAGGTCACAGTGCCACCGGAATGCACTGCAGTCTGACTCAAATTTCATAAGCAAGACGACACGTAGCGTCCGGAGGCATCATCACACTAAACACACACTTCTCTCTCTCTCTCTCTTTTATCTAGTGTGTTTATGTTGTGTCCCTATCATTACCACTTTGGGTAATAAGAGCCCTTTACACACACACACACACACACACACCTTAAACCTGTCATTAGAATCTTCACACAGCTTTCAGGTTCTTTATTTATAGTCAGTTTTTAAAAATGAAGCTTGGCGTCTCGGAGGTCGTTACAGGAGAGAATAAAATCCCGCCTGCGTCTCCGAGCGCCGGGTTCCAGTCAGATTATTGTTTAGCGTGAGGACAGTCGCTTAGAGCGCTGTGTGGTTTTAAAGTCCCTCCAGATTTTAATTAGAGGACAGTGTAAGAGCTGAACTGACAAAGGGTTCGTTAGCTCAAAAAAACAGAGAGACAGAGGGAAATCTGTCACCTCACCAGCAGGGGGCGATGAATATCAGCTATCAGTGCTAACAAACACAGAGTCACTGAGTCAATAAAGTCGAATTAAACGACTAATTATTCGATTTAGAGTAGAAATATTCACAAATATCGCACCTGGGTTAGGTCACATGACCTTCTCACGCCTGTATCTCCAACACACACACACACACACACACACACAAAACAGGAACCCGATCGAATTGGTCATCTTGGAGTTGTGGAGGTCAAACGGTGACATGAGTGGAAGAGTGTGTTCAGTTTCTTCCCACTGCAGAAAACGAGGGACATTCCAGACTGATTACTCTGCATAGAATGCATACAAGAGAGGACCTGATAGAAACCAAGCGTACAGAGACTCTACTGTGTACTCATGGAAAATCTGAGACAGAGCTCGAGTGTGTGCGCGTGCACGTGTGTGTGTGATGAACTGGCATGCCCATTTTAATATGCTCACACACACACACACACACACACACACACACACACACACACACACACACCTGCTGTGAACCTTCACACTGTGTGTCTAAGTGCTTCCTCTTAGAAGTGTGAACTCGGCACTAGAGAGATAATAAAACTGCCCCGGACGTCATGATTGGCTAATGTTGTTCTGAATGACAGGAGATAAGCCCCGCCCACCCTTACAGAGTTATAAGTCTCTCATTTCACAGAAGAACCCGAAGAATTCAGATAAAAGAACTGAGCAGATCGGATCCGATATCTGATGATGTCACACACCACGATCGGATTAATCGCAGCTCGTCACACACACACACTGCTGTGTGATAACACACTTTACACAGCATACCTGACACAGAGCAAACATCTGTCCTGAATCTGTGTGTTTATTCTGATAAGAGACTGAAAATGAACTGATAAAAACACACACACAACAAAAGAGGTGTGTTATCTGCTCACTTCCTTCTCACACACATCCTGTCACCTCACTGTGGGAAACATTCTTTACATTCCTGAGTGAGACAAGAGGGAGAACCCTGGGAGAGCACAAACACACACAGAGACAAAGAGAGAGAGAGAGAGACACACAGAGAGAGAGAGACAGAGAGAGAGAGAGAGAGAACAGAGAGAGAGACAGAGAGAGAGAGACAGAGCTCCACACTTCACCTGCCATAAAGTTCAGAAAGATCTCATCAATAATAAGGCCACAACCTCTTCTAACTTCTACACACACACACACACACCACACACACCACACACACACACACACACACACACACACCCTTGCATGGAATCTGTTGGCATGTTGGTGTGTCTGGAAACCTTTTGATATATTTTTCATTTTTAACCATTCATCTATATATCTGTTTAAATATCTGTCCATCCATCCGTCCATCCATCTATCTGTCTGTCTACCTGTCTATCTGTCCATCCATCCGTCCATCCATCTACGATATATTTAATATAATCCATTAGTCAGGTTTAGATGTCTGGATTTAACAGTTTAATCTGTCTGATGTTCTTCTTCTCACCTCCCAGGAACTGAACCCCTCCAGCTGCTCTCCCGACGGTGTGTGATATGATGTCTGACATGCAGCAGGCCATGAGAGCCGTAAGGGCCACGAGCAGCAGGAGACCACAGCCGGTTCCTGTCACCAGCGTACAGATCCTCCACTCCAGACTGGGGATGCTCAGGAACGAGGCGTAGCGTCCACAATGCTCTATCATCACCGTGCCACCATGGACCTCATCTCGAACCGGGTACGAGCAGCGGCGGAACGTCCCGAACGAGACCGGCTTCCCCATCTGAGAGCCAAGGAGCCAGTAGGGCATAAAGAATCCCACACAGGAAGTGGTGGCACTTAGCAGAGACACCAAAGCCCACGCAACACCAACACACGTCAGACTGGAACTCATCTCCAACGCTGATCTAATGGAAACGTGTGAGAAGGTTCTACACTCGTACCTTTACGATTCATGTGTTCTGTGTGGAGTCCTTCAGAGCTCAAGTTAGTAAAACTGGCGGTCTGGTGTCCATCTCTTCAGCTTGAACCTAACAATGAGGAAAAGAGAAGAAGAACCTGAGAAGGTTTGGGTACCGCTCTGTGGTACCTCATCTCCTTAATCTGGACATGAACTGATAATAATTTAGCTTTATGGTTCCCAGTTCGGGACTGATCTGAACCTCTGATCTAAATCAGGTCACCACACATCCCTAAATATTTTTAAAGATCTAAACAGATCAGATCAGATATTAGAACAGGAACCCAGGACAAACAAGACCCTCTGCTGGAACATCTAACACGAACACCACTAAAGCTGGGTGAATTACAGACACTGTAATTAATCACTAACAACATCACAACCTACAGCACAGACTGACGAGTCAAATCTACTGGATCAACACTCAGATCTGCTCATCATTAAATATTCAACATCAATTACTAATAATCATCACGACAGATCAGGACAGGGGTATTACAGACAGACAGATATACAGACAGACAGATATACAGACAGACAGATATACAGACAGACAGATATACAGACATACATACAGACAGATATACAGACAGACAGACAGACAGATATACAGACAGACAGATATACAGACAGACAGACATACAGACAGACAGACATATACATAGATCATACATACAGACAGACAGATATACAGACAGACATAAGACAGACCACAGATTTACACAGACAGACAGATATACAGACAGACAGACATACAGACAGACAGACAGATATACAGACAGACAGACAGATATACAGACAGACAGACAGATATACAGACAGACAGACAGACATACATACATACAGACAGATATACAGACAGACAGCCAAGACAGATATACAGACAGACAGATTTACAGACAGACAAACATACATACGCCACTACATACAGACATACAGACATACAGACAGACAACATACAGACATACAGCCTAGGCAGACATACAGACAGATATACAGGCAGACGATCATACAGCAGACAGATATACAGGCAGACAGATATACAGGCAGCTATACAGCAGACAGACAGATATACAGACAGACAGACATACATACAGACATATACAGACAGATATACAGACAGACTATACAGACCAGACAGACATACATACAACGACAGACAGACAGAATATACAGACAGACAGACAGATATCAACAGACATACAGACAGATATACAGACAGACAGTATACAGACAGACAACAGACATACAGTATACAGACAGACAGATATACAGACCGACAGAAATACAGACAGAACAGACAGCGACAGATATACAGACGACAGACAGA
>VCAZ01000123.1:67500-72500 GCA_005784505.1 Bagarius yarrelli
ACAGTCAATCTAATTAGGGGGTTGGTAGCGGTAGCCGGAATGGTCAAGGCTCTGGGTTGTTGATTTGAGGATTAGGTCATAGTTCAAGCCCCAGCACCATCAAGCTGCCATCACGGGGTCCCCCAAACACCCCCCCCCTCCCATCCCAGGGGTGCCGTCCCACAACCAACCACACCCTGACACCAACCCCCCATACTGAGACATGCAAAGGAACGAATTTGACTGCGCAGTAATGTAGAAATTACGCACTTATTATTGTGTGTGTGGAAAAAAAAGTTTTTTTGTGTATTTAACATAGATGATAATCATTAACACAGAAATTCTGACCTTAACTGGACCATCAGGAGAACACATGCCACACACACTAAAGGTCCTTAGGGTAGTTACCCATGTGCTCTCCGTGTTACCGCAGCACCATGAGTATGAGTTGCTTCTGAAAGTTATTATTGTATATTTCGACTGCACCATCCATCCTTTTTCAAGTATTTCTCCTCTCTGTGATCCTCATCAACACCCAACACGGTGTCTCATCCCTGGAGACGTAGGTGAGCTCTTTAGCTCCTCAGCTCCCAGGCCACGGTTCTCCTCACCTGTCCGGACTTGCCTGAGCGCTCGCCATCTTCACGTCTCCTACTCACAGGAGCCTCATCCACTTTAATGTGGGGTAATTAAGCAGCGACACACAGCTGGGGCTCCGGCGGCCATGTTACAATCTGCAACAGGACGCCAGCCTCCCAATTATAATTGTTATTATTTTTATCAGCTCATTTTTAATTCCCCGGGAGTTCAGTTCTCACTCTCTCCCTCCCTCTCTCTTTCGTTCACTCTCGCTCTGTGTTGCCGGAGGCTAGCGTGGGAATGGAGCGTGAAGAGTGAAGCGAAGTGAAGCGAAAGAGCTCTGAAGATAAGCACCGCGCTCTGGCTTCACACTCCAGGTTACAGTCTCATGCCCGGAAGCGAGTGATGCGGCCGTTGCGTGCTGTGTTTTTTTCTCTCTCTCTCTCTCTCTCTCTCTCTCTCGGATGTCTCACTTCTCTTCAGGAGGATCTTGGGAATAGGTTCGAGTGGTGGCGTGATTAAAGTTCTTACAGCTGTTAAAGCGTAAGCTTTGAGTCTGATTATACTATACAGTTTAATTGAAGTATTCCATCAGGAACAATCGGGTGTCCCACTCAGTTCTCTCCCAGGCCCACTAATATTCTTATTTTTCGATTATGTTTAAGTCACATCTACATCACTGCACAGTGAAATTCTTTACTCATGACAGTTGAGTAAGAGCACAATGTCAGACATGTTACCACCCCCCTGGAGAAGAGAAAGGGTTAGGGGCCTTGCTCAGGGGCCCAAATGTGGCAGCTTGGCAGTGCTTAGGCTTGAACCACTTACAATAAAGACAGAAGTTAAATTATAAATATTCTTATCTTCAAATCCTATTATTCATTCTGCAGAAGCAAGAACTTATTTTAAATAAGAATAATAGGTTGAGTTTGTCAAACTGTCCTCTACACCTCCGTGTGTGGGAGAACGAGAGGTTTCTTTGCTTTTTCACTCCTCCTGCCTTTTTTGTCCCTATTGTTGGTCGTCCTCCGGGGTTTAACACGTCCAGCGGGAGACGTTTCGTGTAGGAGGCTTCCTGTGACTCATTAACACAGTCGTTAAAAGTTAAAGAACTTCTCGCTGCACATCGCTAATAACTCTTACACCTCACAGAGGGACAGTGTGCCGTGAGACACGCTTTAAGAGGAAAAAAAATGATTGTCTCACTGATCCGGAAACAGAACCGCTAACTGTTTCCCTACATGGACACATGAAGAACTGTTAAGTACACACTTATATCGTTAACAAAACACACTGCTGATGGACATGACAGCCCTCCTGTCAGGGGTTTACTGATTAATCAGTCCAAAGTCCCGCCTCGATTCCGTGTCCATCCAATCACAGCTCAGCAGTTTGTTTCATTTCAGAAACTGATTCATGGTAAAGGGACTGATTTACCATGAGGGACTGATTTACTGAGCCTAAACCCTGTCCCTGTCCCTGATTCTGACCCTGTCCTGCTAAAGAGCAGTGTATTAATCTCACCTGTCTCAGATGTCCTCACTCAGGAAAGCACATCTGCAGGTTAAACAACAGATTAATACAAATGTTGAGACACTAGGGAAAAAAACGAGACAGGCAGATGGAGACAACACAAAATGAGAGAGACAGAGAGACTGAGAGAGACAGAGAGCAAAGAAAGAGAAAGAGTGAAAGTGAGAGAGACCGAGAGACAGACAGAGAGAGAGAGAGAGAGAGACATAGAGAGACATATTGAAAAAGGAGAGCGGGACAAGCAGACAAAAAATTGAGACAAAGAAAAAGAGACAGAAAAGACAGACAGAAACAGACAGGCAGATACAGAGGGACAGACAGGTACACAGAGACAAAAAGAGAGATACTTAAACAAAGAGAGAGCCCAAGATAGAGAAAGACAGATGGAGACAGAGGGACAGACTAAAGTCTGTTAATATCTTACAGTATAACACATGAGATTAATTATTACACATGATATCAGATCATTATATCAGATTAACACCCAAATCAGAACAGAAATCCGAGTTTAATCTGATTACAGCGAATCTAATTACACTTTCAGTTCTGTCACTTTTCTCAATATAAACACTTTAAACAAAAACACAATACAACCTGTTCCACACTTTAACACACTCCCCCACAGCTACTGTTTACACGCCCACCAGCACTGACCTGCGTGAGGACGTGCTGCAGCCACTCGGAGAACCGTTCCTCTAAACTTCATTTCAATAATAAAGGATCATTATTCCTTAAATTATTATTATCATTCTTCATCGCAGCTCCGTACTGGCACTTGGTAGTTGGTATTTGGATCCATCTTTATGATTCCTAATGATTTTTTATAAATCTTGAGATTCCTAATGGATCCTGATAGTTCCGAGTTGTTCCTGATAGTTTTTGAACGGATCTTGATGTTTCTTGGTGGTTTCTGATGATTCCTGATCATCTCAGATCATTTCTAATCATACCTAATCGTTTCTGATCTGGTGATTCCTGATCAATTTTAATGAATCATGATCGATTTTAAAGAATTTTGAATTATTTCTGATGGATTTTGATGATTGTCTAATGGTTACTGGTGGATCCTGGTGGATTATGATCATCGAATGGTTTCTGATTAATCCTGATGGATTCTGGTGATTTCTCATAGATTTGAATTATTCCTGATGGATCCTGAAGATTCCTGATGGATGATTATGAATTCTAATTATTCCCGATGGATCCTGGTGGATTTCAAAGATTTTTGATTATTCCTCTGGGATCCTAATGAATCCTGATAGATTCTGATGATTTCTGATGGATCTTGGTGGATTCTGAAGAATTCTGGTGAGAGTAATGGGTAATAATGTTTGATGAATCCTGATGACTTCTGGTGATTCCTAATTAATCCTAGTGGAATCTGATGATTCCTGTTAGATCCTGATGGATTATGGTCATTTAGAATAATTGCTGATGAATTTTGATAGATAGATCCTAACGGATCCTGATGATTTCCGATGGATTCTGGTGGATCCTGATGATTTCTGATGATTCCTGATGGATCCTGGTGATTCATAATAATTTCTAATGGACTGGTGGACATGATGATTTGGTTGTGGGTTTCTTAATAGAATGTTTGCTAAAACACTTAGCAGATATCATCACAGACCTCCAGCTGGTTCCTGAGGAGTTTGTGCTGGTTCTGTGAGAAGTTAGTGAATAGACTGGTGATGGTGTGAGATGCTGCTAAAGATGAGGTTTTAGACAGGATCTCAATTTTGGATCAGAAGGTTCTTGAGAAGAATGCAGAACTCTGGTCTTTTTTTCTATATCTTCTCATTTTGAGTTTGCGCTTTAACTCAGAATCATGTTTTAGTTTTTAACATCTACTCAGCGACACTGTAACACTGTGTCTTGTTTACAGGTCGTCTCCTCTCAGAGTCTCGTCTTTGACTTGTGTGAGGAAGTGACGCTGTTAAACAGCCTCGTTACACGGCGCCTCAGATGCGTCTTCGTTAGCGGCTGATTGCCGTTGCTATAGCTGCTGTGGTGGTTATGACGGTAATGAGCGCATATTCAGCGGCCATGAAACTCACATTTACGACCCTGATGAGACATGAGGATCCATCAGCTCTGTATCTGATGCTGTGGGGATGAGCTGCACTCGGAGCTCCACTAACGCTCACAGAAATTCTGCTGGAGCTTTGGTGGGCTGATAAATAGCTGATGTTTGGTTGTTAGCTTGTTTGGCTACTAGCAACTGTTTGGTGTGAATGTTTGCTAGTTTCTGGAGCTTAGAAATGAGGAGTCAGTGAGCAGACTGAGGATAGATGGGCGTGTCTTTAAGAACAGAGAGAGAGAGAGAGAGAGAGAGAGAGAGAGAGAGAGAGAGAGACAGAGAGGAGAGACAGAGAGAGAGAGAGAGAGAGAGAGAGAGAGAGAGAGAGAGAGAGAGAGAGAGAGAGAGAGAGAGAGAGAGACAGAGAGAGAGAGAGAGAGAGACAGAGAGAGAGAGACAAAGCAAAAGAGAGAGAGAGAAGAGAGAGAGGAGAGAGAGATAGAGATAGAGATAGATAGAGAGAGAGGAGAGAGAGAGAGAGAGAGAGAGAGGGAAAAAGGGGGGAGAGAGAGGAGAGAGAGAGAGAGAGACAGAGAGAGAGAACAGAGAGAGAGAGAGAGAGACAGAGGAGAGAGAGAGAAGAGAGAGAGAGAGAGAGAGAGAGAGAGATAGAGAGTGAAAAGAGGGGAGGGAGAGAGATAAAGAGAGAGAGAGAGAGAGGGAAAAGAGGGGAGAGAATAAAGAGAGAGAGAGAGAGAGAGAGATAAAGAGAGAGAGAGACAAAGCAAAAGAGAGAGAGACAAGGGAAAGGAGAGACATATACAGAGAGACACACCACTGTCCCTTAAAATACAGATATTTGTCTATAAAGTAACCAAAGAGATTAAAG
>VCAZ01000123.1:80000-82500 GCA_005784505.1 Bagarius yarrelli
TTTTTATGACGTATCTGAGGTAAATGCTGACGTTCCGGATCATTCTGTCTATGTCTGTATAAATAGCTCACTGCTAGCTACACTTACTAGCTAATTATCACTAATTAAAAGTGATTTTAAATCTAATATACTGTATATTTATATATGTAGTGATCCATTACAGCACAAACATACACAGTACAGTATAAAAATTACTAAAGGTTATAACAATTTTAACAAATTAAGGTGTAACTGTGTTGTGTCAGAGATCATCTCTCTCTCACGCACACGCGCACACACACACACACACACACACACACACAGGTCAGTGTCAGTGTCACAAGGTGGGTTTAACACACACTGAGGTTTATCATATTTTCATAACTGTATTTAAAACCACACCCGACACACACCCACACACACACACACACACACACACACACACACACACACACACACACACACTCACACCGTCTCTCCATTATGTTGTGTGGCCACAAAAAAGGTGGGGCAGGAAAGGTGTAATCAGAAAAACCTGTAAGAATATCGTACAGTTACACACACACACACACACACACACACACACACACACACACACACACAGAGTGCAGGGTGTGACTCAGTTTTTTTCACCAGTATGAAATGTATAGGTGATGAATCATTACTGATTTTGTTTACATTTCTTCATTATCACCATTGCCATTAAACAGATAAACAAACAGAGAGACAGATGCCTGAGGTCCAAACGACAGTCAGAAGAGCACACACACACACACACACACACACACACACAGAGCAGTGTTTCAGTAAGATGTTTAAAACCAAGCGCAGGGGATTTACAGGAAACAGCGCTGGCGAGAACCGAGAGTTTCTCACTAAGCCGCAGTGTTCAAACAGACGTGCCAAGGTCACGGGAACGAGGGCTTATCTCACGTCTGATTCCACACGTCACGGCTTTCCCACATGTCTCTCTTTCTCTCTCTCACACACACACATACACAGTTTCAGCAGTGAGCGTTTATCTCTATATCACCAGTATTAAATCTAAAGCTCTTCAGGATCAAATCAATGATCTGCCTTTGAGTTCTTTAACACAATTTGGAGAAAACTGGTGTTAGGAACGCAGCCATGTGTGGCGCTAAACTAAAAACCTGATGATACCTTCAATAACCCTGTGGTACCTTTCTGGTTCTGATCCTGTTTCTCTGATTGACAACTAACTGCTTTGGTGTACCTCAGGGCTTGGTTCTGGGCCACACTGTGTTTTTTCTAAATCATAATTATTTAATTAATGAACAAAAGATACACACAGTAACACTCTGCACGTGTGCCAACGGTTTAACACACATCAGTAAGAAAAACAATGACTTCAGGGATGTTTTTTGACCCCCTGGAGGGTAAAAATAAAAACCTTTGGTTACCCTCGGTGTATGGAACCGTGTGTGTGTGCGCATGAGACAGACCCAAGGGAAACAAACCGCTATAATTTGTGTTATGTTTTTTGTGTCCACACGTGCATATGTATGGTACAGGAAGTCATGGTAGGTGTGTGTGTGTGTGTGTGTGTGTGGGGAGGGTAATGATAGAGAAAAAGAAAACACTCCTCCTGCCCCTCCCCTGTGTTTTTCTCTAAACATCACACTTTTATACGTTTCACTTGTCGCTTAACACACCACAAAAAATATCTTTATTAATCAAATACATTTTATTGACATCACACGTTCTGCCGTTTATAGTTACTTTATAGGTTGTGGAATGTCAGAAAAACGTTATATAGCAGCCACACACTCGCTCACACACACACACACTAAGGGTTCCATCCACACATCATGCAGAACACATGCTATTGGATGTTTTATGTGCAGATATTTTATAATATATATTAAAGCATTTCTGTATTTAAGGAACTTCTGAAAGCTCTCATTCTAAAATAAATGATACAGTTCTGCCCCTGTGCGTTATGGGTAATAGAGATGACCGCTCTGGTTGACGAGAATGCCGTTTGAGCGGGTGCTCCGTGTGTGTGTGTGTGTGTGTGATTCAGGAGGGAGGAGGTTGTTAACACACGGTGTGCATTTTCCAGTCACTTAGCAGGAAACACCTCACTGCTCATTGTGGCGGTCGAGTCGCGCTGTTGAGACAGGAAAACTGCAGAAATAAAAATAACCCTAAAGTTCAACTGGGGACACTGGACACGGCCGGGAAAAAAATCCTGTTTATTTTTCTACACATTAAAGGAAAGAGGACGTGTTGGGTGAGAGGAGGACGCGAGGACGTGTGATAAAAAAAACACGTGCGCTGTCTGACTGACGAGGGTTCTAGGAGTTCGTCTATTGATACGATTTTATAATAAAACATTAAACATCGGGTGTTGATTAATTCTCTATACCAGCAGCTCTGATTGGTGGTCAGGTGTTGATTAATTCTCTATACCAGCAGCTCTGATTGGTGGTCAGGTGTTTGATTAATTCTCTATAACAGCAGCTCTGATTGGTGGTCAGGTGTTTGATTAATTCTCTAA
>VCAZ01000123.1:95000-99782 GCA_005784505.1 Bagarius yarrelli
AAAGAGCTACATATATGTTTTATTTATTTATAAGATGTTTTATTTCCTGCTTGCTAAAAGAGTGATTTATTTTAGTGTCTTTGCCTCTAAATAAAAACACTTAAATTAGCATCCTGTAACTAGCGTAGTTAGCGAAATGCTACACTCGGATGTTGCTGTCACTCGGATTTCTTTAATGTTTCTGAAATATAAAACATTTTATGAATATATACATTTATAAAAACATACACAGTGCACGGGATTGAGTTTTGGTGCTGTGATGGTTTTGTGGTGCTCCAAAGTGTTGTCTACATACGGTAGCGTGGCCGAGCGGTCTAAGGCGCTGGATTTAGGCTCCAGTCTCTCTGGAGGCGTGGGTTCGAATCCCACCGCTGCCAACATGTTTTTTTTATTTCTTAAACTTAATAAAATCCACTGCTACATTAACGGGTTAGGTTAAGTTTATTTCCGCATCGATATTCCAGATAAACTTCTGTTTAAGGGTGACGTCATTAACAGTGCTGTAACCGTATACAAACAATCACAGGTGATGCAATAACTATTTACAGATATCAACCAGTGATACGCACATTTGTTTTTTACAAACACATCTGTATTCGAAGAGAATAATGAAGCCGGTTTTATTTCTAATAAATAAATAATGTCTGGTTATGTGAGACTTTTTAAACCTGATTTTAGCTGTGAGGACTTGGATTCAACCGGAAGCTGACTTTGGATTCATTTCTACCAAAAAACACTTAATGATCCATGCGGTAAACAGCACATTAACACCAAAACACACAGCCCTGCTCTCGTAAAAAGGCACCGCTGGGATTCGAACCCAGGATCTCCTGTTTACTAGACAGGCGCTTTAACCAACTAAGCCACGGCGCCATCCGGTACAACCACCTTAAATAACCGTTTATGAAATTACGCGCACTTACGAACGGACGGGATGTGACAAAACTAATCTGTCCACTAGGTGGCGCTCCTCAATTCCTATATATTGATGTTTGTAATGAGTCACAATGAATATATTGATAATTTAAATTAAGGGACATTGTTAAATGTTATATGATAGAAACATAAATTAAGACATTTTAAATAAAAGTTCAAGTTAAACACATTTGACAACAGGCGGTTTTGCTGAAATAAATGTAAGCCGCGGGAAAATGGCAGATTTTCCACAGGACGCGATTAAAAATCGACTCTCGACGAGGATGGGATTCGAACCCACGCGTGCAGAGCACAATGGATTAGCAGTCCATCGCCTTAACCACTCGGCCACCTCGTCAGAACAAACGCAAAATGTTTCACAGTCAGTTTTTAGCGTAGCAGTTACGGTAAACTTTAATAAAACTTTAATTGAATGCCTCCAAAACCCAACGATTATAAACTGAAACGAAACGTTAATAACCAGTCTGAAAATGAGCTGGAACAAAATGTGAAAAAAAACATTCTGTTTTTTCGACAAGCGTCTTAAAGCAGGAATCAGACAGGATTCATCAAGGTGTTGCGGTTCCTTGACAAATGCGGAATATAATCACACATTCATCGAATCCAATCATCATATTCTGCAACCTTATTTCTAAGGTAACAGGTAAGGATGTACCTCACTGATGTACCGCTTCAACGCGCGAGCAGCCAGTGTTACAAAATACAACCATCTTTTCAATCAGGGTAGATTTCACCTCGCGTGTTATTTATTATTTCCTTCGACATAATTTGAACAAAACATATGAGATGTATAATAAAATAAAAAGCATCAATGTGTTTAGGAATAAGTTACACAAATATAGTCAAAACCCCTAAATTTAGTATTTTATTCCTCGATTTCTCGGTACTTCGTTTGCATAACTCTCGCGATTGGTTGGTTTGAGAAACGGCTCTATTCGGTTATTCTGATCATTTAGTCAATGGTTAAGTCGTTTAACGTTAAGTGAAAAATGTATGCGATGTATTTACAGACTGTAAACATTATTTTCGTTTAGTAAATTAGCAAAATAAACAAAAATGTGTATTTCCGGTAAGAAAACTGGAACTGTAACAATGACGAATCATGGATGCGTTGCTTCATACACGTGACCACTTAGCAACCAACCGCAATCCAGGGGGCGGGATGAGTGTTTGTGTATGAGCGCCTATTTACCATCTCTCGGTTATTACATCTAACCCGCGATTTTATTAATGTCCAAATAAAGATACAACATTTAATGTTATACAAGTTTACAATATATAACTTTATAACTGAATATAAACCATTCGCCTTTCACAGCAGCCTTTAAGGTAGCGTGGCCGAGCGGTCTAAGGCGCTGGATTAAGGCTCCAGTCTCTTCGGGGGCGTGGGTTCGAATCCCACCGCTGCCAATACATTTTCGCACCACGAAATCCTGAAAGACATGTAATTGTTATTCTTAATCAGAAATTAATCTGTTTTCCCCAATATTACACCTGCTGTCACGTGGCATCTCCTCTATCCTCCACTCCGCATGGTTTTTTTTTTTTTAACAGATCCTATCCCAAACAGCAAGTGGCGCACTACTTAGGCACCCTAATTGTGTGATTGTCAAACTATTTCTTCATTTGTTATGTTTAATCTGTCTTTCATTTGTCCCTTATACTTTTTGGCAGACTCTATTTGGCCAGATACAACACTAATATCAGATACCGAGAAGAAAGAGGTGACAGAGAGCAGAGACACTGAGGGAGAGACAGGAGGAAGAACTGGAGGTAGCAGAGCGAGAGATGTTAAGGTTCTTCTTTAGTAGTGTAGAGGTTGGACAGGATCAGAAACGAGGACATTAGAGGGACAGATGATGTTGGACGTTTTGCGGACAGAAAAGGACAGATTGTAGGAGGATGTTGGAAATGGAGCTTCAAGAAAAAGAAGACCAAAGAGGAGGAACATCATGTGATAAATGAGAACATGTTGGTAGTGTGTGTGATTGAAGAGGATGGGATGGAGAGAGGAAGATGATTCGCTGTGGTGACCTATAAAAAGAACAGATAGATGTGGAGGAGAAGACTGGAGTGCAGGAAACTCCACTGTTTTATTTAATTACAGTAAAAAATATTGCACAAATAATAATGTTTCGTTCTGTTGCTGGTGTTCAGCAGCTGTAATGATCAGATGGATTTAATGGCTATTTGGGTTTGATTGAAACTCTAAACACGTGACCTGTAATTAGGAGGAAATTTCCAGAAGGAAACCCCCCAAAATTTATTCTTTCTATGCAATAAAGTCTAAAAACAAAGCATTGACTACCAATAAGTCAATGACTACCAATACACACACATGCATGACGTCACATGTCTGATTTGGACTCTAACGTGTTTGTTTGTTGCGTTTTTTCTCGCACATAAACTCGTGAGTAGCTCAGTGCGCGCGCGTGGCAACGTCCGCGCGTGCACACCGACCCTCTAAGAGCGCGCCGTCGTCATGGTGACCCGTTCCAACCTGCAGTTTCCCCGGATGGCGAGTGACGTCAGCGAGTCGTCTTTCTCTCTCTCTCTCTCTCTCTCTCTCTCTCTCTCTTTTTGTTCTCTTAATCCGACAGCATCCATTTTTGATGTACGCAGGCTGTTAGTGACGGAGCGCGCGCGGACACGAAAACCTGCTCGTTTATATTTCAATAAGAATTAAAATATATATATATAAATATAAAGATACATACGGGGACAAAAGAAATACCGTGTGCGCGTGTTTGCGGAAGGGAGCGCGCGCGACCTTATAATAAATAAAACCGAGAGAAGGGAATAAAGGGGAAAAAAGCCCGTCGTGTCGTTCACACAAACCGCCTTTCTGTCGGATTTTTGTGTGTGCACGCGCCAACACTAAAGAGAAATGTAAGTAGACATCATTTATACAATGTTTGGTTCTTTTTTATTATTATTAAAGATTATTTCTAATATTTCGAGCTGGGATGAGCGAGCTCGTGCGTGGATGCTTATTTCCAGTAGGTGCTGTGAGGATGGAGAGACATAAAATGACACAAAAACGTCATTTTGAACAAATAATAATAATAAATAGATGGATGTGTTAATCAGCTGATCACGTGTCGACGGTGTGTATTGAGATGATGATGATGAGATGGTTTTGAGATCCATGTGCTGTCAGACTGAAGCCGATGATCTGCTGCGTTTTCTATCATTAATTCATTTCTTCCTGTGTTTTTTTATGGATCTGGGAGTGAAACACACGGCCTATCAGAGCGACTCCATTCAATGATCATTCATCTGTTCATTATTTTCTTATACACGGGATTTAGGAACGTCCTGTTTTAGCTCGCGGCCCGCGGTCCGATTCTCATCCAACAATCCGAAAATTACTGCAAAAATGTTTTTCTTATTCTTTCTTTCCATTGTTGATTTAATGTCGACATGTTCCTGAGCGTGATGATGATGATGATATGGTGGTGGTGGTGGTGATGATGGTGGTAATAGTAGTGGGGGGGTTGGGAGGGTCTATGTTAGTGAAGAAAACAAAACCAAAAACAAAAATTAAAATATTAATAATAATATCAATCACACGTCTTTTGAATATAAAATTGTTTTTTGTTCACTAGATGATTTCTTTATTTAGCTCTGCTTTCACACGGATGTTGTAACCCATGGCTGTGCTCACACACACACAGGGGACACTCACACACACACACACACACGTCTCCTGCATGCGCAAGATGGCCGATCCTCAGCCTCCTCCTCCGAATACTGCAACACCAATTACCTTTAAATCCTAATCGCATCCCTTTATCCTCCACGTCGAGCTAAACACACTCCTTCAGCCGAGCAAGCCCCGTGCAT
>VCAZ01000123.1:102055-169555 GCA_005784505.1 Bagarius yarrelli
GATTGTTGACGTACTGAACGGAAGGTCTTCATTTCAGCGTCTTTACCGCTGCCTTGTAATATTTTTTGTTTGTTGCTGTTTTAATTGGTTCAGTGGCTGTTTTTATCTCGGGGAAGCGCAGAATATAATTGTGTCTCTTTTGTTTTTGTTACAAAGCTGATCATTAATTATTTCACTAAAGTTAACCGAAGGACTTATTATATTTATGTCATCATGTTATTTTTCCTCTTTCTGTCTGCAGTTTTTTCTTTTTGCTGCTTTTTCTTAAAATAAAAGTTTATTGATTCTATTTTGGACACCAGGTCTGCTCCAGCCCCCGCCGGTGCCCCCGCCCCTGAGGGAGGAAATCAGCCTCCTCCCAACATGACCAGCAACCGCCGCCTACAGCAGACGCAGGCTCAGGTGGACGAGGTGGGAGACAAAACACACACACACACACACACACACACACACACACATAACTAGAATAAAGCCCAGAAATTCTAATGCCTCCACATGTGCAGTCATTGGTGTAAAGAGAGAAGAGCAGTGGGGAGAGGACACAACCCTGAGGCACACCGGTGTTGGTTGTGTCTCTCTAGCTGTTGTCTATCTGTCAGAAAGCCGACGCTTCAAAAAAAGCTCAAACAGGTGGTTCTCAGATCTGTGCTTTCTGATCTAAAAGAGTCGGGTAGACAGTGACGCCACACGTATGACAAATTCACAAAAAAAGTACAACTCGCGGGAAAAACACAGCTAAATAAAGTAGGACTGCAAATGACATCACTGTTAAATAAAACTGGAAAATAAACATCAGTTTCATAGAAACGAACAGGAAACCGGTCCGATATCTTAGTTGTGATGCGCTTTTTCTTTAGGCTTTTAAGTGTGATTCCTGTTCCTGTCTTTTTTTCATGCATCCAGGTGGTGGATATCATGCGCGTGAACGTGGATAAGGTTCTGGAACGAGATCAGAAACTGTCAGAACTGGACGACCGAGCCGACGCGCTGCAGGCCGGAGCCTCTCAGTTCGAGACCAGCGCCGCCAAACTCAAGAATAAATACTGGTGGAAGAACGCCAAGGTAAGAGAGAGAGAGAGAGAGTAGGAGAGAGAGACAGAGAGAGAGTGAGGGAGAATAAAAGAGAGAGAAAAAAAGGGAGAGAGAGAGAGAATAAGGAAGAATAAGAGAGAGAGAAAAAAGGGAGAGAGAGTAGGAGAGAGAGAGAGAGAGGGAGAGAGAGAGGGAGAGAGAGTAAGAAAGAGAGAGACAGATGGTGAGAGAGAGAAAGAGTAAAAGAGCGAGAGTACGGGAGAGTAAGTGAGAGAGTGAGAGTGAGAGAGTCATGCGCACACACAGACACCCAGTCTCCAAAAAACAGATATCCTTATAACTCTTCTATCTGTCTGTCTGTCTGTCTGTCTGTCTGCAGATGATGATAATCCTGGGTGTGATATGTGTGATCGTGCTCATCGTTATCATCGGTAAGACCGTTAAAGTTTAATTCGACTAAAATTAGTTTGATTTATTTTTATTAATTACTGTGAACCGTAAAATAATTAAAGAATAATAAATAATTCTCACTCTTTCATTAGAGTTTCTACATTTTAATCATTTCATCACTGACGTTAATCTCTTTTCTTTTTTTTTTCAGTCTATTTCAGCACCTAAATACAGACCCCCCTCCCCCCTCCCCCGACACACAAACAACCCAACTACAGCTACTCGATCACTACCCAACTAACGAGTGTAACTCGGTGCCCTCGAAGAGTCCCCCATTAATGGACCCCGGTCTCTCTCTGCGTCCCTATGTCCAGCCTCTGAGTGTGCAAGTGTGTGTGTGGTGTGTGTGTGTGTGTGTGTGTGTGCACAACTGTGTCCCCTGTAAATATCTCCTGCTTTTCGGAGAGCTCTGAAAGCAGACGGTCATTCCGGTATCTCTCTCGGTGTGTGTGTACGACTCGTCCTAATTTGTAGAGTTTTCTTTGTAGCGTATGTGTGTGTGTGTGTGTGTGTGTGTGTGAGTGTTCGTACTATTATAAATTTTTAATGTTTTCTTTTATATGACTTCTTCAGCTTGGAAATAACTGCCTATGAATCTGTGTGTGTACACCGCACGCCGTGTGTCAGTAATACTACAGTTTCCTTCTTTAACCGAGAATCCACCGTCTGTCTCTCTCTCTCTCTCTCTCTCTCTCTCTCTCTCTCTTCTCTCTCTCATCTCTCTCAGTGCATTGTACTTTCTGCTGTTTGTAAACTGCCACACACATGATTTGGACCAATAGCGTTAGAGTTCTATTTTGTATGACGTCTGTAGTGTCTTATTTCTGGAACATTCCTTTATGGCAGACTGGAACTCTGCAGTCTGTACCAATCAAACACATACAGGAAACACTCGCAGAAATTGGCAAAAAAAAAAGGAAATAATAATAATAATAATAAGAATAATAATGAGACTGGACGCAGACGCAGACGAGCGGTCAAAGAAACACAAACAGGAAATCCGAATGCACAAAAAACTTGATTTTAACGACAAACAAACAAAAATCCAGAGAAATGAAAAGCACACCGGCGACTCGACGCTCACTGATCTTAGGATTATTGATAGGATTCCAGGAGAATGATCAGGATTTGCAGATGAGAAACGGACCAGAGCATCACCTGGACTCTGTGTGTGTGTGTGTGTGTGTGTGTGTTGATTTTAGCTGTCTAGTTTATACACTGCCAAGCACCTGGGGGATGTTTTGTGTTTTTTTCCGTCCCTTTATGTTCTCACTGCTCATACCGGTTTGCTTTTATGTATACAATGATATAATGCCACACACATACACACACACACACACACACACACACACACACACACACACATGCACGACTCCTGTCACGTAGGAACGATCTGTCCACATGAAATTAGCCAGTGATGATGTGTAGAGCCACACACACACACACACACACACACACACACTAGACAGCCCCATCCTGTCCCTTCAAAACTTCCCCTCCCCCATCGCCATATGTACAGTTCGGCATCGGATTAAACAACACAGACTAGCCTACTGAATGATACGGAAGCTCACAGGAATAAGACTCTGTGTGGTGTGTGTGTGTGTGTGTGTGTGCGTGTGTGTGTGCCATCATGCTAGTTTTTTAAATATAAAAATGGAATGGCATTAAATTCCTATTTGTGTCATTCGGCCTCTTATATCTTACTAGTAATATCCAGCGTGATCGCTAACTAGCTCACTAGCGTAACTAGCTTTTGCGTTTGCTAATTTTCGCGACTGCAATCAGTCAAATAAAAGTTCGAAAAGTCCTGTGATAATCTGCTGTTCGGTTACCATCAACGTTAACAATCTGGTCGTCTCGCTAACGCTGCCAAACTGCCATCAAAACAAGGTTCAGGGACAGAAACAGTTTTAGGTTTCTGACTCAGAGCCTGAAATCTGCTGAACGGTGAGGATCAGCCGTGGACTTTATTTAAGAATAATAAACACACTAAAATGTTGATGATGAAGGTGTTTGCTAATCTTAGCCGCGCGACACTGATAGCACAACTCAATTCTCTCCTCTTTATTTGTAGGTTCGAGAATGTTCAGCTGTTGTGCTTTGGGGTGAATCTGGGGGACGCGGGTTTCAGGTTTATCCAAAAATGAGGAAGAAAAAGATGGGGGGGGACGACTCGCACATCATGGACCAATCACAACAAAGATCCGAAATAATACAAATTGTATGGATGTGTGTGTAAAGCTGTTCCTCTATGTATTTATTTCAGGGGTGTGTGTGTGTGTGTGTGGAGGGGAAACAGGTACGGGTAACTACACCGCTCTGATCTGTTTCGTTTCTGCATCTTCTTGTGCGTAAAAACACAACGAATAATTAGGATGCAGAACTGCATGTGATTGGCTGAAAGGTCGATCCCACAATGATGCACCTTCATTTGAAATCTTTTGCTTATTTTCAGAGTTTAGTTCCGGCCGCGTCATGGAGGTGTGTGTCATTTTCATTAGAGAAAAAAGGGGCGGGGCAAAGTAGTCCGATGACGTTTAACAGAAACTGGAGAAAAGTCTTGTTTTTTAGGATCCGTTTCGCGTAACAGGAAGTCGGAGGCTGCGGCCTAAAATTAGAAACACATGTGAAAGGCAATACGTGAAGGTTGATGATGGGGTGTTTTAGTAGCCAATAAAAGCCACAGGATAGGATGTGATCTTAGGATGATGTCACACAACAATGTGACCAATCACAGGCGCTTCCTAGTCCGGCAGGATATTCAGAAATGCACCTGGGTTAAACTTACACACAATCTGAACTATAATGATGTCATAACAAACACAGAGGGAATCGTGACATCACCTGACCTCCTGCGTGGAATCTGATTGGCTACTAGGAGATGCAGAAGCCGCTTTCTCGATTTCAGTTCCTTTCTTATTTTATTGTAAACTGCAGCTTTGCGTCGCCTCTGTTCGTCTGGCCGTTTCGGAGGGACCTGGCGGGATAAACACGGGCGACGCAGCCTACAGAACCAGGATTTAACTGATTGATCGATTTACTTTATACTCGATGTATCGGATATTAAACCGGACGGTGATCAGACATCCACACAAACAGTCGTAGAGTAAAAATCTGTCAATGTCTAATTATATGGATGAACATCTTGGGAATCTATATAAATATATATATATACATATATACTGGGGAAAATAATGACATTATGATGACCTGTGTTTATTGTTCCAAGTTAGAAATTAAAATGTGTGTGTTTGAAAATATTGACAATGTTCAACATAAATTAAATATATGATTCAAAAATTAAGGAGTGTGTGTGTGTGTGTGTGTTTTTATTTATATATATTTAACATATTAACAAACAGAAGAAAGAAGAACGAATACGGGTGCTTTAGAGAATTAAAAGTTCAAACCCGGAAACCGGAAGTGATATTTAAACTCTACGTCATACTTTTATGTTCTTTTGTTTCTTAGAAAATCTGACACTTTTTACATCTTACAAATTTCATCATCATCATCATCATCATCATCATCATGGCCTTTGTTTTAAAGAGCATTATTTATTATATTTAAGATTACAGTAATAATTGAAATCTAATCCTAAAAGAATACCTTTTTAACTGATTTGAAGAAAATCATCAAAGAAAAAATGTTTAATTATAAAGTTTATTTAGAAAAATATAAAATGATTTTTAAAAAAAACGTCTGGTTTTTGGGTCCCCCTAGTGGCGAATTAATGCAATTGCGACCTCCACCCTAAATACAAGAACTGCAAAGGTTTGATTTCTTGCTCCAGGAGACACCCCTGTCCTGTCCTATCTCCTGCTCTGATACACCAAAGTCATTTACAGGTTTTTTTTTTATTATTAGTGTAAAAAATGTCTTGGCTGCTATAGTATAAATGCAGTAAATAAATAGAAATGAAATCTTGAGTAATTAATGCAAGAGGAATCAAACCCTCCAGCACAGCCTGGATTCCTGGAGTTTGTTCAACCTTCATTGTGGCTGTAGACGGGGACTAAAACTCCAGAGCTGATCTGCCTGTTGCCATGGTAACACAGCCACCAGATTCCTTTAGGATGTATTCCAGGGCCAGGGATGTGTTATAGAAACAGATTATTAAAAATGGTAAGCCCCCCCCCCCCCCCCCCCACAACACACACATACACACAGTGGGTGCGGGAGTTTCAGCATAACTAAATAAATCAAGCAGATGAAGCAAAACTGTTTATAATAAACGGCCAACAAAAAAAAAAAACTTCTTCACTTTTTAAGCTAAACATAACGAACATGGTGGTCAAAGTCAGGCTGGAAAATGGGACGTCTCCAACTCCCTCTTCACTCCTCCGTCCATTCCTCCATCACCACATTCCTGAACCTTATCTCTGATTCCGGAGTCAGCTTTAATGCTGAATAAACACACACACACACACACACTCTGAGACTGACTGAGAGGTTTTTTACTCACTGTGTAAAAGATGATAAAAACACAGAAACACTTTTTATTTGATATTTAAAGGAAAATAAATGAAAAGAACTGAAGCTCTGCTGATCCACTGCGGCCGGCGATCGTGTGTCTGCTTGTCCTGACTCATCACCGTCTGCCTCAACACTGCATCTTATCATCATTAAACCTCTTTTAGAAATCTCTGTGTGTGTGTGTGTGTGTGTGTGTTGTTCCCTGCTGCAGGCCTCATAACCGCTCGCAGTAGGGGGTAAATTCCTGCAACACTGCACGTGTTTCTCCTCAACGCTTGAATTATAGCCGATAAAATGCAACCCGAATCGCTGCTCTGTCGCAATCGAGGGTCGACTTCAAACTGTACAGGAAACGATCGGAGATCTGGAATTTTATGGTGGGAAGGGAGAAAAACTGAGACACTTCCTGAACCCTGAACACAACCAATCAATGTCAAATCTAACGGAAAAACAAACAAACGCCGGAACATTTTTTTGCCTGATTTGTGCCCATCATGACACAACCAGAGCAGCCAATACATTTAAATCCATCCGATGGAAAGGGATAAAAAATTAAGATCTGGCAACCAAAACAAAGACCAAAAATTATTCAATTTCAAAATACATCTACCAACAAATATTTTTCCATCTAGTCTGTGATTTGTATGGAAGTATGGAAGGGGGTTGAAACATAAGCAAATCTGGCAACCCAAAACACACACACAGCACAAGCTGCAAGGAGGAAAAGGACAATAAGAGGTCTAATTTCTTAGTCTACTTTGTCCCATAAAAAGATCAAAATCCAGAAGCGTTTCAGGTTCATTTTTTTAACAATGTCAAGTCATTATTCAACATCTGGCAACCGTATATGCAAAAGTAAAAGCAGAAACAGTGATGATGAATGGAATTTTAACTACGTCTAATAAAACCCAAAAGGTGTTTGGAAAATGTTATGACTTCCTCTCAGGAAACGACAAGTGTCAGAGAAACAGAAAAAAATCCAATCTGGCAACCAAACATGCAAAATCATGCTAATAATAACAGATTGACAGTTTAGTATAGTTATCTCCACACTAAACAGATACCGAGGGATAGAATTATAAAATCTGGCAACCGACTAGCAAAACTAACAAATGAGTGTTATAGAATTTAAGGAGAAAGTTTGGATGAAGTTTACATTAAAAAAAGACAAGTTTTTCCAAACTTTTTCCTTTATGACTCTTAACTATGGTGGAATAAATATAAATCTGGCAACCAAAGTACAGAGAAGTAATATCTCTCTAAAGCAGGGGTGTCTAATCTCAGTCCTGGATGGTCAGGGTGTTTAGCTCTAACTTGCCTCAACACGTCTACCCAGAAAGATCTGGATTAGTTAGTTCAGATGTGTTTGATTAGGGTTGGAACTAAATTCTGGCAATCTGGCAACCGATCATGCTGACTAAACAGAATGCAACCCAGAAGAATAAATACTGTATGTCATTCTAGGACGTGACTTAACCCCCTGGAGAGCCATTTCCTAATCCAGAACGTCTCAAATCTGGCAACCAAACATGTGTTAAATAATGTGTAAACTTATCAGAATAACTGCAATATTTACAATTCATTCCAAAAACGTTCCAGATCCTCATTAATCACCCCTTTATCCTCAGCTAACCTGGTTTTACTGGTTTTAATCAGATTAATGACTTAAGTAAAGACAGTTATGTCTGTAAAATGTCTGTAAACCAAAATCCAATCTGTACTAGACACTAACGGAGTACAATTCTGCAATCTGGCAACCACAGTACAGTTGCATTAGTAAGAGAATCAGTTCAGGTTCAATTCTACTTTAATTTTCAACATGTTTTAAATCTCAGGTCCTAAACTGACTGGTAATTTCTGGTATCATCTCTCTCTCTCTCTCTCTCTCTCTCTCTCTTCTCTCTCTCTCTCTCTCTCTCTCTCTCTCTCTGTCTCTCTCTCTCTGTCTCTTTCTCTCTCTCTCCCTGTCTCTCTTTTTCTCCCTGTTTCTCTTTCTGGAATGTTCGAAGTCCAGTAAATGGTGGATGGGATCCAGAGCCACATCTGGAGGTGATTAAAACTGAACTCCTTCCCCCTTTCGGTTTAGATCCTCCTGTC
Source organism: Bagarius yarrelli (assembly GCA_005784505.1). NCBI lineage: Eukaryota > Metazoa > Chordata > Actinopteri > Siluriformes > Sisoridae > Bagarius > Bagarius yarrelli. Next base: position 110,114 of record VCAZ01000123.1, read on the forward strand.
ACTGCACAGAAACACACACTTCTCCTGTCCTGTCCTGTCCTGTCTTGTCACCTCCTCACTCCTCCTCCTCCTTCTTTTCTCAGCTCATTTCTCCACTCTTTCTCACTCTGTGATTTTGAGGAAAAATGGAGGATCAGAGCAGGACCGCGTCGTCTTTAGGGGTTTTTCTGCTGCTGCTTTTTGGATGGACACATAGCCAGACGACAAACTATACCAGGTAACGTGTGTGTGTGTGTGTGTGTGTGTGTGTGTGTGAGGTTAGGGTTCTAGTGATCACAGATGTTTAGAAAACACTTTTAGAGATCATGTTCTGTACTGAATGTATTAATGATCACATACATGGCGTCATAATTAACATGCAATAAAAACAGACACAAATATTTACATTTAAATTAGATTGTAAATATGTTAATAAATGAAAAAACAATGAATGTCTTTGCTTGCATTGCTTGTGTGTGTGTGTGTGTGTGTGTGTGTGTTATTTCATATTTTCAGACCTAAGGTGGCTGTAAATGTGGATAAAACCCTTGTTGTTTCAATGTGTGTGTGTGTGTGTGTATTATTGGCAAACACTTTGGAAAACTTCTTTGAGCTTTTTACCCTGTAGAGATGAGTCCAAAAATCCCCCCCCCCGATTTAAACACTCTGAGCATCAAAATAAAAAAAATTCACTTTAACCCCCCACTTTAACCCCAAATACTGCAGAGTTACTACATCTCTACTACACGACTACAGTCACATGACGCAGAACAGTAACCTCAAACCCTACACCAGGCTGGAGTAATAAAAATGTGGCGTACAGTAAAGGGTAGGAGTGACCTGTCCAATCGGTAGGGTTGTGTCCTGCTGAGGGCCTCACGATACAATATATTACGATTATATCACGATAAAATGTGATAAATAGAAAAATATAATTTTTTAAAAAACAAATAGCTAAAAACACAACAATTACAATTCCGTAATTCTCTCTCTCTCTCTGTCTCTCTCTCTTCCTCTGTCTCGCTCGCTCTTTTTCTTGCTCTCTGTTTCTTTGTCTCCCTCACTTTCTCTCTCTCTCTGGCTTTCTGTCTGTATGTTAAATCCCTTGTTTTTCTGTCTGTCTGTCTGTCTGACTGTCTGTCTGTCTCTCTCTATCTCTGTTAAATTCTTTGTTTTCTCTCTCTCTCTCTCTCTCTCTCTCTCTGGCTTTCTGTCTGTATGTTAAATCCCTTGTTTTTCTGTCTGTCTGTCTGACTGTCTGTCTGTCTGTCTCTCTCTCTCTCTCTCTATGTTAAATTCTTTGTTTTTTCTCTCTCTCTCTCTCTCTCTCTCTGTGTGTGTTAAATCCTGTGTCTCTTTCTCTTTCAGGCCGGTGTTTAAATGCGGTGGAACAGTGGACGGAGACTCAGGCTTCGTAGGCAGCGAGGACTTTCCTTCATACTACAAACCAAACAGCAAGTGCACCTGGTACATCACGGTGTGTGTGTGTGAATGTGTGTCTGAGACGTAAAGTTATTGGAACTTGCAGTCTAATCACTAAAACTCACCGCTGTAGTAAAATAAGTGTACTTGAGACTTAAACACTAGCTAGCGATCCACCTGCGTAGTACGTAGCAACACTAAAACGATGTGTTGATGAGCATTAATACTCTCATCATGTCCGTCAGGTCCCGGAAGGCAACGTGGTCACGCTCTCCTTTAGGATCTTCGACTTGGAGGCCGACACTCTGTGCAGATACGATTTTGTGGACGTGTTTAACGGTCACTCCAACATGGCGCAGAAGTTGGGACGCTTCTGCGGGACGTTTCGTCCAGGAACGCTCATCTCCACCTCCAACACAATGATGCTGCAGATGGAGTCAGACTCAGGAACCGGGGGGCGGGGCTTCCTCGCCCACTTTACTGGAACCAAACCGCACACGAATGGTAGTTATCACTCAAGATTTACGATTCCTGAGCGAACACCTGAAGTGACCGTAGATTGTTGAGGTATTAAATACATTTTCCTGCCCTGCAGAGGAACAGGCCTGTGGAGGAAAGATGACCAAACCACAAGGCACCATCAACACCCCCAACTGGCCTGAGAAAAATTACCCATCAGGCATCAGCTGCTCGTGGCTCATCACAGTGGAACAAAACAAGGTCAGGACTTTGGGGTTTAGAGGGTTTTTGTATATATATATATCTAAAGCCGTGCACTGATTGACGCCGGTGTTTACAGGTGATAGAGGTGAAGTTCGGTAAGTTTGATGTGGAGCGTGACGCGTACTGCCGCTTCGATTACGTGGCGTTTTATAACGGAGGAGAAACGGACGCTTCGAGACGCATCGGGAAATACTGTGGAGACAAGGCACCCGAGTGAGTACGGTGTACGGCTGACATCCAGAAAAAGATATTTATTTAAAATAAAATAAAGTATCGAATATATCGAAAAAAAATTGTTCCAACACCAAAACAATACACTGATTTAATTACTTAATTACTTAACCAGCAGTACAGCTCAGACCCACCAAACACATTGTTAGGATTTAATTAGTAACTGAGAGTTCCTGTGGTTTATATAGACAAGAGACAGATAATAAAAACAACAGAGAAGGAGGGGTTGGTGCAGGTTGCCCCCTGGTGGTGTGATGGTGAATAGTCTGGCAAAAGTCTGGTTAATAATTGAACTGTTAAGGGTAATAAGTGTACCAGCTTTTCATATGTGTTATAATAAAATATATTTGATTTCATTCTGTATTTCCTTTATTATTTCTTTTGTCCTCCATCTCCAGGCCCATAGTGACCAACACTAACGTTCTGCTGGTGCAGTTTGTGTCTGATCAGAGCGTCACCTCCGACGGCTTTATCGCTACGTATTCCAGTGTCCCGAGAGGTCACACCGTTCAACCGGGAACCCGTGTGCACTCACGGCTTGGTCCGACCCTGACCACGAAGGCACCGACTACCACAACCACCACCATGACTCCACGCAGACGCCCACCAGCCAGTAACCCTAAGCAGCCGGCCAGACCTAGAGAACCGACCCAGCCCGAGGCCGCACGCCCAGGTCAGGGAGGAGTGAATGATATTGCATCATAAAATACAAGAGCCAATCAGAGATCGGTATGCAAATTCAGGCTGTTTTGGATGTTGTTATCAATTCTGTGCTAAATTCCAGGTCCGAACCCTCTGTGCCCTGAAACCTGTAAGAGAGAGGGCAGCATAAAGGCCAGTTTCTGCAGCAGTGAATTCGGTGAGTGTGTTGCTGGTTGTCACAGGTCTCCGTCAGAGACGTACCGAAGGTGTGTGTGTGTGTGTGTAATATAAACACTGTGGTATATTTCTGTCTCTGTAGCGATCACAGGGACGGTGACGACGCTCTCTCCGGCTCCCCGGGGCCGCCTGCTGGCCACCGTCTCCATCCTGAAGTCTTATAAAGCTGGAGGACTGACCATCAGTCAGACGGGAGAAAGCATGAGCGTTAAACTGGTGCTCATGTGCAGGACGTGTCCCGTACTGCGCAGAGGTAAAAACCTCACACGTTAAAAATAAGTATAACGATTATATATGATAACAATAGAAACGCCACAGTAAAGTTAAAATAATGAATAAATTATGCAAATGATATACAATTATTGCAAGTAACAGAATTTAAATTAAAGCGGAAGTGATGAAATGATAAATAAATAAATAAGGCAAAAGTAAGCAAACTGATCCATCACCAATAGTGTGATATATAAGATACATAATCACATGATTTAATAGATTTTAAAATGATCTACAGCAAAAGACAAATTATAGCTTGAAATGTAGCTCGAAAAAAATACTTCTTTCCCCTTTTCTTCTCTCTTTTTTCGTTTCAGGTCAAAACTTCATTCTGATGGGTCAGGTGGATGAAGACGGGCGTGGCCTTCTCCCTCCCGGCAGTTTCACAGCTTTGTACAAAGCGCAGCACCACAAAATCCTTAACAGCCTCAACAATCAGCCCTGCTGATCTCAGAACAGGACAGAACAAACCCCATGTGACACTAAAACATGAATGAATCTGTAATTTCCCTTAAGCAGTAAAATCTACAATAACAATAAAACAAGACAAAAGTTGAATGAATTTGTACATTTTTTTTAACAAAGCTAGTAAGTGCACTAGATAGTTAGAGAAGGTGTAAGAAAGTGAGTGGACATTACATTCACACTTCTGAGTGATAAGGGGAAGTGGACGAGGTGCAGTAGCACCAGTACTGTAACAGAGTCCGAGGATCATATGGATCAGCGTATAGAGGAACCTTTCCACTTTCTACACTTCAAGATGTCATATAATATATTCCTAATTTATGATGTCATCAAATAAAGGTTTTATATCACACTACAGCTGAAAGTTTGTTGGGGTTTTTCTGTCTTGAAATTAATCAGAGAAAAGAAATTGCATAGAGTGGAACCACATACTGTCGGGTGGAACAGATGACTGACACTGAAGACTCCATCCAATCCGTCACTTAAAACCAAATCAATAACAATAATCTTTATTTTTTTTAAGTTCTATTTTTAGCGCATCCTCCTGGAAATGTGCTGATGCGGTTCGAAACCACTTTTTAATTCAAACAAATTTCTGAAGTTAACTTTATTAAAAAGACAGGACAGAACAATAGAGAACACGCAGCAGAATCTTGGCATGCCGCCTGAGAGCAGGTTCAGTCCTTCACATTCATCCAAAAATCAAAAATTAGGAATCTTTAAGGAAACATTGGTTCAAAAATCACTGGATTCATCTGATGAAGTTAAAATATGTGTTATTTCTTTAATAAAATTATTTTTGTAACAATGAGACTGTCTGTCCTTCTCACACCCACACGCTGGCTTTGGCGTCTCTCTCTGGTGCCCCTTCTTGACCGCAGCAGCCCCGCAGCCCAGGGTGCTGGGACACAGGGAGGTTCTTATAGACGGCACGGCTGTAAGGGATGAAGCAAAGACCAAGCTGAAGGTGACGAGCTAATCTACAGTACGCTGCTAGAGCCAACACCAGCAGAGGAACCAGCAGAACAAACCCCACCACCAGCAGAGCCACACAGGACGCATCGTTGAGCAGGTCCGAGCAATACACCGAGGTACCATGGGGCTGCACCTGGAGGATCAGAAGAAGGAGGAGGAATCACCTGAGAGTTGACACTTAATTGTCAACTGAATCAAAAGATTCGACTCATTCTGACCTTAGAATGGCAGAGGAAGCCGAACACGACCATGGTGAGCGCTGGAGTGAGGATGATTCCGAACACAACGGCGGCGAGTGCTGCGTTCACGGCGGCGATGATAAGGTTCTGCGCCGTGACGAGAACCGAACACGCCCAGCAGTCCAGCGAGGCCCTGAGCTCCAGCGGCTCAACCGAAGCGTTGGAGGAGGAGGAGTATGGCGGAGGAACCACCGCTGCTGGGGTCACGGGGTCAACCACCGGCGACGACAAAGAGCTAGCGGGATGCAGACGAGTCGATTCTGAGTCATCTGCGTCGGATCCGAACTGCTGAGACGGCGTCCTCTCCAGGGTCCCATTACGAGACAAACTCATTCTGAATCAGAAAAATGAGTCATCATTAAAAATAGTCCACATGATCTTGGAAAGTGGGTGTGGCTAAGGGTCTTTTCTTCTACAAGCGACACAATATTCGAATCCTTTGCTTATTAAACTCATTCAGATCTTTTAATTAAAAAAAAAATTCATCTCTTTCTTCACGGCTCCTTTTTCCACTCCGGACCCCATGGCACGAAATGTGGAAGGTAAACAGAGATAATTGAGTGACTGTGAACAGGAGGAAACAGGAAGTGAGAGAAAAAAACGCAAACACAAAACAATGAAGCAGGAACCGAGCCCAGAGGAAAGCATGTGCACGGAACCCACTGCGAATATCTCCATGAGCAGGACATCTCCTCAAACACACACTTCCTGCTCATGCTGGGACAAATAAATCCGGATAACCTCCTGACCCTGACCAAGCCACCTCCAACCTCCAGCAGGACGCTAACAGAGGATTAACCCTCTAAATAAACCCTGTAAACAAAATATACATGAATCCACACTTAGACCAGTCTCACCAGTTCTCCGCTTTCTCCTCCGACTGGAACACCACAAAAATTCAACTGAAATTGCAGCAAAAACTCCGTCTGAATGTTTATTACTTTTTTGCTTTATACCTACGACCTGTCAGGAATTTAGCCTGCAGCTAAACCGGAGCTGAAAGAGTTCAGTAAAGGTTCCTTGTAGGTTAATTGAAAAAATAAATAAATAAAAGCGGTTTTCTTTTGTTTTATAAGGTAACCTGAACCCAGACATCATTTGGAGAAAGAAATCTTGCTTAGGTGACCTTATATGATACCGATTTATTGTCTAAAGAACGGCGAGATGCGTTTTTCTAGAAAAAAAAAGCCATTTTTCACCTGCAGCAGCTGTAAAATTCCTGCACAAACAACATGACATCACTGTGCAGGTTTGAGGCTAATACGATTGACGCTACGGCGAAATAATGTCGAGATAATTAGGATGAGAATAGTTGGAGGTTGCATGTTGGATGAGTGATCTAATGAAAAGCATGACGTCATTACAACAATAATAACAATAAAGTCAAGCTACACACGCGAAAACAACCTAATAACCGAAATGAAGCTTTTAAAGTTACACACTTTTCCGATCACAAATTACATTTTTAAATAATTCCAAAAAGTAAATTTGGCAAAGCTAAACCTTTAAAATATTTCTCTATTTAGTTTTGAGGTAAAGGAACGGAGTAGTAATAGTAATAATACAGATAAAGTTTTAATTATCTGATGTGAAGTGTTGCTGTTCTTACACACTTTACTCACTTTAGGCTGAACCCGTATCCTCTCTAAAATCCGTCAGCTTTTGCGTCCGGTTGATGGTTTAATCTCCTCACTTCTGACTTCGGAACTGATGAGAAAGTTCTGTTTCTGTGCTGAAAAAACAAAATCAGCTCCTCTGTGTGTGTGTTTGTGTGTGTGTGTGTGTGTGTGTGTGGCAGGCAATGCAGGCAATGTGGCAGGGACGGAGAGGTCTACCTTCTTCCTCTCTCTCTCTCTCTCTCTTTTCCTGCCCCACTCTCTCTTTCCTCTGACCAACTGATTCAGCAGACTGGAGAAACAGATGACACAGACTCTGTGTTCAAAGCTCAGGAGAAACGTAAAGCTGGGATGGAGATGATGCTGTCCAGATGATTTTCCTGATTTACTTAAACTCGGTTAAGCAACAGGTTCTGTTCAGAAACACTATCTCCACGAAAACGTGTTACAGCCGTCACATTCCTCCCTGCACAATGTAGTGTTAGGGAAGAGTGGAGGAGATAAACTATCTCTGTCCTGTGGGGGAGGAGAAAATGAGGGAACACAAACCCCCCCAATGGTCAAATCCACCAAGCAGTTAAATAGGAAATCAATGGAAATATGAAACGTTCACAACTTTTCTTGGAACGTGTTTTTTTTTTACAGCATTTCATCACCAACACTCACCATGAGGACCAAAACCTACCTCCAAACACCAATATTTAACCCTAATAAACATCAATACCATCAAATAAAACATTCATCAAACCCCCAATACTCACCAAAACTGACCATCAAACCCCAATACTCACCATCAGACTCCAAAACCCACCACCAAACACCAATATTTAATTAAACACCTAATGAACATCAATACCATCAAATAAAACATCCATCAAAGCCCAATACTCATTATCAGACTCCAACATCAAGCACCAACACCCACCATCAAACCCCAATACTAACCAAAACCGACCATCAATCACCAACACCCACCATCAAACCCCAATACTAACCAAAACCGACCATCAATCACCAACACCCACCATCAAACCCCAATACTAACCAAAACCGACCATCAATCACCAACACCCACCATCAAACCCAATACTAACCAAAACCGACCATCAATCACCACACCCCCATCAAACCCCAATACTAAACGAACAACAAACCGCCAATCAACCCAACACCAACCACCATGCACCATCAAAACCCCAAATACCCCCAATAACCAAAACCGACCATCAAACACCAACACCCACCATCAAACCCCAATACTAACCAAAAACCGACCATCAATCACCAACACCATCACCCCATACAAACAAAACCCCAATACTAACCCCAACACCACAAGCCAATAACCCCAAAACCGACCATCACAAGCAACCCAACACCCACCATCAAACCCCAATACTAACCAAAACCGACCATCAATCACCAACACCCACCATCAAACCCCAATACTAACCAAAACCGACCATCAATCACCAACACCCACCATCAAACCCCAATACTAACCAAAACCGACCATCAATCACCAACACCCACCATCAAACCCCAATACTAACCAAAACCGACCATCAATCACCAACACCCACCATCAAACCCCAATACCCACCATCTGATTCCACTAACACTCACCATAAACATTAATAATTACCATGAACCATCACACACCAATACTCACCACTAATAACTCCCATTAAATACCAAAACCGAGTATTAAACCTCAACACTAATGGCAACCATCAGACACCAAATTTGACCACCAATTTTTACCACCCACCATTTAATCCTAAAACTTTTCATCAGAGCATCAATAATCTTTTCTCAATATTAACAAACTCTATCAGGGGTTATATTGTTTTCTGAAAGTTCTTAAAGGATCTAAAAGCCAAATAACAGCGAAGGAATCAAGAACATTCTCTAGTTCATGTGAAGTTTGGTGTGTGAAGGTCGAGCTGCTGTTTTGCTTGACATAACTGTCAGCGTTGGAATGTAAAGAGCTTCACGTCTGCTTCAAATCTCTGAGGAACATCTGACAGGAACGAGACGGGAGGTGGTAAATCCGAGTGACGCTGATTTATGCAGAGAAACACCAACCCTGTACTTATCATTATTCTTAAGCAGATGCTAACATCATGCTAATGCTAACATACCACACCGGTGGGATTAGTTCTGTTTCACCGGAAAAGAAGTGACATCATAACAATGGAAGTTCGCTGGGACTTCCTCTGTGTGTGTGTCACAGCATTCACATGACCCGAAAAAGCGCAGATCATTTCCTCTCTAAAATGCAGGTGTTTCATTTTTAACTCTGACTGTCAAAACAGCTGTTGTAAAACAATATATGACCAAAAGTAAGTGCACCCTGACCATCACCCAAAGTCTCCCTGCTCTTGACTTCACTCCTTATTCTCTTTGTGTAGACATGTTGGATCGTAGCTGTGAAGGTTTGTGTTAACTCATTTATTCATTTAGTAATTCAATTATTTATTCACGGGAGCAGAAGTGAGATCAGACTCCGATTTTGGGATGTTGAGGTGCCTCAAATCTTCCAATTCAGGGTTCTTAGACCAGAAGGCAGCATGTCTTCATGGATCTCAGGGGTTTTGTGTACAGAGACATTGTCCTGCTGGGACAGGTCTTGGGCAGTTGTGTAGCTGTACCTCTGGGAATGTGAGTTTGTAGTAACTGGCTGGGGAAGGAGCACAGGGGTAAAGATAGACAGGGGCGTGGGGTTTTTTTTGGTCATATGATAACTAAATTAAGATATTATGTCATTTTTTAGATGTTTTTTATGAGCATTTCTACAAGGTGTGTGAATTGGTAAGGGCCTTGCGATACGATACATATTACGATACATTGCAATACTTAAAAAAAAGAATAAACAAATAGCTAAAAATACAACACTAATACAAATCCGGAGACGACCCTACTTTTTTCCGCCATGTTTGTTTCTGATGCAATGCCGTATGTGTCCTTGATGTCTACAGGAAAATTGGTTTAACTATGTATCCAAACTAGAGGTTAGAATATCGATACACTAACATAAACAATAGAACTGCGATAGTTAGCTAGTTAGTTTTTAGCTTCTCGTTAGCTTCGCAGTAGAGATTTAAACCCTCCAGAGAGGAGGTGTTGTGGAGAGATGATGTATGAGGAAATGTAGGAAATATATTTGGAGATGTTCGAGAAGACATATAAGAAGATAAATGAGAAGATTAGGAGACTTTTGAGGAGACGTTTGAGGGAAAGTATGAGATGTATTTGAAGGTATGTGTGGGGATGTTTGAGGGGATGTGTGTGGAGAGGTTTAAGGAGACATATGAGATGATAGATGAGGTGCTTGAGAAGATAAAGAGGATTAATATTTGAGGGTTATCGGGCATCAGCAGGGACGGGGGCAGCGGTAGGGGGAAGGGATGAAAATCTGAACAATAAAATATACATTTTGTAATAAATCACTAAAAATCTCTTGCTGAATTTATGAAAATGTTTTATTTCTTTTTTCAGTCATAGGTTTTTATCAATATTATATCAATTATGACACAAAATCACACAGGTGTTTAAGACAGGTCTGGCTCATTTTTTCTTTTTTCTTTTTTTTTTTTTACTTTTTACAGTAAAATCCTAAATCATAATGTGAATAAAAATCAACACTCAAGAGACGAAACCTGTAGGAGAACATCATCATGGATCAGAAGATCATTCAGAAAAGAAAAACGTGTGGTAACGATTCCTTTTTTTTATGTAACGGAAAAAACCCCAACTCTTTATTCTGATACAGTACAAAAACATTCAGGATGTACAGACTTTGTTCTAAGCACCAAGTTGTAAGATTAATATCGATAATATTCATATGTAATTCTCTCCATCATATACACGCAAAGCCGAGGTGGATTCGAGCACCATCACGAAATAAACCTCCTCCATCTCGGCTTCAGCACCACCTCAGGAATCAGTCGGGTTCGAACCCTTTTCAGACAAACACAAACTCCGATTATTCGACTTTACAAAACGATGTCGTGTCTGAAAGGGTTAATTCAGGAAAAAGTCATTTACAAACTGTAGCACCGCGTACGCGTTAATAAATACACCCCAAGCAGACAAATAAATAAAATCACAGAGAAATGCAAAACAAATTCATTAAAAAAATCAATAATACAAAAAAAACATCTTTAAACACTCAGAAGGTTTTGTGAACAAACGCAGAGAAGATTGGAACCCGTATTTATCGCTGATTTATTTCCCACTGAAAATTGTTAATGCTCTGAGAAAAAATGCAATATTCTAAAACGGTTCATATTGCATTACTGTGTGGTTTTTATTTTTTTTATTTTTTTGCCTTTTTAAATAACAAGGCCAAAATGGTGTTTTTTTTATTTCTATATTATTGAAAACCTTTAAAAATTAAAAAAAGTAAAAATAATAGCACCCAGATCCGTATGCAAACAGCATCTAGAAAGTCGTAGTAAATGTATTTATAACAATATCATTGTAGCAATCCCTAGTAATGCCTCTGTGTGTGTGTGTGTGTGTGTGTGTGTGTGTGTGTAGCTCCTTCCCCTGTTGTTGTATTGTTTCGTATAAAAGCACCAGAAACGCCGGATAAATAAACTGAGACATTTGCATAAATGTAAACTACAACAGTACCTGAATGAGTTCAGCGAGTGTGAACGATCACAGCAGTTAGTTTGCTCCTCTATGTAAGTGTGTGTGTGTGTGTGTACGGGTTTATGCATCCTGGTGGGGACCTAAAGCTGAATACACACAGACTCATGGGGACTCGTGTCACGGTGGGGACCAAAATTAAGGTCCTCATGAGTATAAAAGCTTCTAAATCAAACAGGATGAGATTGTTTGAGAGAGTAAAAATGCAGAAAGTTTCTGGGTAGGGGTTAGGGGATAGGGTTAGGAGTTAGGGATTAGGGATAGATTTGGGTTGAGGTTAGGGATAGGGGATAGGGTATAGGGTTAGGGGTTAGGGTATACGGTTAGGGATAGGGTTGGGGTTAGGGGATAGGGTGGGGTATAGGGTTAGGGTTAGGGGATATAGGGTTACGGGTTAGGGTTAGGGTTGGGGTTTAGGGGTTTTAGGGTTAGGGTTAGGGTTAGGGGGTGGGGTTTTAGGGGATAGGGTATAGGGTTAGGGGGGGTAGGGGGGGATAGGGTTGGGTTGGGGGTTAGGGTTAGGGTTAGGGGATAGGGTATAACGGTTAGGGATAGGGATAGGGGATTTGGGTTAGGGGGTTAGGGTTAGGGGGGCGGGTGGATAGGGGATAGGGTAGGGGGGGTAGGGGGTTGGGAGGGTAGGGTAGTTCTAGGGGGGGGAGGGGGGGGTTAGGGGATAGGGTATAGGGGTTAGGGTTATACGGGTTAGGGGAGGGTTAGGGTTAGGGTTAGGGGGTTGGGGTAGGGGTTAGGGGATAGGGTTAGGGTAGGGGTTAGGGGATAGGGTTGGGGTTAGGGGTTAGGGTTAGGGGTAGGGATAGGGGATAGGGTAGGGGGGTTATAGGGGATAGGGTTAGGGGTAGGGGGGAGGGTTAGGGGATAGGGGATAGGGTTAGGGTGGGGATAGGGTTAGGGTTAGGGGATAGTGTTAGGGTTGGGGTTAGGGTATAGAAAATACAGTTTGTACGGTATAAAAACCATTACACATATAGAGAGTCCCCACAAGGATAGCTAACCAGACATGTGTGTGTGTATGTGAGTGTAAGTGTGCGTGCTTTATTTAAAAAAAGAACACAGTTCGCACCATGTGCCAGGCTCCAGTGTACCGGCATGTGTGTGTGTGTGTGTGTGTATGGTACGTCTCTGGCCGGTCTGACCTCAGAGTCGCTTATAATGTGTCGTAACAGCGTCAGGAATCCGGTAAATGGTGTAAGGGGAAGACGAGCGAGTCGGGGAAGATCCGCTGATGTGGATGTGTAAACAGTGTCGAATCCGCAGTAGTGATTTAAATTAAAATAAAATCAGAACAATAATAAAAATAATAATTATAATAATAAAGCCGAGAACTGAACGTTGGCACTGCTGCAAGAGATTTGGTCATGGCTATGTGACATCAACACCTCGGGCTCATTTCACACATGGCACAGGAGCCTGAGAGAGAGAGAGACAGAAAGAGAGAGAAACAGAGAGAGAGAGAGAGAGAGAGAGAGAGAGAGAGAGGAAAATGTAGCGTATTTAGTACATCAGTGCCCTCTAGTGGTGAACGCTGTCATGACACAGATTTAACCTTGGCGATTTCTACGAGCATCAGTACATTTAAGTTCTTTTAGAAAGTTGGAATGTTTCGTTGTGTTACTTTACCTGTGAGAGGTGTAATATCTGTACAATTATTTAATAGTGTTTGAGTGCATTTGTGGTTGACATTCTTTCAGGAATCCTGTGTGATTGGGACGGGACAGGAAAAAAATCAATGCTTTCGCATTCTGTCACAAATATAATGGGGTTATTAGTTTGTCCGTACATACGGGCTTCGGGGAGCCTTTATTAATTTGTCAGGGTTTGACTGCACACTGGCGTTTACCTTTCACTTTTAATCTGCGATCACGCAAAACTGTGTATAGTGAGTGGCAGCACTGGTTTTCCTGATACAAGTTTTTCGAGATATGAGTTGTCTCTCAGTCGATTTTTTGCTTGGAGTTGTGAGCTAAAACTAGCTTTAGACACCCAACCGCTAGTTAGCGTAGCGAACGCCACTCTGATTTTTCACTTTATTTACTCCCGTGTCACCCTCTAGTGTGCAAGTGTGAGTTTGTCTGACCAGATTGAAGTTGTCGTAGGTGTTCATCAGCTCCTCCACTCTGTACTGTTCAAGGACGACAACGCCGCTGAGGTTGGAGTTCCGCCGGCGAGCGCAGTCCTCGCAGTGAACCACGTAGGTCTTCCTATTGCTGCTCTCGCTGGTGACAAAGAGCAGGTTAAACACCTCCACCTGTGCACACACACACAATCACAAATCCACATTTATCTCACATCTCACTCACATCTCACGTCTGGTTTAGACATGATGGCGGTTTATCTGGTGGATGAACTCACGTCACACTCGTTACAGTAGTAGGCCGGCTCGTCCTTCACTCGGCTTTGGTAGCAGATCTTCTTCCCTTCTGCTACCAGCTGCTCTCTTAGAATCTGGATGTGCTTTATGGACTGTAGGAGGCAATATCTGCACCAGACACCAGATCCTATTTAGTCTGGGATCGTCTATTAACTTAAAATTGTTTTTTTTATCTCAGAACGTCTCATATATGTTTCTGTCCGAAAGTCTTGTATTTCGTTAATGAACTTTAACCTTCTTCAAAATTTCTCTTCAGTTACATTCTCATGTAATCAGCACATCACTTAGAATCTCACTTTTTCCACATCGCCTAATAAAATAAGTCATTTTATTATCTCCCCCCCCCCCCCCCACTGAAATCACCTGATCATTTTGTAAGTGCTCGGGTCGGTGATCTTGATTGTACGGGCGACGTTCCAGGAGACGTGAATCATTGGAACGATTGATTTGACCTTTTTGACCTCGTTCCATTCAAAGCGCTCCAGAGCCAACTGATACTGATAGGCTGCAAACACACATACACACACACACACACACACATACAGAACCTCTGTCTTTATTTAATTATATTTAAGTATCTCATATTTAGCACAAAATATCTAATAATAAATAATTCATAAATAAATAATTAGGCGTTTTAAACATCATTCATCACTCACAGTTCAGCGGCCCCACATTCCAGGCGATGTTGTTGCACCAGCCGACGGCCTGAACCCAGTGAACGGTTCCTGCATTAATCCACACCAAGTCTCCGGGCCGCTGGATGAAACGATACACAGGGATGTTGGAGCGGTACAGATCCTCCAAACTGGCCACCACGAGCCCGTCAGGTAGTCCACTCCATTTCTGATGAACCGGACAGGGACAAACAAGGGGACGATTAAAGAGAAGTTGATTAGGTTCAGGAAAGCAGGGGAAATGAAGAATATGAGGTGTGACTCACTTCTCACAGAAGTGACTGATGGCCTCCCAGTAGTGCTCATGAACAGCGAACCACTCACAGTCTCCGGGACCGATGTTGATGTTTACCGAGCAGAAGTTGTTGTTCTCTTGGTGTCCTGAGGGTATAAACATGAAACATCAACACAACTCATTATGGTTACTGCTAAAGACTTTTACATATTTCAATGTATGTGTGTGTGTGTACCCGGCGTGCGGCTGCCCGGGACCTTCATGTACAGCTGGACAGTGTTCATGCCGAGGATGGTGTGTCCCACGTGGCTCAGCATGTTCTCCGTGGAGGAAACGCGCATAAACACCGGCAACTTCAACAACTCCTGTAGCTGCAACTTCCATCTGCACACACACAAACACATAAACAATAAACACACACACACACACACACACAATGGTTTTTATTACTTGTGCTCGTGCGTGTATTTCTTACCTCTTTGGGTCAGAAAGATCGATGTTGGTACCAAACTTAATGATTTTACCGCCAGTCTTCTGCTCCGAGCTGAATAAGAGAGAAGCAACCGGCTTACACACCTCATGTAAGAACACACATACACACACCTGCTGTGGAGAAGATGTTAGGAATACCAAATGGTGTGTGGTTTTACCTCGGTGTGGAGGGCAGGTTGCTAGACAAGGTCTCTGATATCAATTCTGGTTTTTTTTCTCCTTCGTCCTCTTCATCCTCACTGTCCTTCTCTTCCTGTGGGGTGTGTAAAACAGAACAATATGTGATTTAATGAATCTGCTTAATTTTTTCATGGTAATTTACATGTTGTGCCCTACTGCATGCTTTATTTCTCATTTATTCACAGCTAGGGGGCACTATTTCTTATTTTTACTGAAGCTGCGCTTTAGAAATCGTCAGGTGTGTGTGTGTGTACCTGTAGGCTTTCCTGGAAACTGGAGGCCTGGTACTGAGCGTATTTGGAGATGGTGGTGTGAGATCGGCTGCTCTCGCATGGCCACGTCTGAGCCGAGCCGCTTGTGTTCCAGTTTTCATCAGCCGGCTGCTGGACCTGAGTCCTCACTTCCACTGTGTGATCAGCGTTCGCCTCCACCAGAGATTTGGTGGAGAACAAACCCAGATCTAAGAGAAAGAGAGAAAAGAGAGAAAGACAGAGATAAAGAGAGAGAGAGAGAAAGAAAGAGACAGACAGACAGAGAGAGGACCTTAAAGATCAATGTATCTAGCCAACTTGGTGGATATTTCAAATATTTGCTTTTAGCAGGGTAGTTATTGCTATTACTGCATCTATCTAGCTTAACTAACGTTGTTAGCTACTATAATGTTTAAATAAAAACAGTATTTGATGCTAAGAACAGATTAAAGAAGCAACTAGACAATGGATTGGATGATGTGTCTCACTGCCTCTGTGTGTATGTTTGTGTGTTCTCACTGAGTCGGAGTGATCCTGCCAGGCCTCGGATAACAGTAACCGGGTTTTTGGGATCTGTGCAGAACTGTAGCAGCACCGGAGAAAATGCATCTCTCTTACTTTCCAACTAAAAAACAAAAACAGTCAATGAGAATGGTCGTACATCCCATAATAAACACATAACATGCTTCTGAAGTGAAGAATCTTTAGCTTACATAGATGCTGGGCGTGGGCGGGTTGAGCTTGTCTCTGGGAATCTGAGACTCGACGTTCAGCACAGGCTTCACAGACAAAGAAGGAAGCAGGTACGACTCACGGAAACGACCCTTCACCTCCACGTCTCTGACAGACAGATAGGTAGAAAGACAGACATGTACAGGCAAATTACAGGGTTAATTTCTGTGCCTTTTGCTTTTCTTTCTTCTAAATTTTGATCAAGTTGTTCTTGTTGTCAAATTGATACTCAATGCTATCTAAAGATCCTAGAGATTCTATCACAGCGGAACACGTTTCTCCGCCTAAAGCTGGAGATGCTAGCCCGAACGAGTACCCACACTCACTTGCAGGCTCTAATGATCTCTGCTGCACTGTTGTTGATGCTAATCTCTTCCAGCGGGATCCTCTGCTGCTCAAAGTCAGAGGCAACGAACGTCTGCCTCCCACCGATCTTTAGCTTCACCAGCTGAATCTTTAACTCTTTCAGTGGCACAGAGGACAGAACCCGAACAGCTGGAGCTGCACCGGAGTCACTTCTGCAGAAGAAAGTTGTTTTTGTAATTTCTTTATCTCCATCTTTGATTTCCTCTTTAGACTTGACTCCAGTCTTATTTCTTCTTTTTCTTCGCTGTTTCTTTATCTTTGTAGCTTTCCTCTCTGATACCTTCTGCTTGTTGCATTCACCAGTCGATGAGCACCGGTGTTTCTGCCTTTTGATGTTCCTTTTTTGCTTTTTATACTGCGTGTTTTCCTGTTTCACACAACTTGGATCTTTTGTTATACTGTTTTGTTCAGTCTTTGCTTTCCGATTTTTCTTCTGCACTTTCTTTCTGTCCCTGCCTTGCCCTTGCTTCTTCTTCTCTAGCTTGGTTTTCAATTTTTCCTTTTCATTGTTCACACCTGATAAAAGGTGGGCATTGGAGCTCTGGTTCAGCAGCATCTCACAGCTGTGTACCAGTTTAGCCTGCAAGGTAGCAGTTGACATGGTGGGTGGCAACACCTTGACCTCATTCTCCTTCACAAAAGAGGTACCGATTGGTTCTTTCAAAGATTCTACAGCATTGTTTACATCATAACCCTCCTTCTGAACAATCCTGTCTATCATTTCCTCTTTATTTGCCTGCATAGTTTCAGCAGGATTTGAAAGATCTGAGGTAGATATGTAGGGAGAAAGGTTGGTCAAGGGCATGGCCACTGGTAACACAACTGCCGGGAATGTGGAGTTTGGGCTGTGTTGCTCTGGGGGGTGTATCTCTGGTCCCAGTGAAAGAGAGGAGGAGTATTTGACCCCAGCCACAGTATTAGAAGGTGGCCGACAGAAGGGGCCACCTCGGGAGGCGTACTTATGGCTGTCTGAGGCTAAGCTACCATCAGTGTCATGCAGTCCCTGAGAGGTTGTTGTGCTACTGTCCTGCTGGTCTTCTGTGGGTTTTTTGTCTTCCTCCTCCACATCTTTCAAAGGGTCAGCAATGCCACACAGTTTGGTAAGGTCGCTGGGGCAGTAGTCCATACACAAGGGATGACCTTGTTCTTTCCAGATTTCTTCTGCCTCTTGTATTGAAGCAGAATGAGTGGGGCTTGGCTGAAGAACTGGTCTCCTAATGACTTCTGTTATGTTGGCACCTGATTCATCCTCCTCTTCCTCGCTGAGATCTGAAACAGGAGAGCCCTGCCAGCTCAAAACTGGGGGACTAGCTGAGGGATCCAGTCGCAGATGGTCTTCCAAAGAATTGCTGTTAGCAGGTAGAAGATCTGGAGCATGTTGGTTTTTCTCCTCAGATGGAGGAACTTTTTCATCAAAACAATTAGGGTGATCAAACTCCTGCTCATGGCTAGCAGAAAGTTCAAAGGCTATATCCTCCTGGTTTTTGTCTTGTGACCCCAGAGTACTGGTGTTCGGACACGTAGGCTCAGAGAATTGCAGAGAATTGTCATTTTCTGAGGTTACAATATTGGCAATGTCCTTTGATTGACACTGAACCATGGGATGGTTTTGATTTGTTAAAGGGGGACTGGAGGGTGAAATGAACCCTGAGGTGTGTGAAAAGTCAGAATCACAGTTAAATTCCTCCTCTTCCTCGTGTTTTGTGTATTTGGAAATACACAGTGATGTGTCTGAAAAAGCTGCCAATGGTGGAGACTCAAAGATGGCCGAGTCTGGACTTTTACACGGTGAATCAGGAGGGGTCTGGGGAGACATAGCTTTTCTTAAATGGTTCTTTTCTCTTTTCTTGATGACATTTCTCCCTTCCTTCCTTAATCTTTTTCTCTCATCTTTAGTTCTTCTCTCAGACTGTTTCTCTACTTCTTCCTTTCTATGGCTTCGTTTTCTTTCTCGGTGGCTCCTTTTCTCTTGCCTCTCCTTTTTTCTTTTCTTTGCCTCAAGTTTTCTTAATATTCTTGCTTTTCGTTCTTCTGCCCTTTCCTTTCCTCTCTTCTCTTGTCTTTTCTCTCGCTCTCTCTGTCTTTTCTTAGTTTCAACACGCTTTAACACATCTGTATCCAGCCGACGAATCGGACTTTCCTGGCTACTGTGGGAGGAGTTGCTGGGCTTTATGTAAGTTGATGAATCTCTGTGTTTAGAAACCCTGCTTTTCTTTCCCTCTGGTCTCTGAGAGCTGAACTCAGGTTCAGGGCTTGGGGACAGGCTTGCTTTCCCATAGGTGGTACCATGTCGAACACTTCTGCCTTCAGGGCTGCAACGAACTTGGGTGTGTTTCGGAGTGTTGTAATGCCGCACTCCATCTTTCAGCTCTTGCGGTTGCTGCCATTCCTCAGGTCCTAGACCAGAGCCCCTGGATTCCTGTGCAGAAAAAAAGTCCATTATATTTAAGGATTAAGAAACATATCTTTTACAGCTGATCTTACAACAGCCAAAGCCTTAAGTTACTCATACGGGCTAGACAGTCTATTTTGGCACGAACATGATTGCCTGCATTTCTTTCCTATGTTAGAAGTACAAGGACAAAACACCCTAAGGTGGTTTAAATGGCGTATAAGGCATTACGGCACTTACACTGCTCTGCTTGTCCTTCCAGGCTGTGGGTGAATCACGACTGGCATGAGGTACTGGGTGCCTGTGTGTGCCCACTGGAGGCTGATGCTGGGGGCTATAAGGCACTTTAGTGAGGTTTGCTGGTGATGGCAGAACTGAACGCTCCCAGTCTCTTTTCATTCTATGGGGTCCCTGGTGTTCATGGGTTTGGTGGTTGTAAGAGTGGAGGTCGCCCAGTTTCAGAGATTTTAAGCTGTGGAAATCTTGGCCAGAACCATAGATGGTAGTTGAGACCACTGGATGGATCCTGTGAAGGTGATCTCTGCTGCTGGAATGACTAGACTCCTGTCAAATCAGGTACAGCACAGATATATTCCAAGATATTTGGAGATAATAATAGGCGTAGTTTAAAGTCAATTTGTAAGCTTGTTTACAGACCTGAAAGCCTGGAGCAGACTGTCTCTTACTTGACTGACTCCATTGAACATCAGTGCGGTAAGGAGGGCTACAGGTGCGAGGAAGATGAGACAAGGGAGGGTGATTCATTGGCATAGGGTGCTTAAATTTGGAGAAAAGAGCCTGCAGGAAAATAAATAAGATCAAATTATCTATGAGCCTAGTTGTTTCTAAACTGAACCGCAGATTGCTAAAGTACTTTTTGAACATTTAAGTCATAGCAACGTTGGCAACCATATCCACAATAGGTGAAATTATACCTTGCAGAAATGACCAAAGAAAAAATTTACTGACCTGGTGTGAGCTCTCACTTTTACTCCTCTTGCTGAGACAGTCATCTTTTGATGGCGAGGGGTTTCGGGGGGCCTGACGTTTAAGTGAAGGACTTTCAAAGAATCTGGACGAAGCCCCTGGATTCCATCTGTCTGTCATTGGGGTCCGATGATGCTGGTGATGGCCTCCATACTGTGCAATGAAATATGTAATGGCACTGAGCATTTTGTTTTGATCAAGATTCTGACCAGAGTAAATAAGTTAAACAAATTGATTAAATGATTTACAAACCTACCTGTTTTTATCTTTTAGAAGTTGCATACAGGCTCACATATTTTTTCAATTAAACACTTTTATCCTCACTCACCCTTGGAGGCTGATTATTGGTAAGGCGTCCCCCACATCCTGAGCTGTATCCATTTAGAGTGGCTCGGTCAGGGTTCTGGTGCTGATGAGAACCCCAAGACCATGATGTGACCCGGTCTCTACCATTTGGCTCTCTTTCTCTGGGATGATCATAAACTCTGTGCCTGTTGAACTCCGGAGGTCTGTTGGCAGGCAGAGGATTGGGAAAACCCCCCCCCACAAAATAATGCATTGCTCCGGTGAATAAACAATTTGTCCAGGTAGGTATATCATAATTGTTAAATAATATTTTTTAGACTCCTACCTACCTATTGTTATAAGCTTTGTGATAGTTTTTTCCTGAAACATGACTCAGGGTCGACTGGTACCCTCCCCCATTGCCCCTTTGGACGGATTGAAATAGGGTACATGAGTGCAGTGGTGTATTAATGACTAGTATTTTGGTAATTGAAGCATACCTGGATGGAAGGGGTAAGTGCCGGCTGGAGCCGGGAGCCCATGAAGCCCTGCCAGAGCCGAAGGAGTCCCATGAGTACCGGCCAGAATACTGGTGCTCTGTGTGATACATCCAGCCTAAGAGAAAAAAGCTTGTTGTCGCGGACTACATACTGAGAACAGGGAAATGAGCATCTTATCTATAAATAAAGCCTCACCACACTAGTGTGTGTGGGGATCCCTCCAGTGCAGAAGTGTGACACCACAACAACAGCACCTGACTTCACTTCCAGTCCTGAAATGGAGCAAGAGAAAACTCGTTAACAGGAAGCTATTGTTTACTAGAACCAAAATATAGTCCCTTCATGGGTGTGTGTAGAAAAGCTTGTTGTACCCACACAGCTGTGTTTATTCTGGAAATCCTCACTTACTCATCCTCTCTCTCTCTCTCTTTCTCTCTTTCTCTCTCTCTTATAGCTTTCCACATTTCTTTACCAAAAGCACCACACAAAAACACACTGTCAAATGCTTTCGTCATATGTCGGCCATGGTAAGAAAAAGATATGCACACACGCACACACGCACACACACACACATACACACACACACACACACACACGGGGTGTATGTGGTGGGTTGATAAGTGCATAAATGTCACTGCTGTGTCAGACACATTATCAATCTGAAGGAGAGACAGAGCAGCAAAAGAAAAAAATGCGAGGAATGAGCCGATGACATGCTTTAATGTGTGAGGCTATTTGTGTGCGTGTGTGTACTGTACTGTAATTTAGTACTGTGAAAAATTCTGTTATACTGTAGTAAGTAACACTAACAGTCAACCAAGCAAGTACCATTTTGTACATTTGCACACACTCAACTTTTGCCCCAAAATATTCTGGCTATTTTTTATTTAATCTTTAAAATGGATTTTTTGACAAGTATATGGATTTCAGTTACATACAGGAAGTGAATTGTCAAGCAATCTTTTATTGCAGAGTTTTCAATTAATTTTAAAATGTCCAAAAAGTCCCTTTAACTGTTGTCTACAAAAAATGTAATCGAGTTCTTTTTAAGCAAGTACAAGTGCCAGACTCAGGTAAGGGGCGTGGCCTAACGTCTGATATTTTAAATGAGGTGAAACACAACCATAGATTTGTATGTTAAAGTATGTGTGTGTGTGTGTGTGTGTGTGTGTGTGTGTGTGCTGGGCAAGTGCATAGTTATGCTAACACAGGAACGAGGTAAGACGGAAGTGGTGTTAACTTCCTGTGGAAATATCTGACATGATCATACACACATATACACACACACAACTATTTTGATATAAACACTCTTATGCTCTGTAACTCATAGCAATCTGAAGGTAATTATCTTTTTAACTTCATAAATACCCAGAACGGTATAAGGGCAACCCCTGGCACTGGGCTCAAATGCTTCTAAAACACGCCGATACAAACTAAGTTAAAGGTTTCTACAGGCACTCAGACTGAACAATCTGCAGCTGAACTTAATCTACTGAAACTAATAGAACAGGAGAAGAGTGAGGGGGTGGAGCAGAGAGCAAACTACACAGGGAATTGAGAGCGCCGGAATAAAGGACCGGCTGGGAGGTGGATGGAGAAAGATTAGGACTACGAGAGCAGTGGGCAAGGGCAGAGGGATCGAGTTACGAAGGTTTTGGACTGACTCTGGAATTCATCACCAGAACACAACAAAACATGATCTCACACAGCACGAGCGGGGATTCCTGTTCTACCGTTTTAAGTACAAACAATCGCGTATGCAGGTACCGCAAAGGAGTTTAGGATTCAACTAGGATTTGCGGGGATCCAGAAACCACCCTATAAACTGATAATACTTTATCATGGGTAGGATCGTTCGTTAAGTGTGTATGTGTGTGTGTGTGTGTGTGTGTGTGTGTGTGTGTGTGATGGTGGGACACGTGAGACACAAGCAAAGCACTTTGTCTTTAGTCAAATTGACGAGCAAACTCAGCATGTGCTGGTTTTACATTAACAGAAGAACAAAGTCTTGTTGCACAGAACAAATGAAAAGAAAGACATTGCAGAATAGGGGTGAGTGTGAGACAGGCGCTAAGTTTACATCACTAATGGTATATGGGAAGTGGTAGCCCATGGTTAAGGTGTTGGACTACAAACCTGAAGATTGTGGGTTCGATTCCCAGTTCCACCAAGCCACAACTGTTGGGCCCCTGAACAAGGCCCTTAACCCCCAATTGTTCAGTATAAATTAGATAAATGTAAGTGGCTTTGGATAGGGGGGGGTCTGCCCAATGATGTAAATGTATATCAGATGTTAAAGAAAATAGTCTTCAAGATTTAGCTTGACATATGATAGTTGACGATTATGGTTGAAATCCCAACACCACCAAGGTGCCACCCCTGGTCCCTGAGCAAGGTAACATATATTACCTAATGGAGGCGCTGTAGCAGGAACCACTTGGGATGTAACGTAAAATTGTTGTGCAGGAAAGAAAATTAACCTCGCAGAGGAAACTCATTTTTTGAGTAGTTGGATGTTAAGGGCCTTGCTCAGGTGCCCAGGGGTGGCTCGTTGGTGGTGTTGGGATTTCAACCATAATCTGCCAGTCAGCAGTCTAACCCCCTAACCACTTCTGTTTTTTATTATTTTATTATATCAAACGTTTCTAATGGTTCTGTTTTAGCTTAGATTCGTTAATCAAAGATTTTTCTAAAGTTTTCACAGCTTTGATTTAAACAGTTTAATTGTAATTAGCATCCAGAAAGCTAAATCTTTCAGAAAAGTCCGCTCATTTACAGAAGCTGTGGAAGTTCAGTTAGCCTTCGATGCTAAGTGTAATTCCGGCGTAATTTCAGGATTTCTGAGTTTTTTCTCATGGACTGACCAACACGTCTGAGGTAAAAGTTGACATTCTGGATATTCCAGTCACATTTTCTGCTGTCTCTGCGTCTTCTTCTTGTCTGTATACAACACACAGCCGCCGTTAGCTAGTCCCTCTTCTGCGTCCCTGTCAGCCAGTTGCTAGGCAACAACGTTTGTCCAACTTTATCCACTTCAGTTTTCAGCTTTGGATATTGAAATTTATTTTATTATTATTAATTTAATCAGTTTAAATACACCTGTTAAAAATCCTGTGTGTGTGTGTGTGTGTGTGTGATTTACAGCTGAAAAAATATTGTAATATACTGTGAAAAAATTACTGTACTGTATTATACATTTAGCTTTATCTTCACACACACACACACACACACACACACACACACACAACATGCACTTTCTCTCTCTCTCCCCCTTGGATCATGATAAGCAGATGTAATAACTTCACTTCCTGTAGAACTATAACACTGCTATCATATTACACACACACACACACACAAATACACACGGCATTGTGGGTAATCATGTGTAGCTACTTTGCATTGTTATATTGTTGCATGTGATTAAAACACAAAGGGGGAGAACCTGCACACACACACACACACACACACACACACACACACACAACACACTCTCGCATACAGATGCATGCTTCCGGACGCCTGCAGATAATGGCAGCCGAGTTCAGTCCCTTTAAACAGCCGACACACAGAAACACACACACACACACACACACACACACACACACACACACACACACACACACACACACACACACACACACGGTCAGCACTTACTCTGACAGACAGACGGTGTCACCAGGATGACTGCAGTTCCTTCATTCTTTCTTTCTTCTCTTTCTTTCTGCACAGTAGACCCCCTCTCCCCTCCTCTCTCTCTCTCTCTCTCTCTCTCTCTCACTCACTCACACACTGTCTCTCTCTTCCACCCTGTTTGGTTTGTTCCCCCTCCAGCAGACAGACAAAGAAAGGAAGGGGATGGCTGGGAAAGAGAAAGCAAAAAAAACGACAGAGAGAAAGAGAGAGACAGGCCGAGGGGAAGAAGGATTCCCCGCCTCTTTTTTAGCACCCAATCAGCTTGCAGCTCTGTTGGCTCCTCCTTTTTCGTCAACTCTGGGTCTGTCTCTTTTCTGTCTCTCCGTCTGTTAGTTTGTTTTATTCCCCACATGTCTTTCTCTCTGTCTCTCCCTTTTTTCCATCTGTTTATATTTTTCTTTGTCTTTCTGTCTCTTACTATAAAGTAACTAACCTCCTCACTCACTTACACACACACACACACACACACACACACACACACACACATTTGATGTACAGTATGTGTTTCCTAGGAAACCGGCAAAACACTCTACTCCTCTCACATTCATGTCACTCACACACACACACACACACACACACACACGGGTCAGGTATATCATTTTCAAAACTAAGCTAAGCATTAAAGACATAAACACACACACACACACACACACATCAACACACACACACACAGACATGCAGTTCTACTCAGTAAAACTCCTGCAGCAGGAGGAGACACTGCAGCATTGTACATGTGATGGATGAAGTTTTAGGTTTGCTCTGTCAGCACACACACACACACACACACACACACACACAGTGCGCCATGCTGTCTTCTTCACACTGCCATGTCAAACAGAAATCAGTTACTAGAGATAGCGAGACTAATATCTGGAAGATCGGTGTTTGATTCCCAGCACCACTAAGCTACCACTGCTGGGCCCCTGAGCAAGGCCCTTAACCCCCAACTGCTCAGTTGTATAAAAGAGATAAATGTAGTAATACATAAAGAAAATTGTTTGTGTGTGCTTGCCTGTTAACACTACTCATCTACACACACTTAAGTCGCACCATCTGACATTTCTTACACACTGTTTACTAACACACCCGGTTTCAAAGTCTAAACCCGCCCCTCCTCTACGTTCAAACGAGTGGGCGGGGCAAATGAGGCTCCACCCACAGCTATCTTCAAATAATATGATCACATCATAATAATACATATACAAACATTATAAAGTTACATCACAATCCAGTTACGACAATAAAACACAACATCACAACACTAAATACTAACAATACAACAAAACGCAAAACTTCTACCGGAATTACAACACAAGATACAATCTTTAATCTTTAAACGCAACATTTTAACAACGTTACATACAACATTGCACAGTTCCATCTTATCAGTGCGACAACTCAACAATGTTACGTTATAACGTTACAAAATAAACCAACAAACTTTTCAACTTCACAGTGTTACATTAATAATAATAACAATGTTACGACACAACGACCAGGTAACACAACCGATCCCCACGGCACAAAAACACATCGTACAACACATTAACAACGTTACGCTGTTGCGTTACACTAAATCCGGAAAATGTTTTAAAGAGTTGATGAAATGTGACGTTATCATGTCATCCAAAGTCACATACAGTGTTTAAAAATGTACAAAAACACACACACACACACGCACAACAAATTTCCGGTGTAAAAGAACTGAAAAACATTTTTCAGAGAAAAAAATCTTGGTTCAACACGTGTAAAAGAGGCGCTGATTAATATTAATATCAGTAGCAGCGAGAGCGCGCGTGATTGGTCGAGATTCGTTAATTACGCTCCTGAAGGCACGCGACCAAAGACTTCATCCTGCAGTGATGCATCGTGGGACACAGACTCGGATTCTGATGGATGGATTTGCAGTTAAACTGTGTGTGTGTGTGTGTGTGTGTGTGTGTGTGTGTGTGTGTGTGTGTTTGTGTGTCTGCATAAGAGAATGGCATGTCAGTGGTTCGAAGCTCAGCATGGTGATTAACCGGTGAATGTAGGTCAGTGTGTAGCTATCAACTTATTTCACACACACTGGAACACACTGTAAAAATCTGTATGAGACAAGGACACACATGCACACACACACACACACACACATGCATGGAAAGCAAATAATAATATTAGTAGCACCAGGTGTGTGTTTCATGCACAGTGTTTTAGTGCTGTCAATATGGATGCCGGCTGCACTGTAATGCAAAACACACACACACACACACACACACACACACACAGACGGAGGAAACATCTTCATGTTGCAGAGCCACAGAAATCGACATCAGCATTTCCCCACCTCCTTGTCCTCTCCTTCTTTCCCTCAGTCTTTTCCTTTCTCTTCTCCTCCTCCGCTCCACTGATCCTTTGCTTCTTGAACCCGGACCTGTCTCCTCTTCCTCTTCTCCTCCTCCTCCTCCTCCCTCGTCTCCTATCGTCGAGCCTCAGACGTTTACAGCAGACCCATGCACGTGCGCACGGCTCACCTGTCCGTCAAAACGCAGCAGCCAATTGCTGGCGTGTGTTTCTCTGCTACTCAAAGGAGAACATCCAATCAGGCCCAAGTGGGCGTGAGCTTCAGCTACAGTGCTCGGGTGTAAGAGTAAGTGTGTGTGTGTGTGTGTGTGTGTGTGTGTTGGAACAGGACCAACACACTGCAAGCTATTTTTAGCACTCCACAGTTGACTCCATTTTCTAGCTGAGGGAAACAGGGGTCTCTTCGGAAAGCTGTGTGTGTGTGTGTGTGTGTGTGTGTGTACCTCAACATTCCGGATAGTGTGATTGTTTACGATACACACAATATTCCCACCAGTGCTGCCTTTTCCACAGGCTTCACTGTAGAATACAGTTCTGTCTAGAGGCTAAACTTGCTGAAACAGGCTGAAATTGGAGATGTGAGAGATGTAACACCTCCACGTCTGCGATGCAGCTGATCCTGCAGTGTAGCAGCACCTCGAAAGGAACGCTGTCACTATTCACGCTGCATCTGGAACCTGTTCTGTAAAACACACACGCACACACACACACAGACACACACACACACACAACAGAAGGATATGATGGATGCTCCACAGCGTTAACTCACCTGTCCTATCATGCAAGCTGAGACAGAAGAGGTGGAGCTTATAACACTAACTTATAACACTAACTTATAACACTAATGAACTGTATTTTGTTTTTAAGTACAGAACTCAGATTCTAGACGATGCTGAACAAAATGAAACGTGATTGGTTGCTTTACATATCAGTCATGCTTAACTGCCCAATCAAAGCTGTTGTAGAGGCTTTGGAAGACTGACTACAACAGACTACTGTTGAATCATCTTCTGAGTCAAAACAGCTGAATCGCTTTCTGAATCGAAATCAAAGCAATCACAGATTAGAAAAAAGGATAAAAAAGGAGTCAATTAGTCGTTTGAATTAGAATCGATCAATTATTTTTTTCAATCAAATCAGAGTTAATAAGGGGAATCGCTTTCGGGGTTGAATCTAAATCGATCGGACAGGAGTCGCTTTCTCTATTAAATTAGAGTTGATTAGTTGAATCGCTTTTGTTAGAATCGTTAAGAGTTGAATCACTTTCAGTTAAATTAGATTTGATGAAGGTGAATCACTTTCTTAATTGAATATGAATCGGTCAGAACTGAATTGCTTCTCTTAATAAAATCAACTGAATCACTTTCTCGGTCAATTTACATTCGATTAATTAAATCGCTTTTTTATTTGACTCTATTGATCAGAGATGAATCAATTCTTCAGACGATTTAGTGAATAGCTTAGTTATTCGAATCAGACTCTATTAAAGATGAATCGATTTTTCAGTCTAATTACATGTGATTAGTTGAATCGCCTTTATAATTGAATTGGTATCATTTAAATTCGAAATGTAAAGTGATTTGCTTAAGTACTTAAATCAAAAACAATTCGTTGAATCGTGTTCTGCTAAATCTGATTTAATGAGGTGAATCGTTTTTTTTTTTAAATTCTGAATCATTCTGAAATCAGTTGAACTGCGTTCTCAATCAAATCATTCGAATCAGATTTCATTACTTTCATCGCCGTTTTATTGGAATCAGAATTTCTGTGAATCACTTAATTTTTGAAATAAGAATCGTTGAACTGCCTTTTCAATCAAATCAGTTGAATCATTGTCTCAGTTGAAACGTGTGATCACTTACAGGTGAGTCACTGTCGAATCGGATTTGATTAGTTGAATCGCTTTCTTTTTTAATCAGACTTTCTCAGACATGACAGACGACTGAACTCTTCCTTTAATTTAATTAATGCATCATTATAAAATCGTAAATTAGCATTATTAAATTTGTGTGATATTTCAATTAAAACACACACACACACACACATACACACACACACACACACACCTACAAAGCTTTATTTTATTTCACACACTCAAAAACAAGGTGTTGCTTCTCCACTCTTTCATCATCTGTCTAGAACCACAGCCGAAAAAAAAAAATCACACCCAGACAGTGGATACCTCAGTGTGTGTGTGTGTGTGTGTGTGTGTATGTGAAATTCCAGGCTCCACATTCACTGGCCATAGCAACTGCACCAGTACTGCTCTGCTCTGATTGGACAAGCCTGGTGGGTCTCAGACAGGATTTCAGCCAATCAGAGCACTTGTAAGACTGGTAAGCTAAGGGGGGGTGTCCATGATCACCATGGCAACAGGACTACACACTCCTCTCAGTCAAACATGGAGTCACACACACTTACAAAGAGTTGCAACATGCCACAAAACCAATGGGTGTTTTATTATAAAGAATGCATTATAGTGTGTATTATAGTGTACAGAGTGTGTATTATAGTGTACTGAGTGTGTATTATAGTGTACTGAGTGTGTATTATAGAGTACTGAGTGTGTATTATAGAGTACTGAGTGTGTATTATAGAGTACTGAGTGTGTATTATAGTGTACTGAGAGTGTGTACTGATGTGTAAGTGTACTGAGTGTACTGAGTGTGTATTATAGTGTACTGAGTGTGTATTATAGTGTACTGAGTGTGTATTATAGTGTACTGAGTGTGTATTATAGAGTACTGAGTGTGTATTCTGAGTGGTGTATTATAGAGTACTGAGTGTGTATTATCTAAGTGTACTGAGTGTGTGTATTGTATAGTGTAACCGTATTTCTAGAGTGTGTATATATGTAGATGTGTATTGAGTGGTATTGATGGTGTGTATTAAGTGTGCTGAGTGTATTGAGTAGAGTACTGAGTGTGTATTATAGTGTACTGAGTGTGTATTATAGAGTACCGAGTGTGTATTATAGAGTACTGAGTGTGTATTATAGAGTACTGAGTGTGTATTATAGTGTACCTGAGTGTGTATGTATAGTGTGGCTGAGTGTGGTATTATAGAGTACAGAGTGGGTACTTATAGTGTCTGGAGTGTGTATTGTAGAGTAGTACTGAGTGTGTATTATCGTGTGTAACGAGTGTGTATTATAGTACCGAGTGTGTATTATAGAGTACTGAGTGTGTATTATAGTGTAACCGAGTGTGTATTTAGTGTACGAGTGTGTATATTAGCTAGAGTGTATTGATAGAGTACGAGTGAGTGTGTATTATAGAGTGTACTGTGTGTATTATAGTACCGTGTGTATTATAGAGTACCGAGTGTGGTATTTAGAGTACGTACGAGTGTGTATTATAGAGTACTGAGTGTGTATTGTAGAGTGACTGTGAGGTGTATTATAGTGTGCTGAGTGTGTTTTATAGTGTACCGAGTGTGTATTATAGAGTACTGAGTGTGTATTATAGTGTGTGTAGTGTGCGATTATATTGTACTGAGTGTGTATTATAGAGTACTGAGTGTGTATTATAGTGTATGAGTGTGTATATAGAGTACTGAGTGTGTATTATAGTGTACTGAGTGTGTATTATAGTGTACCGAGTGTGTATTATAGAGTACTGAGTGTGTATTATAGTGTACTGAGTGTGTATTATAGGTACGTGTACTGAGTGTGTATTATAGAGTACTGAGTGTGTATATAGAGTACCGAGTGTGTATATAGAGTACCGAGTGTGTATTATAGTGTACTACTGAGTGTGTATTATAGAGTACCGAGTGTGTATTATAGTGTACCGAGTGTGTATGATAGAGTACTGAGTGTGTGTATTATAGTGTACTGAGTGTGTATTATAGAGTACTGAGTGTGTATTATAGAGTGTACTGAGTGTGTATTATAGAGTACTGAGTGTATTATAGTAGTGGGTGTGTATTATAGTGTACCGAGTGTGTATTATAGTACTGAGTGTGTATTATAGAGTACTGAGTGTGTATTATAGTGTACCGAGTGTGTATTATAGAGTACTGAGTGTGTATTAGTGTAGAGTGTATTATAGAGTACTGAGTGTGTATTATAGAGTACTGAGTGTGTATTATAGTAGAGTTACTGAGTGTGTATTATAGAGTACTGAGTGTGTATAGTGTTAGAGTATGTATTATAGTGAGTACTGAGTGTGTATTATAGTGAGTGTGTATTATAGTACCGAGTGTGTATTATAGAGTACCGAGTGTGTATTATAGTGTAGTGTACCGAGAGTGTGTATTATAGAGTACTGAGAGTGTGATTATAGCTTATAGAGTATGTACTGAGTGTTATTATAGTGTACTGAGTGTGTACACTATAATAGAATAGCAACAGGCAGGGGGGACGACACCCTGGACAGGTCACCAGTCCATCACAGGGTCTCACACACACACAATTTAAAATGATCGCTGTTAATGATCGACTGATCATTTATTCTGCAATTAGCGATATATACCGTTATCCCACCCAGCGCTACACACACACACACACACACATATATACTTTACTATATTATTATATCAAATTAAGAACGCTACTGTAGAACATGTAGTACGTGCAACGGGGTGGCTTAGTGTTTCGCACTGTTGCCTCACAGTAAGAAGGTCCTGGGTTCGATTCCTGGGCAGAAAATATTGTGTGTGTGACGTGTGTATGTTCTTCCCATGCTTGTGTGTGTGTGTTTTACTCGGGTTTCCTCTCACAGTCCAACAGCATGTATGTTAGTTAGGTATGTGTGACCGAGTGTGAAGTACGAGTGTGTATTTGCCCATGAAAATATCCTATATGCTGGCATAGAAATAAATAAATAAATAAATAGAACGTGGTAAAAAATCTCCTGTGGTAAATATTGTAGTGTTTTTGAACTTTACTATAATAAATATGTCATAGTTTAATAATTAATAATAGTAAAAAAAACAAAAAACAAATTAAACATTAATTACTGCAGTCAAATTTCTACAATTATATTAAACTGTACGTGTAAAACCCTTCACAGTATTTTTCTTCTTCTTTTCTTTCGGGTTTTATGGCGGGTTGCGAACCTTTTTTATAGGTACACAGCGCCACCTACTGTAATGGAGTAAAGATTAAAAAAAAAAAACCCAAACAAAAATAAAAATTCTTCCTAAAAGCAATCAATCAGGTTAACATCTGGGAAAAAAAAAAAACATTACATAAAAAGAGTCGAGATTACTAAAGATTTTAAAGATTGGGGTTGATTTTGATTCTATAAAATAAATTGGTTGAAATAATTTTTAGACAATAATAATTTTTGGTGTTATTTTCCCAGAGAATCATTAACTAAATACGGGATTTAGATTTTTTTCCTGAGATGTGATTTTAATTTTAATGTCTCCCAATTAAATGATCCCAGTTTCAGCAACAGGTTATGTTATACTGGAAGAACTTCACACCCCACAATACACCACTATGGGATAACAGGTATATTACAGTTAGATATAAATCACTGGATGAGAAGGTCTGGATGGAGGAAGGTATCCGGTCAGGGTGGCATGTCATTGGCAGTAATAGTGGCATCATTTTATATAAAAACTTTTGTGCTAAATATATTTTTATTTGCAATCAGACAAAATTCAATTATATTATTAAAGCCATTCCTAATTCTATTATCTGTCTAATTAAAGAAATTCTCTCCTATTCAATCCCCAACACGCCGAATCTCCCACCACTGTCAAATAAAGGGGTTGATCTTAAAATGATTAGAAATATTTTAACAACATTTCCTGCCCTATACAGCCGTCTACAGAAACGTAATATCTCATAGGACGTCACTTACATACTCTGAATCAAATATTTTAAATTTCCCCCAAATTAACGAAATTCATCGTAACATTTTTAATGGGATTTATCCATCAGCGAATATTTCAGATCTCGGTTCGGATTTGATTCTGTTTAATATGTGACAATAGTCAAGACACTGATCACCTGTTTTTCACTGCAGGTATGTGCTGTATGGCTCGATATACTGTAAAGTCCCTCATCTCAGAAAATTTACTGTGAAAGACATTATTAATGGACTCATAATGAACAAAACCAAAGACGACTTTCTGTTTTTTTCTGCTGGGGACATTTTATATAAATAAAGCAAAGAACATGGCAGTAAAAACCAACGTTTAGTGTATTTTATAACCAGTTTGTTATATTAAAAACCCAAAAATGCAATGAAACTTTTGTTTTATTTAGAAGAACCCCCAGCCCCATTGTTTAAACAATTATTAATAATTATTATTATATAATTATTTCATTTATATAATTATACAATAATGAAAAAACCCACCCCAGGTTGTATATTGTAAAGCAATAGTGTAGTGATATTGTTGTGTTGTTTGTACGTAAATATTTGTTTGAATGAACAAATAGAAGATAAACAGAAATGTCCTTCCAATATGGCGTCCACCAACAAGGTTATCCAGAATTCAACGCGACATGACGTCACTTCCCACTATGGTCAACACGATGTTTTAAAAATTAAAAAATGGTCTTAATTAAAAATTTACAAGCAGAAACAAGTAAAACAAGAGCAGTTTTTAAACAATCCCGTTAAAAAGGGCCAATTGTGCGTCTCGGTATTTTAAATGTCTCTGATGCTAACCACTAATGCTAGCGGTTTCTACCAACCTCAACCTCACGCGGCCAAAAATCAAATAGCTTCATTATGCCTACGAAGTACACTACAGTTAGTGTTGATGGATGTTAGTGTAAGCCCTATATAGGGCACTACTATAGGTAGTGAGCAGGAAATTGGGACTGAACGTAAAGTTGTGAGAAAGTCCACGCTGATTGGTTAAACTTGGCACGTGAAGCACGTTGAACAGCCATTTTTTTGTAAAACCCAAACAAGACGACACAGAAAAAACGGCGAAAGCTGCAAAACAACAACAACAAGTAAATATTCACTTAATTATCGTGTTCGTAAGAAATAACTGCAAATACATCTGAGGGGAGTTTATGTGTTTTTGCGATGCACGCGCGTGCAAACGGAATAAAGCCGTAGATAAGTTTCCGTGAATACATTAGCTTGTTTGCTAACCAGGTTTTCGTTTTGTTCAGCTTGCAGTGAATAAAAGTAAAAATAAAAAGAGGACGTTTTGTTTGAGTTTTTAGTGCAGATGTGTTCGTTCGCGTCACAGAATTGCACTAATGCCCCAAACGTGTGTTTAAACATGACTAAAGTGTTTAGAATTGTGTAAAGTTCTGCAGGCCTCAAATTGATCCACGGCCTTAAGTTTAACAGGCACCCGGCGTAGGGTGAAGCAACTCCGGGCTGAGGGTGACGTTACATTCCGCTCATGTTTCCCAGTTCACGATTGACTTAGAGGTTTAAGGTTATTTTTTTAGATGGCGGTTAATAAACAGTTAATAAAAACAAAATAAATGTCTGAGACAGTTTAGCTGCTGACGGTTATAAAGTTGTTAATTCCTAGTGCATTACAAAGGCGGCTTAATGAATGAATGTGTATGCTAATTAGGGCACCTACGTAGGAAGTAGGCTGCGATTTGGGGCACAAACACACGTGTAGCATATATATAAATATTTACATATAAACGATTTAATTCCTGATGTTTGTTTTTTTTATATATAAACTGCATTTACACTCGCTCCCTTTTTTCCTCTGCAGGTCAGACAACAGAAACGGAGGCGGCCATATTGATCGTATGGAACACAATTGAACTGCCCTGAAAACACTCGCATCCAAGTTCACGCACTGTGTGTGTGTGTGTTTGTGTGTGTGTAAAATCCTGTATTAACTTTTTTCCCTATTGAGCTCTTATATTCAGTGTTTGGCAGCTATCAGTTGACTGATACAGAGCTCAGAGTAGCAATACACACACACACACACACACACACACACACACTACTTTATACAGCACCACTGTTCCTGCTGTCTCACTCGCCCTGCTCAGAGGTAAGAACTCTTTCGACCGAGCATCTTTGTGGCGTGTGCTTCCGACAGCCGCTTATAGAGTCATTCACATCTCAGGATAATCGCTGACTTTAAACTCTGATCAGAAGGTTGTGAGTTCGAATCTCACCAAATCCATGAATTCGAAGAAGTTCCTTAAAAGTCACTTTCATTATTGTTAGAGAAAATGGTTTAAGCTGCAGTCTGAAAAGACTGTGTGTGTGTGTGTGTGTGTGTGTGTGTGTGTGTGTGTGTGTGTTTTCCTAAATTGAGAAGTTGCTCTGTTTTTGTAATGCTGATGAAAACACTTCTGCTTTCAGGCGTCTCTGTTTAAAAAAAACAAAACTGTGTGTCATCACAAAAACTCTGCATAAACTTCTTATTTTCATCACAGCAGAACCTGCGAGTCCCAGAGGACGAGGACATCATGACAGCGGAGACACTTAACTTCGGTCCAGAATGGTAAAACCAACCCCCATTTCTCTCTCTCTCTCTCTCTCTCTCTCTCTCTCTCTCTCTCTCTCTCTCTCTCTCTCTCTCTCTCTCTTCTCTCTCTCTCTCTCTCTCTCTCTCTCTCTCTCTCTCTCTCTCTCTCTCTCTCTCTCTCTCTCTATCTCTCTCTCTCTCTCTCTCTCTCTCTCTCTCTCTCCCCCCCCGGTGTATTTATGTTGTACTTCCTGATCACACGAGGAAGCAGATGTTTCCTGAAGGTCAGCGCTGTTGAGTTTTTGAGTTAGTTCAGAAAAGTGATTTATTAACCGCACGCCGACACACACGATAAACTTTACTACATGACCGCATTGGAAGACGTGTGTGTGTGTGTGTGTGTGTGTGGTGTTGTGTGTGGTGTGTGTGTGTGTGTGTGTGTGTGTGTGTGTGTGTAAAGAATTATTCGACACATTCCATTTATAGACAGTCAGTCAGTACAAGGATTGTGTGTGTGTTCTCTCCACAGGCTCCGAGCACTATCCAGAGGTGGAAGCGTCACGTCTCCTCCTCCTTCTCCAGCAATGCCAAAGTCCAAGCTGGCCGAGTACCGATACGGCCGCGAGGAGATGTTAGCACTTTATATCAAAGATGACAGGGTAAGAGAGAGAGAGAGAGAGAAACACACTAAGCTTTCTGTACTGTCCTTTTACTTTGTGTGTGTGTGTGTGTGGTGTGTGTGTGTGTGTGTGTGTGTGTGTGTGTAGGTCCCAGAGGAAATGAAGGATAAGGAGTTTGTTGCCGTCCTACAGGACGAGCCACAGCAGCCCCTGGCCCTGTTGTCTTTGACAGAGGAGGAACAGGTAAATGCATAAACACTTTTATCCCAACTTACACACACACACACACACACACACACACACTTAGTCTTTATAAACTCTTTATTTGTTTATCCACAGAGGAATTTCTCCATGTCGGTGAACAGCATGGCCGTGTTAAGGCTAATGGGCAAAGGGGGCGGGGCTGCTCCAGTGGGTGTGTCTCGAAGCAGAGGGAGTGCTAGGGGAGGACGAGGTGTCTCTCTCTCAATCTCTGTTTCTGTGTCTCTCTCTCTGTCTCTCACACACACACACACACACACACTTGCATTAGTAAGTTTGATGGACGTGTGATTAAGTCGTGCTCTGTGTGTTTGGTAGGAAGGGGACGAGGAGAAGGAGGGTTTTACCAAAGAGGAGCGGATGAGGAAGTAGGATTCGGGCGCAGCCGGGAGGTGCACCGCAGCCAAAGCTGGGACGACAGGTGTGTCCTCACTCAACACAGTTTCACTTTCTGTTTACCTTTTCAGTAAAGGATTACATCATGGAAAAAGGCAGCTACACAATGGTAAAATCTTAGATGTGTTGCCATGGTTACCTGATGGTGTGAGTAACCATCACTAGAGAAGTGTTCCGAATGTAGTAACCCTAGACGAGCGTTCCGAACGTAGTAACCCTAGACGAGCGTTCCGAACGTAGTAACCCTAGACGAGCGTTCCGAATGTAGTAACCCTAGACGAGCGTTCCGAATGTAGTAACCCTAGACGAGCGTTGTAAATGGAGTGCGTTTCTCTTTTAAAGAAGTGAGCGTCGTTTTGAGAAGCCGCTGAGAAGAGAAGGAGGACGTGGCGGTTTCGAGGACGGCGGGACGGGACGAAAGGATATCAGTCGCTCCGACAGCGATAATTGGCGCATACTCCGTGAAGAGCAGGATGAGGAGGAAGGAGAAGGAGGTGTAGGAGGAGACGCAGGTGGGAGCTGGAGGATGAGCGGAACTCGGCGTGATGGTACACACACAAACACGCCCCCCTTTTTTTAACGTTTGTACGGTTTGTCATTGACTTTTTCCGGGATTTTAGACGGCGGTCCGCGTTCGGCGGGATGGAGAGACCACGGAAACGTAGACGGGAGACGCAGAAAATTCGACTTTGATTTCCGGGATGGTGAAGCGGTCCGACGGAGGACAGGTAGCGAGGGCGGAGAGGAGGATAGAGACGGGCTGCCGGAGTGGTGCACTGATGAAGAGGACGGCGAGATGGGCACCTTCGATTCGTTTGGAGCATTCATGTGTGTCAAGGTGAGGCGGAGATTGTGTGTGGGAATCAGGGGCGTGGCCTGAAGGTCAGTGTAACCTGATTGGTTACCGTTTGTGACAGGGATGATTTTAAACCAGCTCAAAATGAAACAATGTGATTTTTCTCTGTAGAAGAACTCCAGCGACGCAATTGCTGAGGACCAGGAGCTGGAGTTCGAGGCTCTGGAGGAGGAAGATGAGGCTGAGCTGGAGGGGAAGGACGGCTCTGCTGAGAACGGTAGTGGGACATCGAATTGTCTACAGGTCAACGTTTGGGATGTGACAGTGGAATGTTGTTGTCTTACTCGTACCGCGATCTGTCTTTTCCAGTAGAGGACGCTGAAGTACACGGAGTGCTGGATGGTGAAGAGATGAAAGCAGCAGCTTCTCCTCCGGCGCTGGTATCTGTCTGTTCTATCAGCTTAGAACTAAAGCCACACCCGCCTCCTGTTGCTCCACCCACAAAGTTCAGCCTTCAGATAAATGAAGGTATTTATGCGTTTTTTTTTATTCCAAAAATTGTTTACATACAAAAAGAGCCTATAAAGTTTTTGATTTCTTGTTTTTTTTTTCTGTTGCGTGTGTGTGTATGTATTTTTAGACACATGCCTTTTGGGGGGCAACACTCATCCGCCACAAACCGATCCTACCGCAGGGACGTCCCCTCCTCCCAACACCACCGCTAATGTTCTCCCTCCTGGAGGCGACACTGAGGAGGAAGACGGCATGACACACATGCAGCAGGTCTTAAACAAAATAAAGTTCTTCCGCTAGTTAAACAAAATCATTTTGGACGTACAGTCGCAGTGGTGTGTTGGGGGTTAAAGGTTGTTGTTTGTGATGTCACGTCCACAGGAGGCGGAGAAGATGGTGGCGTCTCTTCAGGACACGTCTCTGGAGGAGGAGCGTTTCACACAGGCGCTGCAGGAGAGCCAAGGAGCCACTGTTTCTCGCACACACACTCACCCCAACTCACACACACGCTCCCACCCAAACACACACACCCTGCCTCACTCTGCCGGTGCGCTCCCGCTTACTCATGATTCAGCTATGAAGTGGTTCTACAAAGATCCACAAGGAGAGATCCAGGGTATGACAACCTTATTATATGCTCGTTAACGTCTTAGTTATATCTCATTGTATCTGGTGTCACGTTTTTATTTTTTCCTGTGTATGAACATGCTGACCCGTCAGGCCCGTTCAGTCCGGTGGAGATGTGCGAGTGGTTCCAGGCTGGTTATTTTACTATGACCCTGCTGGTGAAGAGA
Organism: Bagarius yarrelli; assembly: GCA_005784505.1. Lineage (NCBI taxonomy): Eukaryota > Metazoa > Chordata > Actinopteri > Siluriformes > Sisoridae > Bagarius > Bagarius yarrelli. The sequence goes on from VCAZ01000123.1 coordinate 148,850, forward strand.
GGATGTGATGAAGGGTTCCAGCCTCTAGGGGACGTCATCAAGATGTGGGGACGTGTGCCTTTCTCTCCGGGACCCTCACCTCCACCCCTACTGGTGAAGAAACACACACACACACACACACACACACACTTACTGATTAGGCATTTGCATGGTGATTATTTACTGTGTGTGTGTGTGTAGGGTAACATGGACCAGGAGATGTTAAAAAAACAGTTGGAGCAGGCAGCTACAGCAGCGCTTTACCAGCAGCTGCAAATGAGATTCCAACACATGAACAGGTTTCCTTTCTCTTTCTCTTAGGACGGACCCCCCACCCCCCCAAACAGCACACACACACACACACCATCTCACACACACACATCTTTAGACTAACTGTTTTACACTGTGTGTGTGTGTGTGTGTTTTTAGGTGTGGTGAAACAGGAATTTTGCCTGCGATGAACCGGTCAGTGCCCGAAGCCTGGGATATTCATACCTCATCCTCACAGACACCAAGTGAGATTAATTCTGCCTTTATACACACATTTTGTTTTACGAGCGCGCGCACACACACACACACACACACTAATAACAATTTACTTAATTAGAACCTTAATTAATTCCATAAAATTAAATAATCACTTCTGACACTGAATACTGGAGCTGCTCCATGTCCTCATACGTGCTCTGCTCTGTCACATTCTTCATCCTGCAGGTTCTGAGGTCGGACTGTGGGATTTGAACTCATCTCAGGGTCCAACTCTAGAGCAGCTGCAGAAAGTAAGAGTTTATATCTGTGCCCATGTGTGTGTTTGGTACTGACCGATATATAAATTGATCTCTGAAACGTGTGTGTGTGTCAGCTTCAGCAGGAGAGGCGCGAAGCTGAACTCAGGGTGAAGAGGGAGGATGAGGAGCGAAAGCGTCGGGAGGAGAAAAGGAGGCAGCAGGAGGAGCAGAAGAAGAGAGAGGAGGAGGAATTGTACAGGCGCAAGCGTGAGCAGGTAGAGTCTGAACGACCAATCAAAACCAGAGCTGTGTATAATGTAATATTACACACTGATACTGTAACGTGTGTGTGTGTGTGTGTGCACAGCAGTGTCGTCAGCAGGAGCTCCTGATGAAGTTGCTCCAGCAGAGTCAGCAGCAGCGGGAGGTGCAGGGAGGAGGTGCGGGTTGGAGCTCAGCCCAGACTGGAACACTGTCTCTGGGTAAAGCTCAAGAAAAGAAGCTGCTGGAACAACAACAGCAACGAGCTCAGCAACAGAGGGTGAGACTGAGAGTGTGAATAGCAAAATAACCTCTCCAGCACCTGCACGCACGCCAGCAGCAGGGTTCATATGGTCATGAGGAAACTGGACTTTTTTAAAACAGTAAATTTCAGGCCTGGAGAAGTTTTTAGAAATAATATAAACCCATGGAATTTTTTCTAAAAAAATCGAATGTGTATTTAAATATATTTAATTGCTATTATCGATTAAATTACAATAGTTAATGTTTGTGCGATTGTAGGGACATTTTAATAGGCTGTGTGTGTGTGTGTGTGTGTGTGTGTGGTGTAGATGGCGATGGGGCAGTGGAATGACAGCTCTGTAGGAATGTGGACCGGAATGGACAGCAAGATCAGCAGCAGTGTTGGCATCTGGGACGAAGCAGTTAAAAACCAAGCCAACCATCGGAACATGGGCATGAAGCACAGCATGAGTAGCCCCTCCTTCAGGTACACACACACACACACACACACACAACAAAAAGAGTTCAGAGATAATATTTATATGTCTGTAATAAAGACTGTGTGTGTGTGTGTAGTAGCAATAGTGAGCAGTACATGCTGAACCGTCGGAAGCGGACAGAAGAAGAAGAGCGCCTGCTGAAGCTGTTACAGGGCATGAAACCTCAGCAGGACGGATTCACCACGTGGTGTGAACAAATGCTGCACGCTCTCAACACCTCAGCCAACAACTCCTCCTCTCTGGACGGTAACACATATATATACACACACACACACACTGTACGTCAACACATAGTTCAGAGATGGTGTGACGCACATATCCTGTCATGCCAAGTCCTGTACGTATCATCTCTCTCTCTCTTTCTCTCTCTCTTTGCGTTCAGTGGCCACCATCGTGGCGTATCTGAAAGAGGTGGAGTCTCCATACGAGGTCCATGACTTCATCCGCTTGTACCTGGGCGACACGCTCGAAGCCAAAGAATTCGCCAAGCAGTTCCTGGAGCGTCGTGCCAAGCAGAAAGCCAACCAGCAGAGACAGCAGCAGCAGGTCACATGACCACCTCTCTATTATAAGTATAGTGTGTGTATATAAACCCAGTAAACCTCGCTGATAACCAGCAGGAGAAGATCAATCAGAAACGTTTCCACGTTCTTTTTACATTGTCCTATCATATCAGGCTGTTCTTATTATTGAGACAAACTAGCAGGAATTCTGAGATTATTTCTGCGCTGTTTGTGTGTTTACAGCTGTGTAAAGAGATCGCAGGACTGAATATGAACTTCCCCTTACAGGTGAGCGCTCGGCTAGACTAGAAAATGCTGGTGTGTGTTTACAGAAACGGCCCGGTTTTCTAACAGCCCCTGTTTGATTCTGTGCAGTCTGTGTTCCAGACCAGCCACGTTAGTAAAAGCAGCAGTGTGTATGACAGTCAGGGAGGAAAAATGAAGAAGAAACCTAACATGATGCTTCACTCGGATCCCAGCATCCTCGGTTAGTGCCACACACACACACACACACACACACTGCTGTGGCTTCCTCCTAGGTTTTATCTATCTATTTATTATTGTGTGTCTGTCACTCATGCAGTTGTACAGCAGTGATGGGTCACCTGACCTTGCAGATGTCTATGACGTTAAAGCCAGAGACGTGTGTGTGTGTGTGTGTGTAGGTTACTCGTTTATGGGCTCGAGCGAGCGGATGATGCTGGGTGAAATGGAAGCGGTGGAAGATTATTGATCCAACTTTACTTGAGTCTACCTGAGGCCTTAACCTGGAGCAAACTAGCAGACGAATGTGCACCGCCCCCTCTCTTCCTCTCTCACCCGCTCTCACCCACGCCTGGACGAGGCGGAGAGTGGCTCAGAGGTACGGCGGTGGGGTGAGTGAGGGAGGGAGGGAGGGAGGGATGGATGGAGCCTCTCACACCTCTTTGTTTAAGCACCTTAACTAAGCTGTTGCACTTTATTACCAGAGTTTCAATATTTGAAATTTATCTGTATTTTTTTTAACAATGTGTGAATATATCGTTACATATATTACGTTTAGAAACGTTTGTATACAAAAGTGTGTGTGTGTTTCTGAATTATCGGATCGGAGCGTGAGAATGCGCTTAAGACGAAACACTGTCGTTATTATTCCTTTTGTTTTCATATGAAAGCTATAAAATTGAGAAACTTGAACATTTGCACTTGTTTAAGAAAAAAAAAAAAAACGTAGGTTAGTTTGATATTTTTTGGGGGATTGTGTGTGAACGACGTGAAGAAAAGTCTGCACAATGAACTTTACTAGCCAGAGATTTAAAAGAAACGCCATGTTTTTATTTTGTTTAAAAGAAAAAATTTTGTTTTTTAAAGTGTGTGTGTGGGGGGGCTAAAGACGCATTTCTGTGTGTGTGTGTGTGTGTGTGTGTGTGTTAACCTGTTTTTTTACTTGTACAGAGATTTAAAGAGATGAGACTTGATTTTGTGTCTGTGTCCCGTCTGTGGTGCTGTTTTTTTGTTTGTTTGGTTTTTTTTGGAGGACATTTCAGTGTGTTGGGCTTTGTTCCAATCCTGTTTTTAACCCCTTGTTGACTTTCTTGTGGTTGCTCTTCACCTGCTTGAGTGAGAGATCAGCAGCGATTCGGTGGAACACACACACGTTCTATCGGTGTGTGACTGCTGTACGTGATTCTGCTAACTAAGGCTGAACATCTCGATATTTATTTGTCACATGTAAAACCTAAACACGTGCTGGATGTTACGTTTGGATGAACTTCCTCGTTCATCGCGCGGATCTTCAGTGAGCTGTCGTACGGTCGCATTCTGGAGGACCACATGTGAACTAATCGCCTTTGTGTGTGTGTGTGTGTGTGTGTGTGTGTGTGTGTGTGTGTGTGTGAGCGAGACATCTTTACTTTTCATTGCTGTTAAAAGAAAATGATGGGTTTATTTTTTTATCGTTGCCTACAAAGTATTTGAGATTTTTGTGATCTGATCTGAAGCACTTTCGAGGCTGCTACCTTATTTTTCTCATAGATTTTTTTTTTTTTTTTTTTTATCATTTTATTTTTCATTTTTTGGAAAATTTCTTACCAGTGAATGTATTCCATAAATGTGTAACGGAGCGACACAAAAAGCCTGGAGTCTTCACAAAAATATCTCTATCTGTAAACCCGTCCTGCTGTTCTTCCACAACGCTCTCCAGCAGTGAACTTTGGGCCAATCAGAGCCAAGGACATGCAGCGTGTAGCAGTGAAAGACTTTGTTTTTGAGAGTAACTTGTGTTCTTACACAATCTTCAGTAAAGACCAGGATTCCCGGGCTGAGAAAAAAAATCTGATTAATATTCTGAATATTGATATCGGTACCTGATGTAGAGGAATTCTGCCATATATATTTTTGCTAAAAAGAAGAAAAATAACGATATGCGAGTAGCAGCAATAAGGATAAGAACATGTGAGGACATGCTTTTACTTGGAGAAGTGGACTTTTACTTCATCCTAACAAAAAAAACAAAAAACAGCTTTAGTCTTTTTTTTTTAAAAATGGACTTGAGCCTCCTACAGCATCCGAACGGCCACCAGAATGAATCCTTCTGCTTGGGAACTTGGAGAAACTCAGTCCACCAGCGTGGATCAGCAGATTGGAGACTTGTGGTCAGATGAACTCTGGTGTCAGTTAGTGTTCCGGAGAATTACAGCTGGACCAGCGAGACGCCTCCGTCGTATGAAGAAAAAGCCGCCGACGCTGCTGCTGAAGCTGTAACGGAAAGTTTCACATGGAACTTCTGGAGACTGACGGAAAACTTGGAAAGGACAAGAACGTTCCTTCAACTGGTGATTTAAAGCTGCAGAAAGAGAGACGGACGTCTGCAGGTCCCAGAGGACGAGGGACCAGCGGCACATTTTCTGTGTGAGGAAGGTAAACCCACAGCCGCCATTTTCTCCATTAAAGAGAGTTTTTGATTTATTGCACAAGATATCGAAATATTGCAATATGCGTGATATAATAATTAAAAAGAGAGAAACACATACAGGCGGCGGTTCTACGTAGTACATGTCAATCTCGAGTGTCGGCGTAAAAAGGGAAACACGACAAATCTGTACGGTTTCAGACTCAAAACCACACACAGTTTATATCAGCGTCACTCGGTGCAAAAATCTACCAGCATAAAGAAACCAGCTGGTTATAGCTGTGCTTATAATATCGTACCGCGTATCGCATTATTCAGCACGTCATCGCATTAATCCAAATTATTGTGTGTGATATCCATCAATATGTCAACCCCTATAACTGTCCCTTTCCACCCCCCTCCCCCTCCCTCACAGTTCTGGAGCCTGGGTTTGACTGGACTGAAGACGTTCTGATCCGCCCCGAGGTTCCGACTCACAGAACTGAACCCTTTCACACTTCACACACTCTTTACTCTGTTTTTAAGGCGTGTGCCGATAATCGGCTCGTCGACGCGTCGTCCTACTACGTACGCAACAGGTGAGCGCCGTTTCTCTGATCAAAACCCAGACGCTGGCAAACCAGCGCCAAGAAGCCGAGGGCGACCAATCAGAAGGGCCGAAAATCAGGAACAATTCTACAACAGCATCGGCGCACGCATTCCTTTTGTACATTTCTTTTTACTTTAGGTTCCCTCTCTTTGGTCATGTGATGTAAAAGGGCGGAGCTTCAGGGAAAAAAAACTAATTATGATTAAATCACCACAAAATTGTAGCCAGATAATGATTATTGTACTGTTCCCTGTGTGAGGAATGTAATGCTAAAGTTACTTCACACACATGCGGTGTGTGTTTACTGTAAAGTTACCTCACACACATGCGGTGTGTGTTTACTGTAAAGTTACCTCACACACATTCGGTGTGTGTTTTTGCAGTAAGTTACTTCACACACATGCGGTATGTGTTTTACAGTAAAGTTACTTCACACATTCGGTGTGTGTTTACAGTACAAGTTACTTCGCACACATGCGGTTGTGTGTTTGCAGTAAAGTTACTTCACACATTCGGTGGTGTTGTTTACAGTAAAGTTACTTCGAATCTTCCGCACACATGCGGTGTGTGTTTGCTGTAAAGTTACTTCACACACATTCGGTGTGTGTTTACTGTAAAGTTACCTCACACACATTCGGTGTGTGTTTACTGTAAAGTTACTTCACACACATTCGGTGTGTGTTTGCAGTAGAGTTACTTCACACACATTCGGTGTGTGTTTGCAGTAGAGTTACTTCACACACATTCGGTGTGTGTTTGCAGTAGAGTTACTTCACACACATTCGGTGTGTGTTTGACAGTAAAGTTTACTTCGCACACATGCGGTGTGTGTTTACAGTAAAGTTACTTCGCACACATGCGGTGTGTGTTTACAGTAAAAGTTACTTCACACACATTCGGTGTGTGTTTGCAGTAGAGTTACTTCACACACATTCGGTGTGTGTTTGCAGTAGAGTTACTTCACACACATTCGGTGTGTGTTTGCAGTAGAGTTACTTCGCACACCAGGCGGTGTGTGTTTTACAGTAAAGTTACTTCACACACATTCGGTGTGTGTTTTTTTGCAGTTAAAGTTACTTCACACACATTCGGTGTGTGTTTGCAGTAGAGTTACTTCACACACATTCGGTGTGTGTTTGCAGTAGAGTTACTTCACACACATTCACATAGTTGACAATTTGAACACAGTTAATAGATTTTCACTGGAAGCTCCGCCTGTGTGTGTATATAAGTGTGTGTTCTGTTATTTCTAAAAAAAAAATCTCCCTTTTGTTTTTATTTCTGTTTTAAACTGTACAGCAAGTGATTTTTCTCCCGCGACTTGCCAGCAGAGCGAGCGAGCGTGTGCGTGCGTGCGTGTGTGTGTGCGCGTGTGTGTGTGCGTGTAAGTAACATCTGGAAAACACTCGACTCGCGCTATATAAACTCTTAATAGACTCCGACAATTTTAATGATGCAACTCGATTTAAAGATGATCGATTAGCCCCGCCCAAACTCCGCCCACCTCACTCTCTCCACCAGTTACAGCAGGATGCTGCGCTCACAGGGGGCGGGGCTACAGGAGGCTGTGCTTTAAAAGGAACAAACTATTAAAGAGAAAATCATGTTTTAAAGCTTAAAGTGGTTTCCTGCTTGGATTATTTTGCTGAACAGAAATATTTATAATTTCAGGAATATTTCTTGACTTTTTTAGGAAGTTAATAAGTCTAATTATTCTCTCTATACATAAAAATAAATATTTAAAGATTAAACTTGAATTAGCAAAATAATTTATTGTGGCTCATTAAACTCCATTCGGCGTGTTTTTATTCCTTCTTAATGATGTGACGGCTGGGGGGGGGGTCTGTAATCGGCGTCCCATTGGTTCTTTTCTCCTAACTGACATTATGCTGAGCCAATCACATTTTTAAACAACTCCCCTTTGATCTCGGTGCGCGCGTGCAGCGTCAGTGTGTAACTGATAAAATAGTCCGAAAGAAATAATCCAATACATCATTATACACAGTACAACATACAGTGAAATGGGAGGTTCCATCTTAGAAGGTTCGGGGTCCGAGTTCAGGGTCAGTTACAATACAGCGCCCCCTGGAGCAGAAAGGGTTAAGGGTCTTGCTCAAGGACCCAACCATTGCGGACACGGTGGTGGTGGTCTCGAACCCTGGTCTTCCAATCAACAGCTCAGCGCCGTAACCGTTTGAGCCACCGCTACCACCGCAGCCCCCCACTACCAGGAATTATGCAGGGAAATTCACAGGGGTCAGCAATGGTTGAGGGTCACCCTGGGTGAACCACCTGCTTGGTCATGGTATCTCCCTTTGCAAAATGAAAGTTTAATAATAAGTCGAATAATAATAATAATAAAAATTCCATGGTTTCGGATTGTAGCTTTCAACAGAAATCGACTCGTCTTTTACTGCTGGTCCACAAGGGGGCGACAGAGACCGAACAATTATAAGTTAAAACTAAACTCCGATAATTGGAATTTAAGCAAAAAAATGTTGGAATAAAAAAACATATAGATTATAAACACATTTCACCAATAATAATAATAATAATACTATAGTATAATATAGTATAATAATAGTTTAAAAAAATGATCTTAATCATACGTAGATTATAAGTGTGTCAAAATAAAGCGTTAGAGACAAACCTATTCGATTCTTTTTAAGCGAATCCTGTAAGCGAATCATGTGATATGATTCATTTTGAGATACAAACTAATTACAAATAATAATAATATTAATAATTACTTTAATAAAAATAATAATAACAATAATAATAACTGCCATAAAGAACCTTTTTCCTCAACGGTTAGCGTTAGTGTTTAATAATTGTAATTAATTTTTAATTTATTAAACTAAAAATCCAAGTGTAAAATCACTTAAATGTATCGTGTAACACTAATAATAATAACAATAGCAACAATAATAAACAATAATAATAACAAGTATAATAATACAATAATAATAATAATAATAACAATAGTAATAATAATAATAACAATAGTAATAATAATAATTTTAGATTGGAACAGGAATCAAGGAATCGACTCTCACTGAAAAGAGTCGTTCAGAAAGCAAAAGTGATTCACTCCGAGTCGCCCCGTCGTCAGTAATGCGTAAACGCTGAGCGGGACGACACGTAGTGCGTGAGCTCCTGCCGCGAGCTCTGCGTTTCCCGCGTTACCCCTCGGTGATCTGGGGTATTTCAGGTTTCTCCGGTATTTGACCCGAGCTTCGTTTAGGTGTTTTTGCTCGGACACCTGACGGACGTTTTGTCAGTTGTTTCTCGGGAAGAGCTGGAGCTGCGGAGCGGCTGCAGGTTCGGGACAGAAGCGTGAAGGTTCATCTGAGGAGCAGAAGTGCAGGAGAAGTTTCTTCTGTCAGTGTGAGGGATCATCAGATCTTCAGCAAAACTTTAGAACACGTTGCATTTGATCTTCTGAAATATGTTTTGGAAAAAAATCTGAAGAAAGTCCTAAAACCTTTCCAGAATCTGGGAGTGAAAGTGAGATGCTGACAGATCTTCTGGTGTGGGACTAACAATGGATTTAATGTCATTTACACACACAAAGATGAAGGACTTTGTTTTGACACCAGAAACCAGAAGAAGCACCACGTTTCTCTGGTGAGGAGCTCGTTGTGAACTCTGGTGGTTCTCGTCCACATCACACCTAGAAGTTCATGAACTTGGAGTGGATTGAAAGACCTCCGCTCCTTGGTGGTTCATGGTGGTTTCGTGTTTTCTGACCAATCCTATGAAACTAGCAAACAAGCAAAACTCGCTCATCTTCCTGAAGGGTCACATGACCTCGGCTGTAAAGGATGTGATTACCTTCACGCCTCGAATCGTCTTTTGATCTTCATGCTTTAAAAAGAGAGAATGACCTCCACCCTCTGAAGGAGCTCATGAACCCGCGCTGGTTTGGTTCAGTGGCAGATTTTCACTCAGGTTTGTTTGGCAGGATGGACAGAGGAGCACACAGACTCTCGGAATGTCCTCACAGACTCGCGCTCTTCCTTCTGCTCCTGTTGGAGAGCTTGACGGCCACCACGGCAAACCTGGAGCCCATCTACTGGAACTCGCTGAACAGCAGGTATGTGATGTGATTCTGGTATCACCGTGGTCACCAGAAAGATCATCTAAAGAGCTTAATTCTCATTTCTCCATTACTCCATCACGCCATTACTCCATCACTCCATTACTCCAGATCTTTTGCACCACAAATATGTTTTCCTATGGAATACTAGGATAATTATTTTATTATCTTCCAATTTCGCGTTCTGAGCTGAAGATCCTGAGTGGCAGTTCCATGGTGCTCATCACTCGACAGCAATCAGAAAGTTCAGTCGTCTGATATGTAGCAGATCCCACCGTGTCTGCATTTGATTGATTCAGTAACGGGCTAAAATTGTTACCTGCTATAACTCGAAAAAGGTGTAACGGGTAAAATTCTTACCCGCTGCACAGATCGTAATTTCTGGTTGAAAATCTTTCTAAGACATCACGGCGGTGTCCCTGACAGGAAGCGACCTAATCTGGGCGTTGACTTGATGATGTTTATTTTTTTTTTGAAGGACTTGATTAACCTAATGGTTTGGAAAAGCTGATAAACACTGAGCTTTAAAGATCTCATGTCTCATTAAACTGAAGCTTGGTAGGATAATGAACTTCAGGCTTAACATCAGGCGCTGATCTTCTCTGCAGGAGATTAATAACCTCCTTCAGGTCCCCAGACACAGCGATCCGCCCGAGTAGATTATTTGTGTGTAACTGAAGATTCGTTTCGTAGTCACACGGCGTTCGGAGTAGAAGGTTGAACTTTTACCCATTTATTGTAGCGTTTTATGATGTGGAACGTTCATGCAAGTAGCTTTCTGCAGCTCCAGACTGAGACTGGAGACTCCTTCCATACCTGTTTACTGAAAACGTCTCTGGTCAACAATTAGGCATGTCGCTATGGAAACGATAGCCAAGCCAAGCGAATGTAATGATGTGAACATGTGCGTGTGTCAGAGCTGCTGTTCAGCAGAACTTATCAACACCGTTGACCAATCAGAGAGCAGAACTCATCCCTCTCATCTTCAGACCAGGCTCTTGGGTTCTTCTTCTTTAGCAGATCATACGCCTTTATCCGTTAGCGTGAGCTTCAGATTCCTGAGGAAGTCTGTGACTCTGAAGAAAGAAGGTAAGTTCCACCAAATCTGGCCTTTCTACCAGACAGGTCTGAAGATCCGCCTTCATCAAAGCATTGTGGTGTGTCGGAATATTGGGATGGAATTCCCAGCTGTAGTGTTTAGTAGACTGTAGAGAGCGAGTGCAGATGGATGAGCGAGATGAAAAAGCTTGAGCACAAACTCGGCAAGATGTTCCTTGGGTTCCTGAAAAGGTCAACGTGTTTACTCCCCCCCCCCCACACACACACACTGAGCTAACAACTCCATTTGCATGCTAATTCTAAGACAGCGAGTGCTGAGGGGTTTAGGAGGTAAAGTGTGTGTGTGCTGTGAGAAGTTCGATGGTAAGATCTCCTTTTCGGAGCGAAACGAAATGATTCATTCGAACATGTGATTCTGTTACCATCGCGAAAGAATAAGGAAGTTATTTTCGTTCCGTCATTTGCAAAAACCTGACGAGTAAACGAATATTGCCATATTTGCTAGATGATCCGTTACCGCAGTGGCGAGAGAAAAAATGACTGCACTCGCAGCATGAGCCGTCATCACTGAGCTGGTTTGCCCTCAGAGCGCGACTGCTCTGAAAGAAAAGGGCAGAGAGCTTTCGCTGGTTTTGCATTTAATATCCTGGAATAATCGTGAGGGGTGATCCTGTCCAGATCATGAAGCTTTAAAAAAAGGGTGTAACTCAAAAAAAAGGGTGTAACTCAAAAAGGGTGTAACTCAAAAAAAAGGGTGTAACTCAAAAAAGGTGTAACTCAAAAAAAGGTGTAACTCAAAAAGGGTGTAACTCAAAAAAAGGGTGTAACTCAAAAAAGGGTGTAACTAAAAAAAAGGTAAAACTCAAAAAGGGTGTAACTCAAAAAAAGGGTGTAACTCAAAAAAGGGTGTAACTCAAAATGGGTGTAACTCAAAAAAAGGTAAAACTCAAAAAAAGGTGTAACTCAAAAAGGGTGTAACTCAAAAAAAGGTGTAAAACAAAAAAAGGGTGTAACTCAAAAAAGGGTGTAACTCAAAAAAAGGGTGTAACTCAAAAAGGGTGTAACTCAAAAAAAGGTGTAACTCAAAAAATGTGTAACTCAAAAATGTTGTAACTCAAAAAGGGTGTAACTCAAAAAAAGGTGTAACTCAAAAAGGGTGTAACTCAAAAAAAGGGTGTAACTCAAAAAAGGGTGTAACTCAAAAAGGGTGTAACTCAAAAAAAGGGTGTAACTCAAAAAAAGGGTGTAACTCAAAAAAGGGTGTAACTCAAAAATGTAAAATTAAAAAAGGGTGTAACTAAATTGGCTAAAGGAGCACGAGAGATCGTAAAATATCATTCGATTTTGGTAAATACGTTGGTGGAAACGAACTGCAAGTCCTGCAGCAGGAGTAGTGCTGTGTGTGTGTGTGTGTGTTTGTGTGTGTGTGTGCGTGTGTAAAAGAGAAAGAACTCCAGCAGGGGAATTCGTGGTACAACTTGAGGCTCAGTTGCACATTAATAATGAATCACACGATTCAGTAAAAAGTGAATCAGTTCATCTGATGCTTACGAACACTCATTTAATCGATATCGATTCGGAATGTCCGCATGAACAGATGTTTAGTCCTGGAGTGAATTTGAATCATTTAGTTGCCACTGCGGCTACAATGCTAAATGAGCTATCATATAATGGTGATTATTAGCCTCCAGATTAGCGCCGAGCAGCATGTGGCGTCCCATCATTTAGTGTCGTAATCCTTTCCAATGAACGATGATTCAAGTCATTGGAGTTGATTCATTTAAATGATTTACGTTTGAATCATTTTTATAAGCTCGATGGAGACTCGCAGAACTGATTCACTGCATAAGTACAGGACAGGAGTGAATCTCTGCCATGATCAAAAGATTCACTGATTCACAAAAACGATTCGCTAATTTTTGAACAGTAAATTTAGATTAAAATGATTCACTGATTCAATTTAATGAAGCCTGTCTGGAAGTGACACTGATTCGTTCACCTTAATGAATCATTCAGAACCGCAGTATCATTTGCTTGCGAATCTTTTTCTCTTTGACCAGGAGGTGCTGAGAGCATTGTCAGAAGATTGTAGTGCTTGACCCCAGTTTAGAGGGGTTTGTGTGTGTGTGTGTGTGTGTGTGTGTGTGTGTGTGTGTGTGTGTGTGTGTAATCCTTCATCCTCCAACCCTCCATTATCCTTTTATGGAACGATCAATCATCAGCAAACCTGTTGGGGGGATTACACACTCACACACACACACACACACACACACACACACACACACACACACACCTCATTCCTCCTGTCATCTGTTCATTTGGTCATCTTTTATCACTCTCACTTTGTTCCCACCTCATTTCATTAGCTCCTCTCTTCCCCTTTTCCCTCCTTCAGTCTGATAAATGCTCAGATGCATTATGGGTAATATTACTCAAAACTCTAAACTCTCTACTGCAGACCTGTCTGTCTGTCGTTCTTTGTGTCTCCCCTGTCTATCTTTCTGCCCCTTTCTGTCTCTCTTTTCCTGTCTGTGTCTCTCTTTCCACTGCTGTGACTGTGTGTGTGTGTGTGTGAGATTCCCTGTCTGCTGTTCTATCTGTCTCTGTGTCTCTCTATGTCTCACTCTGTCTTTATCTCTCTCTCCTTTCTCTCTCTCTTTGTCTCGCTCTCTCTGTTTTCTCTTTCTCTGTCTCTCTGTGTCTCTCTCTTTCTCCGTGTCCCTCTGTCTATGTCTCTCTCTGTCTCTCTCTCTCTCTCTCTCTCTCTCTCTCTCTCTGTCGCTCTTTGTCTCTCTCTCTTTCCCCATACACACCTTTTTTTTTCTCGCTCAGTCTGTCTGACATTTTAACCTCAAACGATAAAGAGAATGAGAATCAGTTCAATCCCCCAGTGATGCTGTGTCTGTCTGTATGTGTGTGTCTGTGTGTGTGTGTCTATGTCTCTGTCTGTGTGTTTGTGTGTGTGTGTGACTGTGTGTGTGGAATTGGATTTTATTTTATGTTGCTGTATTTAAGTCACTAAGGCATTAATTCTTTATCGGTTGCTGCACCATCATCGTGTGTGTGTGTGTGTTTGTTTGTGTGTTTGTGTGTGTGAATGTGTGTGTAAGTTTGCTTATCGTTCAGGAATGTGCTGATTATCTGTGGCACAGAGGCAATTACACAGCATCGATAACCACATTAACCACCACTTGGTGACCACTTATTATCTTACACACACACACACACACACACACACAAACTGGGTGCAGGGTTAGATCATAAAGCTTATCTAAAACCTTCTTTACACTTCAACAGTCTGATCTGCGTAACAGTCTGATCTATGCTACAGTCTGATCTTTTCTACAGTCTGATCCACGCTTCAGTCTGATCTTTGCTACGTCTGATCTACGCTACAGTCTGATCCATACTACAGTCTGATCTACGCTACAGTCTGATCTTTGCTACAGTCTGATCGAGACAGTCTCTTAGTGCTACTAGTCTGATCTACGCTACAGTCTGATCTTTGCTACAGTCTGATCTACGCTACAGTCTGATCTATGCTACAGTCTGATCTACGCTACAGTCTGATCTTTGCTACAGTCTGATCTTGCTATCTATCTAGCTACAGTCGATCTTTGCTACGTCTATGCTACAATCTGATCTTTACGCTACAGTCTGATCTAAGCTACAGTCTGATCTTTGCTACAGTCTGATCTATGCTACCGTCTGATCTTTGCTACAGTCTGATCTACACTACAGTCTGATCTTTGCTACAGTCTGATCTACGCTACAGTCTGATCTTTGCTACAGTCTGATCTTTGCTACAGTCTGATCTTTGCTACAGTTGATCTAAGTAAGTTGATCTTTGATACTTTGCTACAGTCTGATCTACGCTTCTGCTACAGTTGCTACAGTCTGATCTACGCTACAGTCTGATCTTGATCTACGCTACAGTCTGATCTTTGCTACAGTCTGATCTATGCTACAGTCTGATCTTTGCTACAGTCTGATCTACACTACAGTCTGATCTTTGCTACAGTCTGATCTATGCTACAGTCTGATCTATGCTACAGTCTGATCTACGCTACAGTCTGATCTTTGCTACAGTCTGATCTATGCTACAGTCTGATCTACGCTACAGTCTGATCCTCTGTTTGCTTTTCTTTTCATTTCTTTATTCACCCGTAGAATTTTTGCACTTTGTCTTTCACCTTAACGAGTTTAAGTTAATGGATGATGAAATAAATTAATCATCGCTCATCGGTACTAAACTTACTTTGATGATTGAAAACCATCTCACAGACACACACACTCATTTGCAATGATACACACACCCTCGTTAACGCACACACACACACACTCTCAAGAACACCAAAGGGCACGTGGTGTTTGCGCGTGGGTAGAAGAGGAAAAATTGCGCTGGGAATAAAAGGGCAGACGTGGCATTAAACCCACACGCACACACATCAGCCTGTCAATCAAGGTTGCCATGGCAACTGCATCTTCCTCAGTCTTTCCTCAGTTAGTCTCTTTTTCATTCTGCGAACGGGTAAAACCTTCTGTGACCTCAGCCTATTTATCTGAACTCTGGTCAGATTACGCCACTGGGGTTAAACGTTCAGGGTCGTGACCTTGTATCATTAATATTCTGTATCTGATGCTGTAAATTTTCTCACTAAAATTAATTAATCTGTTAAATGTGTTCCATTTGAACAATTTACCCAGAAGGCAGTGCTGATAGACAGAGAACACACCCATTTTCCACGATTATCCATAGGCCACACCCCCTTTGTAAAATTATCTATAGGACACACCCCTTTCCCAAGATTATCCATAGACCACACCCCTTTTCTAAGATGAACCATAAGCCACACCCCTTTTCTAAGATGAGCCATAGGCCACACCCTTTCAGGGACTAATGTTGTTTTCTTTTCCCTCTCTCGCTCTCTCTTATGCTGTCTGTCCCTCTCTGTCTGTCTATCTCCCTCTGTCCCTCTCTCTTTCTCTGTCTCTCTCTGTTTTTCTCTCCCTTTCTATCTCTCTCACACACATTCTCTCTCTCTGTCTCTTTTTGTCTCTTTCTCTCTCTCTCTGTCTGTCTCTCTCTTTCTTTCTCTCTTTCGCTCTCTCTGTCTGTCTGTCTCTTTCTCTCTCTCTCTCTCTCTCTTCAGGTTTGGGGACGAGCGAGGTTATGTGCTGTACCCTCAGATGGGAGACCGTTTGGACCTGGTGTGTCCCGCATCCTCGTCCCCGCCCCAGTACGAGTTCTATAAGCTGTACCTGGTGTCTCAGCGCGAGCAGGCAGACAGGTGTGAACTGAGCAAAGACGCCAATCTGCTGCTCACCTGTGACAAACCCACCGCAGACACACGCTTCACCATCAAGTTCCAGGAGTTTTCCCCCAACCTGTGGGGCCACGAGTTCAAGAACCTGCACGACTACTACATCATAGGTGTGAACTCACCACTCCAGCTCTGTGTGTGTGTGTGTGTGTGTGTGTGTGTGTGTGTGTGTGTGTGTGAGAGAGACAGACATACTGACAAGAGCTTTAAAGTCTTGTTTTTAGCTTTAAAAGTCTGTTTTTAAGACTTGAACTTAAAAAATATTGTTTATTTTGATTTAAAAAATATTTGTTAATCTGAAGGAACTGGAATGGATGATGGGGCTAATGAACGCTGGACACTGCATCTGATATGCTGTGTGTGTGTGTCGTGGGACAAGCTGCATGCTGAATGCTGTGATGGTGTGTGTGTGTGTGTGTTTGGTGTAGGTTTAATATTGCTTTTAAATTTATACGGGCTGGAATCCTTGTGGAGCAGAGAGGGCGTGTGTGTGTGTGTTGTGTAACCTGTGTGTGTTTTTTTAACCTGTGGAAATTTTTAGTACATTTATGTCAGGTAATGTCGCTGGAGCAGAGAGGGAGTGTGTGTGTGTGTGTGTGTGTGTGTGTGTTTTTAGCCATTATGTTTTAGCTGAAGCTGGAGGCCTAATTGGCGGTAATGGGTCTCAGAGGCACAAGGATGCTAAGGGAGGCGAGATGTGTGTGTGTGTATGTGTGTGTGTGTGTGAGAGAGAGAGAGAGAGAGAAAAGAGAGAGACAGACAGAACAAGAATATTTGCATTTCTATCTTTCTCAGCATTTTTGTAAGACCGTCAGGTGGTACAGAAGCCACACCCCTTTCTGTACAGTGCAAAAAGGCCACACCCACTTCCGCAAGACTGACAGGTGATATAAAGGCTTGTTTTCTGAGACTGACAGGTGGTAGAGTGGCCACACCCCCTCTATGAGATTAATAGGGTGTGAATAGGACATACCCACGTCTGTGTGTGTGTCCCACTGACGGGTGGTAGAGAGGCCACACCCCTTTCCGTGGGTCTAATACAGTGTATAAAGGCCACACCCACTTCTGTGAGACTGACAGCTGTCACACAGGCCACGCCTTTCAGACCTGGATTACACTACACAGTAAAAAGTGTGTGTGAGGATATTGCTAGCCTGTTAGCAGGTTAGCGAGTCAGCTCTGTTTGATACGTGTCATAGCTGCAACCGCGTCCCAGACCGCACGCTAATGCACTAAACCGCCTGTCAGAGTACCACGCTAACAAACTGCACTATTCTGAATGCAGTTCCACACGCAGGCGCAGCCACAAAGTATTTACTGAGGGATCATTTTAGTGTTTTTTAAGTGTGTGTGTGTGTGTGTGTGTTTAGTACTGGCTGTAGTTTAAACTGCTTTTGGAAGTACGAGCCTGCAGAGCGGTTGTTATAAAATGTTTGATTGCTAAGCGAAAGGAGTTTAGGGCGGATCTGTCTCACACAAACACATACACACACAAACACACACACACACACATTTTTCAACTTGTGTGTGGGTTTGAAATGTGTGTGCATGCAAAAGTGTTTGTTTACTCCCGTAGTAAAGATGAAGGTTTTTAGAGATTTTCCATTTGCACACGTTTGTGTGTTTGTTTGTGTGTGTGTTTGTGTGTGTGTGTGTGTGTGTGGTGTAAAAGCCTTGTTAATTATTGAAGAGTGTTTTGATTTATTTATCAAGGTTAAGCTGAAATAACAGAAGAGATTAACTCTGTGTGTGTGTGTGTGTATGTGTGTGTGTGCACTTATCATCTCCATCAGAGACCCTGAGGTTTTCATTTCAGCGTTTAAAACGTCCTTCAGTTTTTTATTATCTGGCTAACTGTTAGCATGGCAGAGTCGTGTGTTAATTATACACAATTTACACACAGTTCAACTCTTTCTAATGAAATCAGTGAACATTCATAGGATTATTAAAGAACAATCAGTAAATAAATTATTAAACCAGCCAATCACTGAGCTCGAATGTGTGATAAACAAAACGGGTGAGTTAATGAATCGCTTAATGAATTTACGAACGAATCGAGTGAGTTATTGAATCGTTTACTGAATTTATGAACGAATCGGGTGAGTTAATAATTCGCTTAATGAATTTATGAACGAATCGGGTGAGTTATTGAATCGTTTACTGAATTTATGAACGAATCGGGTGAGTTAATGAATCACTTACTGAATTTATGAACGAATCGGGTGAGTTAATAATTCGCTTAATAGATTTATGAACGAATCGGGTGAGTTATTGAATCGATTTACTGAATTTATGAACGAATCGGGTGAGTTAATAATTCGCTTAATAGATTTATGAACGAATCGGGTGAGTTATTGAATCGTTTACTGAATTTATGAACGATTCGGGTGAGTTAATGAATCTCTTAATTAATTCATAAAGAAATGAAGAATCAGTTGAAGTTTAGATATCAGTGATCGAGTCCTAACCCGTCTGTAAACAAACGGTTTCTGAATCATTGAGCTTTATTAATAAGAACCGCTAAATAAAAAGTCTACAAATTATAATCTTTGAATCAAGTGAATCAAGTCAGAAAACAAGTTTGGAAAAAAGGACATGATTTTCACTGTAGTGTGTGTGTGTGGGTGTGTGTGTGTGTGTGTGTGTGTGTGTGTAGAGCAAGTGGCTTGAGTAACACGGTGTGACATGCTGCCTTCTGAACTAGGTCAACAATCGGAGTTCGGCACTTTAGTTGGCTTGTGTGAGTGTGTGTGTGTGTGTGTGTGTATTTGTGTGTGTGTTGGAGTCTGTTTATCTCCATGTCTGAGTCTTCAGCTGTGTTCATATCATTATCACATGTGTGTCTGTCGTCTGGACTGATTTTAACCCTGTGTGTGTGTGTGTGTGTGTGGTAAGGATCGTGATGAAAGACTCACACACTAATTGGATCGGTTTTACACAGTGATTCATTAACCTTATGACTGCTGCAGCTGCTTATGTAGACATCACACAGACACACACACACACTCTCGCTCGCTCTCTCTCTCTGAACTCACGTCTGTCAAAAGCGCCTTTATTGTATGTCTGGAATGTGTGTGTGTCTAGAGGAGGTTATTGTGTGTGAATTAGACACTCGAACCGCAGCTTCCTGTTTTTGGTCTCAGCGGAAGCGTCTCTATCCGAGAGAGATGCCGGATTCGGACACACTGCTCACCGCACACACTCTGTTTTTTTACGTACTATATACTGTAACGTAGGGAATTATAGGATTTTAGAGGCAGCCGTGATTCCTGTGTTTTAAACTCGGATGCAAAACGGAGGCTGAGGAGGGCTTTAGATCAGACAGCGGTGACTCACTGTGATACCATCATCTCACTTCCCAATATTCCAGCTCGAAATCCGAACTCAATCCATCATCCATAGCAATGTTCTTTTTTCACACTCCACCTGCCACTGGTGTCAACCAAAGTGAACAAGTGTGTGTGTGTGTGTGTGTGTGTGTGTGTGTGTGCATAATTCTCCTCACCAGCTGTTCATTACAGACAAAACATGAAGAATATGTAAAGACAGGAATGAGACACAACCTGTGTGTGTGCTTGTGTGTGTGTGTGTGTGTGTGTGTGTGTGTGTGTGTGATTCGTACACACATATATTATCAGAGTGTATGTGAGATTTATGGAAACTTTTTTTCCCAAACTTTTATAAAACACTCCAAATGTTTTATATGTTTTTTATTAGAAAAAGAACAGAATAACAGAATATTTTTTACTTTATGTTTAAACATACAAATCATTTTTAAACGGAGAGAAAAAACTTTAATAATGTTCATTATTAACGAACAAAAACTGAAATAAATAATTAGCAATTAAATTAATACAATTTATTCGAAAAATGTAAAAAGATAAGCTTTTATTTTGAAGGAATTCAGATCCTTATGACACACGAATGTGTGTTACATTAATTCCTAATAAAGCAGATATGAAGGATTTATAGCATGAATTATTTGGGGTTTATAACACAACCGTAACGTAAATCCATCATCGCAGTGTAATAACATATTAATACACTGCTTATAAACAGGATTTGAGATCAAATATTCAACCACTCGACCAAATATTCTACAGTGCACACACACACACACACACACACACACACACACACCACACACACACTCTTTAGTATGATTTGTACTTTAGGTTTAACTTCCTGTATCTCTTTTCCACCCGTATGACAGCCTGGAACTAATTTCCTCAGGACTTTGTGTTCTGGGGGACTTTTATTGCAGCGACGCCACAGAAATGCAAAATTTTGTAGTAGAAAATTAATAAAAAATAAAATCCTAGCAAATAGACTTTATTTAGTTATATTAGTTAGTTTATTTAGTTAGAATAGTTTACTCAGAGATGTTAGCATTAACGTTCGATGCTACGTGTAAAAATGGTTCGAATTTTCTCAACACACGTGTGGTAAATGTGGACGTTCCGGATTTTTCCATCTTAATTAATGAATGAATTAGACAGGATGGTTTATATAACACACTGCTTTAAATACC